>JAQOWZ010000012.1:11518766-11926266 GCA_035578165.1 Stenolophus ochropezus | reverse complement strand
TTATTGTTATTATAAGAAACATAATCAATATCCCAGCTATGATACAGACTACGATTCTTTACTAACTGAATTCAAAATTATTTCCCTTTTCAATAGACGTAAAATACAATCATGTTTATTTCTCTATAAAGTTTTAAATAATGTTATTAATGACAGCTCTATTAAAGGTCATCTGTTTTTAAATATTCCCCGTAAAACCTCTAGAAATAAGCTTGCGTTTCACTGTAAGAGAACTAGAACTAATTATGAAATGAAATCCCCTGTATTTCAAATGTGTAACATTTTCAATGGTATTACTTGCAGTATTGATATATTTGCTGACACCTTTAGTGCATTTAGACGAAGTTTGATTAATTATTTTACATTAGTAAAAATTTAATTTAAATTTGTATGTATTAATAGAATGAACTTTTCCTTTGTAATTTGTATTTTTTCTTGTATTTTTGTATTTTTTCTTGTATTTATTGCAATTTTGTGCAAGGCTTTTGTTATTTTGTTATACTTTTCATATAATTGTCCTCTAATTGGAACTTATGTTCTGTAGGATAAATTGTTCAATAAATAAATAAATAAATAAATAAATATCTGTGGGCCAGACAAAATCTGTATATCTTGCATAAAGGTCCTACAATCGTTGTTAACCCATTCTGCAGTAGAGCTAGAAAGATATTGATCCGTATTCTCACATAAGTTGAAGTAGCACTACTTGAAATTTTCACTATTTTAACTGTCAAATGTCGACTTACATTTGAAATATTATATATTTTGACTAATACATATTTCAGTTACATGAACATACTATCCATTAATCAGAGTGAATTATATTTGAGAAAAAGAACTGACATCTCGAAATTCGATATTTTTGAACTAGTGCTACTTCGGATATGATAATATGGGCCATTGTCTTTTCCTGGTGATTTATACGGGGCAAAAGTATTAATCGCCCAGCGTATTTTAGTATAGCTTACCACTTCAGACGCGATCCTCCAGTCCTCTCGTGAAGCTCTGTGTCACGTCTCTGCTTTCGCGATAGAAGTGTTGCTTTCGGTTGAACCGAGTTTGAGTTAGTTTGAAGTAGAATCTTCAACGTATCATCATTGGAAGTAGTGTAGTCGCCATTTTTCCTTTGGGATCTTTTGAAAGGACCTTTTGAAGCCTACCCGCTCGTGGCATGGATTCCACGTCAGAGGAGAAAGATCTCCAAGAGTCCCTTTTGGAGTCCCTGATAGTTGTCTTGTACCTGCGTTGAGTTTGCCTGTAACATTCCCAATCTACAGATAAGTTAGTTCTCATAGCTTTATTGAAAAGACTACGTGTCTTCTTGTGGAGTTGTGTGAGCTGGTTATTCCACCACGGTACTCTACTTGACCTTTGCCTCGTTTTAAGGGGGCGGTTGTCCTCATAGGATGTTAAAATAGCCCTTTGGCGGTTATCCAGAGCCATTTCTAGATCTTCTATGGTTTTCGGACACACTAGGACTCTATGCATTCTCCCCGACAGATCTTCTATAAAAGAATCCCAGTCGGTAACTCGCGGGTTCCTGTATGTCCCTGGTTCTGGCTTAGCTGCTTGCAATCTGAAACAGATGTGTCTGTGATCAGATAAAGACGGCTCTGTTGGCACATGCTAGTCTACTATATCACGTGTTAGACTCATAGAGCACATGGAGATATCCATGATTTCTCTCCTTCTTTTTGTTACAATGGTGGGTCGACTTCTAAATCTGTGGTTGATAGAAATTCAAGTAGGGCCTGTCTTCTTGGGTTTGTATTCATACTCCCCCAAAGTGTATGGTGCGAGTTAGCGTCACAATCTATGAGAAGACCTAGCCTCTTGACTTGACAGTACTCTATCAATGCTACCAGGTCCTCTGAGGGTGGTGGTGCTGATGAGTCATATGGAAGGTAGACGGAACACACAACTACCTCCCGTTCCACATCTTTCACAGTGTATCAGATCAGGACAGCAACTAGGTCTCTGAAACAGAAATTGGGCTCCAAGGCCGCATTAATGTGCTTAGCAATAAAAACACAGGCTCTTGGACGTTGTTCCTCGGTGCAATAGAAGACTGTGCCTTTTTATCAATACCTTTGATTTGGCCCTTGTGCGTCCAAGGTTCTTCAATCATTAGTACGTGTGTGTGCAACTTTGACAACTGTTTGCTAAGTACTGCAGAGGCAGCAGCGCAATGTTGCAAGTTAATCTGGGTAAATCGCAATCCGTGATCATCCATTGCTGGTTGATGGCTGCTCTTTACTCGCCTTCTCGGGTTTTCCGAGCAGTTTTACAACCGCCCTGGTCATCCCAAAGAAGAGGCGCAGATCGACGGCCTCTAAAGCCTTACGGGAAGTAGCATCAACTCCCAGAATAAGAAGTTGCCCCTTTGGAGACTCCTCCTTCCGGTCACAGATACGTCACCGATCAACTTCGAGTCCGACGTTCTGTTTACCTAAACGCGTCAGTGCAGTTTTCGGTTCCACGACAGGCCCCGACAACCACACTGAAGCACGAGTAAGCTTCTGGAGTGCCGCTCTCTCGCAACTACTCCCTAGACTCGGTATCTACGCAAGTCATCTTTAAAGCGCCCTCCGCGAGGTACTATTCATGGAACCGTGAACAAAGCCTCCAATTGGGAGCACCGATGACCGCGTGTTGAATGGCTGCGCTCTGTTCCTCGGAGAGGTAGTGTTCAGGGTATGACCCCTGAACCACTGCCACCTTCAGTTAACAGCATGCGCGTAGTTCCGAGATTTCAAGTCTGGGACTTAAGGCCTCTTCACTACCTTCTTGGCACTTGGTGGTGTTTCCCTTACGGGAGGTGGCCGTTTCCGGCTAACCTTCGTAGGAGTTCTTCCACCATCGGTTTGGCCTTGGCCTCGAGCAGCGACGGGTCCCTGCTGCAGAGACCCTTTGCTGCGGCCTGAGCCTTCTGCAATCGCCGTCTCTCTGCTCCCGACCTGTTCCTCCTTTCGGAAGCCCTAGTCGGTTGCAGGATAGTGCTCTCCCCCGCGGGAATCGGGTTCGAGGTAGGGTCAGGAGTTGTTGGGGATTGAAGGAGAGGAGATAAATGAGACGACACAGACACGGAATTCTCAAAATCAGGATCCATAGTGTTCCCACGAGTAGAGGGCCCCACAGTACGGAGGTACGGTTAGGTACGTTAGGAGGTCGCCCGGTATCCTAACGGCATCGTTCGAGACACAATGACCACTGTGCCATTCAGCCCTCGGCACGATAGCTCCCACCTTGGCTTCGGAAAGTTTATCGACCTACACGTTTAGTTTAAACAGGGGTATCTCGTGAAGGAGGTAGCAGAAGCTACCCATGGACGGTCTTGGCATCCCTCAACAGTTCAGCACTAAAACCTTCCCGCTAAAGCGTTATGATTCCTAGCCCCCAATTATCTCTGGTACGTAGAATTAATTCTAGAACCATTGCAGGAACCGACAGGGCGAATATCAAAATAGGCGAGGTTCCAGAGGAGAATAAAATTGAATTGATTTATTTAAACAAACGGCGGCATGTTTTGCGTTAACTTTTACAGATTTAGGGTTCACTCACCTAGGCGAGATGAAAATCAACGTGACCACTGACAAATCTATTTATTATAGACTTTATCGGCTATCACAGGTGGAACGAGTACTGGTACAGCAATTGCTGGCGAGTGGCGTTATCAGAGAATCTAATTCCGAGTATGCGAGTCCAATCATCTTGGTGGCGAAGAATAACGGTGAAGCAAGATTATGTGTCGACTACAGGGCGTTGAATCGAATAACAATTAAGGACAGTTATCCTCTACCCTTAATCTGTGATCAGCTGGATAAATTGGCGGGAAAATTCTATTTTACTACAGTCGATCTGACGCAGGGCTACCACCAGGTACCAATGCACAAAAATTCGATTGGCAAGACGGCGTTTATAACACCAGATAGGCAGTATGAAAATGTGTTCCTTTTGGATTGGCGAATGCACCGGCGGTATTTCAGCGAGTGATAGACAAGAGCTTATGCGAATTGCGACACAACAGCGTCTTGTCGTATATGGACGACATTCTCATTCCATCGGCGACAATACAAGAAGGAATGGTCTTACTGGAGAAAGTACTACAACAAATAGAACAGGCTAGTTTGAAATTAAATTTGGCGAAATGTAAGTTTTTACAAACAGAACTAGATTATCTAGGACACGAGATTTCTTCAGATGGAATCAGACCAGGCGAGCAGAAGATAAGGGCGGTTATAAAGTTTCCAGTTCCATGCAATGTACACGGCGTGCGACAATTCATGAGCTTGGAGAATTATTTCAGGAAATTTGTGCGAAATTTTGCAGAGTTGGCGAAACCACTAACGGACCTAACAAAGAAAAATGCTGAATGGCGATGGGGCGATGAAAAGTAAACTGCTTTTAACAGCATCAAGAACAAACTTGCGAGTCGACCACTCTTGGCGATATACCACAGCGGCGCAGGTACAGAATTACACACAGATGCAAGCAAACTAGGTTTAGGCGGAATACTATTGCAAGTACAGGAAAATAATGAATTGAAACCGGTGAGTTATTTCAGCAGAGCAACTACTAAACATGAACAAATGTATCACAGTTATGAATTGGAGAGTTTGGCGATCGTGGAAGCTGTGAAGCGGTTCCGAATATACCTACTAGGCGTACATTTCACTGTGGTAACTGATTGTTCGGCGGTAAGAGCAACAATGGCAAAACGTGACATAGTGCCCCGAGTTGCTAGGTGGTGGCTGGCGTTACAGGAGTATGATATGGAGAAATAATATCGCCCAGGCGTTAAAATGCAGCATGTGGACGTTAAACATAAGTCAGGCGGACTGGCTCTTAACTGTGCAGCTACAGGACAACAAAGTTCAGCAAATAACAACACAGTTACAGAGTGGTAATGCAGACAAAGACATTAAATTGAACTTTAGTATTGCAGATGGGCGACTATACAGAAATACGTTGGCGGGCGCTAGACTGTATGTACCAGCTATGACGAGATTCCAAATTCTACGAAAATTCTACGATGAGATCGGACACCCGGGGTTCAAGAGATGTCTGGAGCTGATTAAACAGGAATATTGGTTTCCTAGGATGTGGCGATTTGTAAAGAAGTATGTGACTTCATGCTTGAATTGTGCTTTTGGAAAAGGCGAGTACGGGCGGGCGGAAGGATTCTTACATCCTATAGAGAAGGTGGCGGAACCTTTTCACACTATACAGCTTGACCATGTGGGTCCATTCGCAAGGAGTAGGCGTGGTAACTCGTACTTGTTGATGATCGTAGACGCATTTGCAAAGTTCACGATGGCGAAGCCTACAAGGACTCTAGGCTTGGCGGAGGTGATACGTGAATTGAGAGGCGTATTTGACGTATTTGGATATCCAAGGCGAATAATCTCTGATAGAGGATTGGCGTTTGCAAGAAAGGCTTTAAAAAACTTTCTAGTTGGGCGAGGCGTCAAGCACGTGCTGAATGCTGTGGGACGATAAAATTCCGAAGCTACTCTGGGGTCTCAATCATACGGTGAATGAGAGCACACAAAGCTCTCCGGCGCAACTGATGTTCTCCCACTACCGTGGCGCTGTGGCGAACTCTGGTGAAGGCGAGCAGGCGGATCATGCTGCAAGTCAAAGGGGTCTGGCGAGTCGAAGGCGAAAAGCGGCGGAAAACCTGACCAAGGCGGGTGAGGCGATGAAAGCGCGCTATGATAAACGGCGAAAGGTTGCAACCACATACAATGTAGGAGACCTAGTGCTGGCGTCAGACGGGCACGGTGTCGGGCGAAAAAGGCGTAAATGGAAAGCTCGTAAACAAATACAACGGCCCCTATAAAGTTGTAACGGTGTTGGCGAATGATCGATATAAAATCGAGTCAGTTAAAGGCGTTCGAGGTTACAAGAGCTTCTGGGCGATTGTTACTGTCGACAGTCTTAGACGTTATTGCAGTACTGCTGGCGATTTTGTTTCAGAAGGCGTGGATGACAGTGACGATGAACTGGCTGACCGACAAGATCTGATAGATCTAATGGAGGGTTGATGGCGAGTACAACACATGAGGGTGAGAATTAATGAGGGCATTAATTGTTGCAGGAAGGCCGAATGTAACGGAGATTGTGCAACACCAGGCGCGGTGATGCAACACGGCAATCGGGCGGGAAATCTGCTGATACGCAAGCAGATGTGGCGACATTGAAAACGCAGCAGTCGGCGTAGGCGGTTGAGGCGTGCTATTTGTTTTCTGCTTTAGTTGTTAATTTTGATTATTTGGCGATATTTTACATTTAATAAACTATTATTAAAATTTATTTTGTCTTATTTAAAAGTAACCGTAACAAAAGCATAAATAAAGATCCACAGTGAATTTTTTTAATATTTTAAATATTTCCGCATATATATATGTATATATATATATATATATATATATATATATATATATATATATATATATACCGGGTGTCCCAGCTCGACCGACACATGGGAGTTTTACATGGGAAATCAGTTAATTGTGAATAGTATCTCCCCAGTGCAAGATATTAACTTGAAATTTTGTATACTTATCGGAGAATATTAAATCTATGGATCACACTTATTTGAAATATGCAATTTCGTCTGCAGGGCGAGATTTATTAAATTTAAAATCTAATATTTTCGTTCAAAATCAGACAGTCATGGAAATAAAAGAAAATAATTATCCGACAGTTTAGTGAAGTATCACAGATTTTAATTCTTATTCCCTGTATTTTAATATTATTTAAGTTGAATGTAGTTTCTTTTTGTTAAATAATATACCAATATTACAAAAATATAAATATCTACAATGGTATGTCACTAACTGTCAGAACTGTCATATAGATATTTTCTTTTATTTCCATGGCTGACTGATTTTGAACGAAAATGTTAGATTTTATAATTTAATAAATCTCGTCTTGCAGACGAAATTACATATTTCAAATAACTGTAATCCATAGAAATAATATTCCCTAATAAGCATACAAAATTTCAAGTTAATATCTAACACTGGGGAGATACTATTCATAATTAACTGATTTCCCATGTAAAACTCCCATGTGTCGGTCGAGCTGGGACACCCGGTATATATATATATATATATATATATATATATATATATATATATATATGTATATATATATATGTATATATTTGAGGAGTACTCTCGACTGATTGTTCTCGGCCGATATCAAAATTCATATGTATTTTTACTTTAGACTTTAAAATGTAACATTTTACAAAATTTTAACATTTTTCAATAATACTTTTGTGCAACTCTTGTATATACAATGTGTACTAATTAATTACGTTTGTTTCCATTCTGTATACAGAAGCGATAGTAAGACAGAGAAACGAAAATTAGAGAGAGATGGGGAATTGCAACAAATTTAAAGGGCTCATCGTTTAAAATCGGAAAGTTTTGTCACAGCATCGAGGATCGCGTTTCTCTGCTTATCAATCATTAACGCACCTACAAAAATTTTAATGAGGGGACAATAATAAAAATTTGAAAATACAGAAATCGATATCTAACAAGCAACAAATACGTTATCACTTTGATAAAAGTTAAGAACAATAATTATCAAAAAGAAATTGATGTATTTCACATACTCCAAAGGAGAAGAAGATGTATCAGCTTTCCACGCTTTGTCGACGTATACAGGATGGCCCAACGAAAATTATCAGAGCAATTTTTGGCCACTTAACATTAATTTTACAAAAAACGCTCGAACACGTAAATTTTAGTATAAAGGAGGACACCTGAATGGATTACTACCAATGGCATAACTTCAACCCTCAAATGGGAGTGGACTGCACCTCAAAAATTTTAAATGGAAAAGGGTGTCAAACATGGTACTGTTCGAAAGGCCTTTCAATTCTCTTTTCAACAGTTTTTTTATTTTTCAAATCCGATCATTAGTTCCAGAGAAATATTGCTTAAAACAAATTTTATCAGGTGTTCAAAATTGCATTCAAGTAGGCTTTAACAAATGACAGGAACTAAATAAACAATTCTTTCGACAAGTTGTTTGTAATAGACAAGTAATTTATAAGTTAGATTTCTTTTTGAGAGGTTATTTGAATTCTAAAGTTTATGCTACGCTACCCGAATCTTTAGATGATTTAGGGCAACGTACCGTAGTTCCAAAATTTTGAGTAAAATCTTTAATATTGTATGGAAGTTGGTGGTAGTCATTTTGAACACCTAATAAACTGATTCTTGAGTTTTTGTCATTTGTTTAAGCCTACTTGATTGCAGTTTTGCACACCTGATGAAATTTGTTTTAAACCATATTTCTCTGGAATTAATGATTGGATGTGAAAAATAAAAAAACTGTTGAAAAGAGAATTGAAAGGCCTTTCGAACTGTGTCATGTTTGACACCCTTTTCCATTTAAAATTTTTTGAGGTGCAGTCCACCCCCATTTTAGGGTTGAAGTTATGCCATTGGTACTAATCCATTCAGGTGACCCCCTTTATACTAAAATTGACGTGTTCGAGCGTTTTTTGCAAAATTGATGCTAAGTGGCCAAAAATTGCGCTGATAATTTTCGTTGGGCCACCTGTATGATAATTCTGGCTGACTTAAAGCTGTACTTTGTTTAAAAATGTGAGACGATTTGTTAACAAAATTTTGAATTGGACAACAGTATATATTTATACATTATAAAGATCTTAATTTGGAGAATTCTGAGTTTGTAAATTTAAAAACAACATGTTATGAAATATAGAAATGTTAATTTTAAATCTAATCAAGAAGAAAGAAATAGTTTTGTTTATTTGTGAACTAAAATAAAGACTTTTTGTTTAATAAAAATGTTAGTAAAATGTATGTACCTACCTTTTTATTTCAGCTAATTTCCTTCTATTATATTGATAAATTTATAATTTTAGTATTTTTACATTCCAAAAATTCTTTTATTACACGGAGTGTCGCTTCTGTTTATTCTGTCATGCGATGTTGAAAAATGCAGAAGTCAAGATTTGAAAAAGTTAATATAATATTATATGTTTTTTTGTAGATTCGGCAAATGCATAGATCAATATGTAAGCAGAGCAGAGATTAAGATTATTTGAATGTTTCATGCACTCCCTTATAATTTATACTTCTGATTTGAAAACATTGACATCAAAACGTAATTAATTACTCGATTTTAATAAAATAATATTTATGGTGATGGTGATATCAACCTTCAATATTAGATCGATTTTTTTTGTCTTAATGTACTTGAGATTAATACTTATATTGCACAGCAAGGCAGGTAGTAGGGGATACACTAACATTACAGTTCTCTATAAAGTTTACCTGACGACATTGGAAATCATTTTGGCCTTTCCTATTTCAACCCGGATTCGGTGGTATGGCACTAGTTCAACGAGTAAATATAACTAGACAAAACATTCCCTATCCTTCCGTATTGAATGTTTTGTTTTCGGTAAGCCAGAAAGAGAAACCTAGAGATATTTATCATTATTTACGTTTTTGTTTTGTCAATGACTCGTTAGATTTGATTATATATGAAACACATAAATTTAAAACTTCCAATTCTAATGCTAATAATAAAAGCACGGACGCCTCTAGTGAGCAATGCTCGAACAATACTTTCATTTTATATCTATCTCTAGGTTTCTCTTTCTGGCTTACCGAAAACATAACAAACCAAGAGAATTGTCTAGTTATATTTTGTCGTTGCACTAGTTTGATTCTACGCTACGGTATTGATGGTGGAGGTTGTTCAGAATACCAAAAACGTGTTCTATATAATATTATTAAGTCACATTTTAGGGTAAATAATGGAAAAATTATAAGAAACCAAGTCACTAGTTAAACGTTAAATCAACTGTTTTACTTCTAAATCAATAGATAGTTTGTATAAATTTTGGTTAATATTTAAATAACAATTCAAATTGTTTATCACTACAAGGGTCTGAAAGTCAGTACTGTATTGTTTGTTTTTAATTTAAATAACAAAAACATTAATTTTTATCTTATAGAAGTTTTGGATCTTACCAAAATATCAGATGCTTTTTGTAGTCACTTCTAGATATAAAAATATTTTTTTCTTCTACCGTTGAATGATATTAAATTATTATAACGTTCTCTATAAGGGTTAACCGTTAATTAGTATTTTTTTCGGTTACATGCCCTGTTTTTAATCTTTCAATATACAAGAGATTTTCGATGCTTTTATATTAAGAAATAGCATTTGTCTAAATCACATATGTTATTTGATTTTGAATCTAAACAAAACAATACTATTTTGTGCACAAGAACATATTTTATTGCGAAAGCTTACTTGTTAATAATTATGCAGTCGAAGAACTCAAACAACCAAATAAAAATGAAAACAGAGAAACTGTAAAGTTTCTCACAAAATGTCGAACAAAAATGAAAACACAGTTTTTCCAACAGAATCCAAAAAAATGAATACACTGAAACACTAATGTTTTTCAATAGTACTCAAAAATCTAAAAAAAAACACTTTACCTATCAAAAATTCTCAAATTTACTACCAAACAGTCGAACAAAGTTGAAACAAAGTCAAATGATATCAAAGAAAGATATCAGATGGAAAAATAATGAAATATAATTTCTTAGAAAATTGTAATAAAAACACATTTTGTAATTAAGCAAGCTGCAATATAATATCACAGCGTCTATGAGATCATAGCTAACAATGTAATTTGCTACCATCTATTTACCAAAAGTCGAACATAATTTATTTTAGTACGTTAAATGCTCACTACTCATACCTAACGCTCGCTTTCGAACGCAGCCTTAAAAAGTTTGAGTCCGCTGCTAGCAAAGAAAGATAAAGCTATTCAGAATAGTAAATGAATGTGTCAGTGTCAATTTTGTTTATAGTACCTATTTGACGTGTTATGTTTTGTACTTTTTGTTTGTAATAGGAATTTGTATTTGACTCGGACTTGAAATTTAACAGTGAGTGGTATGTTCAATTAATATTAATTGCATATTGTTAAATTTTTATTATGATTACAGTAAAATGTTTTGGTTATGTTGTCTGTAGTTTAGGCGCGAATATCCTGTTAATAGTTATTAGGAACTTACATTTCAGTACTGTTAGTTATCTTATTAAACTTATTTTACAAGTATGAATCAAAAAAGCGAAAGATTTATTTAAAATATATATATATATATATATATATATATATATATATATATATATATATATATATATGATATTTGGATTTTTCTTCCGGGTTTCTTCTCGTGTTGGTCTGGTCTTCTCTTCTCCTTCGATTGCTTGACGACGTTTCGGCAAGGTCTCACTTGCCATCTTCAGGTCTTTGAAAAGTTTCTTGTTCTCGATCTGGTATTCGGTCGTCAAGCAAACGAAGGAGAAGAGAAGACCAGACCAACACGAGAAGAAACCCGGAAGAAAAATCCAAATATCATCAATAACACTCGTGGAAATATCAAAATCAACATATATATATATACCGGGTGTCCCAGCTCGACCGACACATGGGAGTTTTACATGGGAAATCAGTAAATTATGACTAGTATCTCCCCAGTGCAAGATATTAACTTGAAATTTTGTAGACTTATAGGAGAATATTAATTCTATGGATCACACTTATTTTAAATATGTTATTCTAAGTCTAAATCTATCAGGAGAGAGAGTATACGCAATTTTTTGAAATCCCATGTTATAGTCCTATGTTCCGCATTTCCTTGCACACACTGTATATACCGGCTGTCCCAGCTCGACCGACACATGGGAGTTTTACATGGGAAATCACTTAATTATGAATAGTATCTCCCCAGTGCAAGACATTAACTTGAAATTTTGTATACTTATCGGAGAATATTAATTCTATGGATCACACTTATTTGAAATATGCAATTTCGTCTGCAGGGCAAGATTTATTAAATTTAAAATCTAATATTTTTGTTTAAAATCAGACAGCCATGGAAATAAAAGAAAATATTTATCTGACAATTTAGTGAAGTATCACTGATTTTAATTCTTATTCCCTGTATTTTAATATTATTTAAGTTGAATTTAGTTTCTTTTTGTTAAAAAATATACCAATATTACAAAAATATAAATATCTACAATGGCATGTCATTAACTGTCAGAACTGTCACATAGATATTTTCTTTTATTTCCATGGCTGACTGATTTTGAACGAAAATGTTAGATTTTATAATTTAATAAATCTCGTCTTGCAGACGAAATTACATATTTCAAATAACTGTAATCCATAGAAATATTATTCCCCAATAAGCATACAAAATTTCAAGTTAATATCTTCCACTGGGGAGATAGTATTCATAATTAACTGATTTCCTATGTAAATCTCTCATGTGTCGGTCGAGCTGGGACACCCGGTATATATATATATATATATATATATATATATATATATATATATATATACATTGTAAAAATGGAGAATCTGGTTGAAATATTCTGCATAAGATAACAGAGTTGTAATATCAAGCATATATTTTAAGGGGTTTACATTATTATGATTTTAGTGTTCGCAGATACACCAGTATATATATATGTACATATATATATATTACCGAGAATTTTTAATTCAGAGATAGAATATATATATATATATATATATATATATATATATATATATACAGGATGTTCCATTTAAAAGTGCCACCATTGCTATCTCGAGAACTATAAGAGCTACGAGGTTGGTTAAATTAGCAAAGAACCACCATTTTACAAGACTAATACAATGAGCAAAAAAATTTTTTTTTTCAACCTGTGGTTCTCAAAATACGGGACACAACTTTCTTATTTTAAATGGAAACGTATGTTTATTTTTAGGTTATTCCATAGAGTATTTTTTTCTGAATTCAATGATATAAATATATCATATTCTAATATAACAAAACAACTGAGAAAAATGCATGGTAGATTTATTTGTATTTTATTTATATCTGGCTGAAATAAGAGTGCTTTGTATAGAAAACAATTCATTTTCTTCTTAAAATTGACAGTTCAAGCAAATAAAATTTAACAAAAAATAATCAAACAATGTTAGACAGAACATTATGTCTATGTTTTCTAACCATAGCACTCTTATTTCAGCCAGATATAAATAAAATACATATAAATTTAACATGCATTTTTCTGAATTATTTTGTTATATTAGTATATGATATGTACATATCGCTGAATTCAGAAAAAAATATTTAATCGAATAACCTAAAAATAAACATACGTTTCCATTTAAAATAAGAAAGTTGTGTCACGTATTTTGAGAACCACTGGTTGAAAAAAAAAAATGTTTTGCTCATTGTATTAGTCTTGTAAAATGGTGGTTCTTTGCTAATTTAACCAACCTCGTAGCTCTTATAGTTTTCGAGATAGCAATGGTGGCACTTTTAAATGGAACAGCCTGTATATATATATATATATATATATATATATATATATATATATATAAAAGAAGAAGAAGAAGAAATTTGACGTATATATAAAATTTGACGTTTGTTTTCTATTGATTCATGGCAACTGCTATTTTCAGATATAAGCATAGAAACTTATTGCCTACATAGGGATTTTATCTTTTAACTAAAATTTAACTTCAACCATACCATTGGATTTGTAATTTGATGTAGATTCCAAATATGTAAAAATATGTATGGTGTTCCATTTAAAATAAGAAAGTTGGGCCCCATATCTTGAGAACCACTGGTTTAAAACAAAATTTGTTTGTCTCATTTTAATAGTCTTGTAAAATAGAAATTGTTTGCTAATTTAACCGACTTCATAGCTCTTATAGTTCCCGAGATAGCAATAGTGTACCACTTAAAATGGACACCCTGTATATATATATATATATATATATATATATATATATATATATATATACATATATAGAATGGTCATTTCATATACCTAATAACTATATACTGCTGATGAAGAAGAATTAGCGACCACTAGGAAGGGAGACAGAATATATTTTTCTTTCGCTTCGTTCTGGCTCCTTCAAGTTATGCGCATGCCTAATTTCTGCAATATTGTTGGTTAAAGTTGTTTGCCGCCGTCAACTATTTGAACTTTGAAACATGTTTCTATGCAATCTCCGCCTTTTTAAAGTTATTCTTTGTACTTCGTAGAGAACAGTAGTTAGTTTTGTACGTTATTGAATTACATATTTACGGTATTCGATACGTCACGCCTTCTATAAGTTATTGTTTATGTATTTATTAAATTTTAATTTTTGGTATTTTTACTTTCTAATTGTTTCATATTTTAATTTTAAAAATTATTTCGTATTATAATTATAACATGCATAATTATTACTTTATACCATTGTTATTATTTAACAACAAATATGAAATATATTTTCGTAGCATAACTACTTTATTTTTATTTTTCATTATATTTGAATACTGTACATTCAGATTTTAAATATTATCATTTTTGTTATTATTACTGCTTTTAATATAATTATGTTTTATAAATATTACTATTTCTTAAATAAAGTTACTAATGAATTATTTTTTTGTATACAGGATGTTCCATTTAAGTGTGCCACCATTGCTATCTTGAGAACTATAAGAGCTACGAGGTTGGTTAAATTAGCAAAGAACCACCCTTTTGCAAGACTAATACAATGAGCAAAAAAAATATTTTTTTTGACCAGTGTTTCTCAAAATACTGGACATAACTTTCTTATTTTAAATGGAAACATATGTTTATTTTTAGGTTATTCGATAGAGATTTTTTTCTGAATTCAACGATATAAATATATCATATACCTTACTCTTGTTTCAGCCAGATATAAATAAAATACATATAAATCTAACATGCATTTTTCTCAATTATTTTGTTATATTAGTATATATGTTTATATCGTTGAATTCAGAAAAATATACTCTATCGAATAACCTAAAACTAAATATATGTTCCCATTTAAAATAAGAAAGTTGTGTCCGGTATTTTGAGAACCACTGGTCGATTTTTTTTTTGTTCATTGTATTAGTCTTGTAAAATGGTGGTTCTTTGCTAATTTAACCAACCTCGTAGCTCTTATAGTTCTCGAGATAGCAATGGTGGCACATTTAAATGGAACATCCTGTATAATTCAATTTTTAATTTTTCGTCAATTTTAACATATTTTAATTTATAGTATATTCAGTTTTTCTTTATTTGTGTAATATTTTATATCACTTTTTTTAATATTATATTTTTGACATATGTAATTAGAATTAATAAATTATTTTCATTTACAATAAATATGTAAATATTTTTTTTATCGCCTAATAGGATATTAAAATTTTGTTATCATGTATATTTTTTTTTTTCTATAGCAGATTTTAAAAAGTACTTCTATTAAACAAAAGACCGATTCTCAAGAGTTTTAACTTATTTTGAATTTATTTATTTTTATACGATCGTACAAAAAGTAAGTAATTAATGATTAATATATTACATTTAAATGCATTGAATTCAATGTATCAATTTTATAAAACAAGAACTACAGCATAATAGACACTCCCTAAAAAAATTGCGCCCATGAAAAAATATATTAAAAACGCCTATGAGTTAATAACTTTGCAACGTGCCATAGAAAAAATATTCAGTACGGTTTATTCATCCACGCCTGCGCATAAATATGCTATTACATTAGGAAGAGAGATGAACATATATTTCA
Source organism: Stenolophus ochropezus (assembly GCA_035578165.1). NCBI lineage: Eukaryota > Metazoa > Arthropoda > Insecta > Coleoptera > Carabidae > Stenolophus > Stenolophus ochropezus. The sequence goes on along the minus strand of JAQOWZ010000012.1, from coordinate 11,910,587 downwards.
TCTCCCTTCATCGTGGTCGCTATTCTGTATAGTAAAATACGAGTATCAGCAGTATATAAATAATAGGTATATGGGTCATTTGAACACTATTGCTACGCTGAGAACTGTACGATCTACAAAGTCGGTTGAATTAGCAAACAATGTCTATGTTACAATATTATTTTAATGAGTATATTTTTTTTTTGACAACCAGTGGTTCTCAATCTGTGGATACCAAATTTGTTATTCTAAATGGGATCTTATATATTTTAATTGTTTATTCGATGAAGATTTTTTTTGCATTCAGTGATATAATATTTGCATACCCTTAGACAATTTATTCTAGAAAAAATACATGTTTAGTTTTATATTTGTTTTATTTGAATATGGCTAAAATTAGAATGCCATGGACGATAAAAATGAATGCGAAAAACATTCATTGCAGAACAAAAACCAACAAATATATATATATATATATATATATATATATATATATATATATATTGTCCTTTTTTAATACATCGGGCACAGCACTCAAAAATTTAAACCTATATTCGCTTGTTTATTTTAACTATAGTTCAAGAAAACTACTGTACAGCTACGCAGGCATTTTTCTCAAAAAAAAATCTAAAGGTATATAAATGTTACTGATTTCAGAATAAAACTTTCCATTGGATAAGCAAATAAAAAATTTATGGTCTTATTTAAAATAAGAAAATTGGTCCTTATAGATTGAAAACCACTTTTTGGTATAAAAAATAATTTTTATACTGAAGTAGCGTTGTAAAATGAAAATTGTTTGCTAATTTAGCTGACTTAGTAGCTCTTATATTTTTGGAGATATCAGTAGTTGCAATGAACACTTGTATATATAATTTTTAATAATTTGTTTTTTAAACGTGAAGTTGGCGAGCATAATTTCTTTACTGCATAATTTGTAAGTGACAAAGTTATAAATTATTCATGATTTATCACCAAAATTTTAAAAGGACCTACTGGAGTATTTCATAAATAAAATCGTAGTGGGGTATTCTAATGTAGTAAAATTTAAGATTAAAAAATGTTATAGCATTGTGGACTATGCTATAAAATGACTGAATTATGAAAAAAACTCAAAAAAATGTTATTCCTAACACGAGCTTTCTTTTATTTTATTTTGGCACTGAACAGGTATCACGTGGGTTGTGACGTACGTGGGACTCATGACATATCTACAAAAATTTTTGTAGAAACTGTACCATAGCTATTCCGCCAGTGGTGACTTATGACAGATAGACATTCATGCCCCCACCATTTAAATGTCATGAGTCCCACATACGTCACATCCGGTAAAATTCAAATTTTCAAGGAATTTTTAAAAATTCATATCTCGCTGAAATTAAATAAAAAAGGACTCAAAATTTTAAATTTGTAATAAAAAAATACGTGAGTTTTAGAAAAAAAATAAAAAAAAATCAATAGAATACCCCATTAATAATTTCGGCTCGCTAACCATACGTATCTGTTGCAGGGACAACCATAAATATACAATTAGACCATCTTTGGTTTCTTTTGACTCTACAACGGTGTACGTAAGTAAGCAACAGCGACATTTACAGCGTTTTCGATTGGAATGCACTGAGTGGACTTAGGACCGCTACTCTGTACACAAGTTTTCAGTACGAAAAAGTTCCGATTTTTGTCTTTTCATGATCAACTTTTAATTAAACTAACATTTTACTCATTATATGCAAGACATGATAACAAACATTACTTGAATCTTCATTTGCAAATTGTGGAGGAAAGTATAGAAAAAGTGTTTATTCTCAATCAGTTAGTAACTTAGATGAGGTATAACAGAGAGATATGCCACACTTCTATAGCTACGTACTACTGAGCAAGCAAAAGTTGTATGGTCGAGAATCGCCTAACAGTCAGCTGCGTGAGAACAATCTGCCAGCTGAGTAGTGCACACTTACAGTTAGACGAACGAAATATTGGTCATAGTGTTTTGTCACCTATCCTCATTATTTGTTTGGTTGAGTTTTCCATATAACTACTCCACTGGTCCACTGTTCTCAAACAGCTGGCTGCAAGCGATTTTAAACCTTAGATCTTTCGACAATATATTTGGGCAATGCCATATCTCTATGTTATACCTCATCTAAGGTTAGTAATATGACAATTTCTAACTTTTGTCAAGTTGGGAAGAGAGTTATTGTTAATCTCATTTTCCAAGAGTTTGGAAGGTATAGCGTGAGTATAGCTGGGGTTGGGAAGTAGACACTTTCCATCCCCAGCTATACTCACTTCACTTTTTCATCCTCACAGAAATCAATATTTAAGGTTAGAATCAAACCAAAGCAAAACATTTGTTTATTCATGTGAGATTATTAATTCCAGATTGTGAACTTCGGTGAAAAGTTTCATTATGTCTCGAGCTTATAGCAAACCGCGGTGCTGCACGCCTTGGATGAAAACATAGACATATTGTTCTCTCTAACATTGTTTCATTATTTGTTGTTAAATTTTATGTTCTTCAACTGTCAGTTTTAAGAAGAAAATGAATAGTTTTCTATCGAAAGCACTCTTGTTTCAGCCAGATATAAATAAAATAGATATAAATCTAACATGCATTTTTCAGTTATTTTATTATATTAGTATACGATATGTTTATATCGTTTTGCTCATTATATTAGTCTTGTAAAATGGTGGTTCTTTGCTAATTTAACCAACCTCGTAGCTCTCTAGTTCTCGAGATAGTAATATGCACACTTAAATGGAACACTCTGTATAAATATATATATATATATATATATATATATATATATATATATATATACAGGGTGAGTCTGGGAAGACGCCCCCGCCCCCTTTAACTTTTTTATTATAAGTAGGTAATAGAAAAAAATGGCTCTTATAAAAGTTTTATTATTTTACATATACTATAGTTGATGGCAGATGTAGATATTTTTTATAAAGTCAGGTTTACAAGATACGACTATCAACTTTTATTTTTCAAATGGCAACCTATAATTATTTTAATAAAATAGAAACCGCCATTTTTTTCTCTTTTCAACGATGTAGTAACTTTTATTAATGTATTTGAAAAATTTCGAGAAAAATGAGATATTTAAAAATATTTGAAATAATTATTAAATAAATATTATAGATGGCTACATAAAAATAAACGAAACGTATCAATGTAAAACAATTAAATTAATGTCAAAAATGTATACATTTGTTTGTTACTTACTGAGAAGGATGTTTACCCGATTTCGAGAAACATAGCCACCTATGATATTTGTTTAAAAATTATTTCTGACATTTCTAAATGATCTCATTTTTCTCGAAATTTTTCAAATACATTAATAAAAGTTAATACATCGTTGAAAAGAGAAAAAAATGGCGGTTTCTATTTTATTAAAATAATTATAGGTTGTCATTTGAAAAATAAAAGTTGATAGTCGTATCTTGTAAACCTGACTTTATAAAAAATATCTACATCTGCCATCAAATAGTATATGTAAAATTATAAAACTTTTATATGAGCCATTTTTTTCTATTACTTATAATAAAAAAGTTAAGGGGGGGGCAGGGCGTCTTCCCAGACTCACCCTGTATATATATATATATATATATATATACACTAAGTTAGGTTAGTTTAATTGCGTGTGTGCGTGGATACACCTTTTGAATTAAATAGCTTTAAAAACAAATAAATGAAACATCAAGGTCAACCGAGTCTGATCGCCATTTTTTGTTATTTTTCCCATATTTGTTATTCTTAGTAGGAAGAATTACATAGAAAATTTGACCGATTATTTTTATAAGTTTAACTTTAATGTTATATTTAATACCGAGATTACAATAAATTTGCTGCTGTTAAGGTAGACTTGGACTGAATTAATAATTATGTATGAAAATTCCAATTACTTAATATACCAAATTCTAAAGGAAAACTAATTCTTTAAAAACTATATGATACAGGTTTGTTGGAATATTTGTAATTAATTAATTATTATGATCTAATATCTTAGCATTATATTCGATACAGTTTCTTTAAAAATGTTAAGTGTTCGAAGATATCAACTGGACTTCCGCTTAACAAGAGCTTATGTCATTCACGAAATCATAAGCCACTTCTAACAAAAACCATTAAGAAGAGAATTCGAGTTCACTCAGAGCATCCCAATCAAAAACGCTATCAGTTAATTATTAAGTCTCAAGTTTTTTTTGCGTGTGACTCAAAAGTTTAGACTATAGAGTATACAGAGGGCGCCTAACACGAGAATTTAGTAATTAAATAATTTAAAAGACTTTTCTTGACATGCCAGCGTGTTGTGCATTCGATTGCAAAAACCGTTCATTAACAACATCAGCGAAATAAAAAGGAAAATACAGGAAACAGCAACTATCCTTTTCAAAATCATGTTACTAATTTACTAGAAAAAAATGCATCTTCAAAATCTGAAAATAGATTAAATTAATTAACTTTATTTAGAGGTCGACAAATATTTCTCTAGAGGTTTTATTTTAATTAAATATATTTCTTAGGTTTTTGAAATTGAAACTTATATATTTTTATTAAATTTATGTATATTAAAAATAAATATGTGTATTCACTTCCTTCCTAAAGTAATTTTAATCATTTAAATATAAGATAGTTATGTTACACTTTAAGTACAAAAATCATTTCTACAGTGTTACTTTTATTTTGATTTTAGTTCTAAAATTCGAAATTACTGGTTATTTTATAATAAAATATTTTTTGTTAAATTACTGATTTATTTTTAAGTTTTTATACTGATAATGACATGAATCGTATATAGTGCTACGTAATGTATTTCATATCAATATGCCGTTATTCACCTTCCGTCCCATGTCTTCATTCGCGCTGCCTACAATGGGGACTTCCGTAATTTTTTTTTAAATTTTTTTAAATGAATCTAAATTTAAAAATAAAAGACCCGTATTTTTCTATTTTGCAAATAAATTAATAGTTTTGCTAAAAAATGTTCGCAAATAGGTTTGTGACGTATTACCCCTGACAGACAAAGAAGACAAGATGTTAGATATAGTAACCAATGTGAACATAGCATTACAAATGCCGCGCGTAACGTCAAATTCAAACTTGTATGTAAAAATATTGCCAGTGCAAACATAACCTCTCGTTTCAACCACGCTTGTTTGTGAATTTCGCTCGTGTATTATCAAAGACTTGTTTTTATTAATATATTTTCTTAATTAAGTGCTTATTAAAGGACAAAATATGTTATCAGGTAATATTTTATTGTATATGTATCTCAAAACATAAGTAAATAAGTATGAAATATGAAACAAGCTTGAACTGGCTGCTGATTTAAGTGATTTCGAGACATGCGCTCTAAGTCAGATTGGCTTCAGGGGTAACACGTCACAAGCCTATTTGCTGAATTAGTTTTTCTAAAAAATGTTTAAGTCTAATAAATATTTTATATATTTTTTAACTTTATACGAACTTATTTGAAGATAGAATTAATATGCAATTAAAATTTTGTGAAAAGCTCGCAACGCGGAAGTCCCCATTGCACTTCACGCTCCCTCTGTATAATATTGTATACTCTAAGTCAAAAAGCCACCTCTGAGAATATGGTGACTCTGATGCGATTATTTGAATTTAGTTACTTGCTCAATTTTTGTTATGCATGTGACAGTTGTTATATTATTTTCGTACATGTTTCGTATATTTAACAAAAGAAAATCTTATTTTTGCTGCAATTACTTACATTTTCACCGTTGTGTTCACATTACAAAGTTTTTTCTAAAGCCATAAAATTTTAGAAAATTTAATAATTATATAGAATATATACATCTGTATTTAATTATATAAAACTAACGTCCGTGCGCTTATTTTCCTAAATGATATTTTTTAAAATTATATAGCTTGATGAGATTAATTTATTAATAAAAATTTGAAATCAGAAAAAAATATAATTAGAAAAACTCCAACACAAGAATTGTAGGCATAAAATATGAACATTTCCCTCGAAAAATTTATACTAACCAGGTTACAGTAATTTTTGAATATCAACCAATGAAAACCGAATATCAGTAAATGTACTGCATATGTGCTTATTCTCGGGTATGTAGGACGATTATCAAGTGTTTAATGACTGTTTAAAATAAATATGAAATATATGTAAATTTAATGGAAAAATTTTCTCTAGAAATATTCAATAAATATTTGCATATTTTTCTAGTGCACGAAAGGGCAAAAAAATATTGTGATGTATTTGCCACGCAAGAGTGATATATTAGTAGAATATTTTAGAGAAAAAATTTACAATAATTATTGCTATAAATATTTAATTTTTATTTTAACTTGTCATATAATAGCATATTGTGCAACAAGTGCAGAAAATCGCCTATTTTCCACGAGATGTGAAAGTTTCTATATGAGACGTAGTCGTGTGCTGGAATCACACAATGTGGGAAATAGGAGATTCTGCATGAGTGATACACTATACTTTTTCTACGTCTACATTGCTAAACGTTGCGGAACAAAAGTACATGCACGAAACCTATTTGACATAAAAAACAATATGGCGCACGTGCAGATACTGTGATTTCTCATACTTTAACATTAATATAGTGTAAGAAAAATACTCGATAAAAGTAAAATATATTCAAATGCATATGTGCAGTATATTCACTGATATTCGATTTTCATTGGTTGAAATAAAAAAAAGTGTAACTTGGGGTGGGATTCTATAACTTCGTTAACATTTGGTCTTGTTATGATATTAATTGCCAATATCAACTATAAAGTATATGTGCTGTTTCTGTAACAGTTATGGTTATTTATGGTTGATACGTACTTACATATACTCACACATATATAAAGAACACTACGATTCGACATTGATGTGGGAATGTCTTAAATTCATTACAATTTTAAATTTATATCATGGTGACAATTGACATTTGTAAATGATATTTTAACAAGTGCAGTTTTTATTTGTGTTACGAGTTACAGAACCCCATCCGTGATTGGTTAAAACTATTAGAGGGAAATATAATTCTTATACATCGTTTGTATATGATAAATACTTACATCAGAATATTCGAGTATTTACCATGCACTTGTGATATAAATATTGAGATTTTTTTTTTATTGTAATGAAATTTTATATTTTTAAAATACTTCAGTATAAATTTTTGATTTAATTTAAGAGATTATACTGTATTTTTTGTTATTTTCAAAACTATTTTATACTATATTTACAAATAATTTATTATTACATAGATTTTTTAAAAATATTTTAGTATAATATAATTTTTTTAAATAATATGTTGTTTTTAAATGTCGTGCTTAGTCACTTCTCACAACATGGCCGCTGTTGGAGACTGCATTAAGTGTGGGGACAGGGAGTGATGCAGTCTCCAACGGCGGTCATATTGTGAGAAGTGACTGAACAGAAAAATACATACTATACATTTTATTTGAATTTAATGTTATATTGAGATATACTTTTGAGATATTTTTTTAATGTGAATGAATAATTAGTCCATGGCACTCTTATTTCTGTCATATTAAAAAAGTGATATAAAACTAAACATGCAAATATATCATTGAATTGAGAAAAAAAAATATCTATCGAGTCAGCAAACAAAAGATATAAAATCCCATTTGAAGTTGTTCCCATTGCTTGAGAACCATTGGTTAAAGAACAATAATTTTATGCTCATTGAAATAGTCTCGTTAAACAAAAATTGTTTGCAAATTTAATCGATTTTGTAGCTCTTATAGTACTCAAGATAGTAACAGTGTACTAATTTAAATTAACATTCTGTAAACCGAAACGAAAGAAGACTACAAGTCAATAATCAACAAAAGAAAATCAACAATTAACAAGTAAATTCAAATAACTGCGTCACTGTTGCCATTTTCTGAGAGATGCCCTTTACTTACCTACACCATGACCCTTCATAGGTAAACATCATGTACGATTCCGACGAAGAAACTTTAGACTTAAAATGCGACTATTGTGGCGGAGTTCAATATGAGAAAGATGTGGGATTTTACTTCTGCATTGAATGCGGTTATATGAATCAAGAAAAAAGAGAGATGATATACCAAAATATTTTTAAAAACAAAGCAGTAAGTACATTATTTAATACTTAAAATAAAATGAAATTTATATTTTTTAATTATTAAGTTAATTTTAATGTGAAATACTAACATCATTTGGTTTTAATCTGAGGGGGCACTGTTCACTCTGTCACCCTGGATGAGCCGCCACTGCCACACTAGTATTCTTTTTGCCAGTAGCATCAGATCAGAGCATGCCGATGCAACGCAGTGAAGTTTCCCTATCCCAGTTGTGTTTCACAATTTTATCATGTTAGAAAGAGAGGGCGGTGAGAGAGATGAAAGATCACGGGCCATTGCGCGTAGCGAAGTACCTACACATTCCCTTTGTTTTATCGTTAAATTTTGACGTTTGTGAAGATTTGTATTGTTAATTAATGTAAAATGAGAAGATATTGTGTTATACTGAATTTTAATAGTGGCTACGCGACCCGTAAAGAAAAAATTACAATTTTTGACACTTCTAAAGATGAAGAGACGTTAAAAATATAGGAAAATATCTCACAAATAGATGTGGGTTGCATAAAGGATAATTAGCTAATCAACTGATTAACGATTAACGAAGTTACCATGGTAATGTATTAAAAATACATTTCTGTCAAAAATTTAACCAGTGGTTAAAGTTAACAAAGCTTTATGCAACCGGGCAAAAGTATTTTCTAATAAAGACTGTGTGTGCCAAACTTTTTAAAGATTAAGAAATTATTATTTGTACATTTTATTATATTTTTCGTTTCATAGAAAGCAATCATCTATAAACATACATACCTCAGAAGCTTATAAAGAAAGAGCCACAATTATTATTAATTTTCTTTTAATTGTACATACTTCTGAAATATTTGCCTTCATAATTCAGGCAATATTCCCATCAAATAAATATTAATTTACAGTCTAAAAGCAAAGAATACAGAAAAAAAGCTAATTTTAAGCTTATTTTATTCTTAATTTTAAATAATATTACAACTTTTCTTGTTTATCTTCTTATAAGCTATTTTCAAACCGATCATTTTTACCTCCCGCCTATCAATATATAGATAAGGGAGGTATTGTTTTTGGTCAGATTTCTCGAGTATGAGTTTTCAACATATGAGCACGAATTAGGGTCCCTATAATACTATTTTACTATTTTTACCGTGATGCCTGTATGTCTGTGTGTGCGTGTGTGTGTGTCTGTGACGATTTTTCGTCCACGATAACTCCAATATGATACATGCAAAAAATATAATATTTGGTATTTAAGACTTCTATTCAAATACGATGAACTGATTAGATTTTGACTACAATTGGTTAACCGGAAGTAGTACTTTACTTGAAGCTTTAAACAGTTTTTCAAAAAAAAAAAACACCACTAAATGCCATTTTTTCGCAAGTTACGTTATTATTAAATATAAAGATTTTTTTTAATATTGTACCAATCTGCATAATTACGTTTATATATAACTTTTAGCTAAATAGCAAAAAATATATAAATTATAATAATTTTACATATCGTTTAGGCTGAGGAATTTCGATAAAACAGATGAGTTATTAATATGTTCACAAAATTTGACATATGATGTCAAATTTGATGTAAGTAAATGTAAAAGATAACATAAGTAAATATGAAGTAGTTTTATTGTAAAATTAGAAAAGGTGGAAGAAATATATAAGGCATATATTTGCATGCGTGAATCAAGGTAAGTTCGGTTCCGGTTTTAGTAACGTCAAAAATAGCTGTCATATTAGTCATACAAATTTTATGAAGGAAATTTTAGGTATGAAATGAATTAAAAATATTCTGAACTGCAATAACAAATTAATTTTAAAACTACAAAATAAATGTATTGAATAACTTATATAGAATATATGTATTACTACAGTGGCGGGAGATATTGTGTTGGACACATCAGATTTTTTTTTAGTAATTAGTAAAATAAATAAATATATCATTATTATTACTCCCATATAAATAAACTACAAATACAATCTTACTTTCTTTCCTTATTTCCCATGTTCTTTGTTTCCCCTTATCATAAACAGTTACAATGCAACAATATTCATTTTTCATAAATAAGACGATTTTATTAACAATTTAATTCTATAAAAATCTATAGATTAGAGTCTTTTTTGCCATGATGTTTTTACATGAAAGATATTACAGATTATAAAATGTAAAGTTTTAAAATTAATTGTAAATTATTCATTATATAATCAATAAAACGCACGTTTGCGTACGCTGAAAGTAATTTTATTTGAGAAATGAGTATGATATACTGCACAAACGCCAGCCGAGCGTCGGTCTGTGATCTTCTGCCTCTCTCATCGTTCGGCGATAGGAAAGTGTGCCGCTTTTCACTGCTTCGTTACAACTCCTCTTATAGTATTATACTTCGTGGATCAGAGTACTAAATAATATAGGATTCCAGTTCAACCGAAATTAAGAGAAATTAGTTGAAAAAACAAAAAGAATATGCATAATAATGCATATTAATAAATAAATAAATGGTAATCAATATACTTCCGAAATAAGGACTCACTTATAGGATCCGTCACTTGAAGTGTTAGTAATTAAAAGTACTATAATTTTGACAGTAATTATTTTTTTTATTTAATATTTTAATACTACGCTCAAAATATATAAAAAAAATTGAGCCTGTGGAATTCCTTGCTATTCCCGACGAAGTGCTGACTTCAGTGGTTCTACATTTCCATATAGTTTTATTAACACCGTGGTTTCTAAAAAGACCGCCAATGTTTTGAATGGCATAAGAAAAATAGGAACTTCACTCTGGTGGTGGTTGAGCAAAAAGCGGCAATTTCAAGGGAAGTTTCTGCCATTTTGCTTTATTGCGCTGCTCTTTGCTCTTTGCTCGACCACAGTCAGTGTGAAATTGCTCAACCACCTGGTTGGGACAGAACAAAGCAAAACGACGCCTTTTTATGTGCATGTAATATGATAAAACTTTGCATCACAAGCGCTGTTACTATAAAACAGTTTTATTTGATTATAAATTTTATTTTTAAACAATATTTAAATTCACTTGCAATTATATAGAATACTTGCACAGTATTGTAATAATGGTATTTTTTGTAAGTATAATCGTTGATTGAAAAGTATATTGGTAGGCAAGGCCTATTTACATTTGCGTACCGCTGGTTTGGAAATAGATTTAACGGAGCCATCTAGTTCGGAATACCATGAACTATTTTGCAGAATTTTCAAGAGTGGGAGAAGCCGCGATAGAGCCATCTAGTTTATGGTTCCATGAACTATTTTGTGGAATTAAACGAGAGTGGGAGAAAGCACAAAATATGTACAAATTTGAATTGTATTGCATGCGAATAATTTATTTGTTTGGGAGCAGTTTTGTGTTGTTATTTACATGTATTTTATTAAATGAATATACAGAATGAATGTAATAATAATTACTGAAAGTCTGTACAATATATATCCAAGTAACGTGTTGCCTTTATATACATATATAAAAATAAATACAAAATTTCAGATAAATAAAATTATTTTACATGTTTACTTTCATTTTTTTTGTATCTCATATTAGAATACTTCTTCCAATAATTCATTGGTATATTTTGTAACAGAAGTAGATTGTATTATTAATTATTTGAACTCTTGCTCTTTTCTTTATAATATTTGACGCAGTTGATTGTTTGTAATTATAGAATGGTATGAATAAAATTAAGAAAGAATGTATTGATTAAAAATAATACTACACATTAAATTTTTCTCTTCTCGTATTTATCGTAAAATACATTATATAATTTAATGTTTGTTATACACAGAATAAAATAATATGTAATTAATTAATATATTTAAAAGTATTGAGTTCTTTAACATTATGATCAATGTTTATATGTTCTTAATTCAACTTAGTTAGTTATAGAAGTAAATTTCGTTGGAGAATAAGATCTTTAGAAAAAAAAGTATACAAATCTAACATCCCCCAACCCCTATACCAAGGAATTTCACACCCTTTACAGCCTTTTCTCTTAATTGTCAAATAGTTTCGATCCCAACACCATTATAAGCTTTGTTTGAAAGGCACGTGGCAATTGTGTTGACAATATATATAATATATTGAAATGCATTCGAAGGGAAACTAACATGATTAAGAAAGCTAATTCACATAATAGAAAATTAAATATATTAAACATTCTATAATAATTATTTTTTTGTTAGGTTAGCAATCAAATTTAAATTACTTTATAATACATATGTATTATATATTTTTATTGTTTTCTGTACGTATTTTTCATTTTCTATTAATATAAGTATTATTTTTACTTAAAATTGTTGTTTATTTCTTTCTTTGAAAGACGCTGTATACATATAAATATTATTTAAATAAAAATTACAGGCTGATTCCGTTGTCGTTCTTTCAGAACTTGGCAGATCTACGCTCGCAAAAGTCGTCAAAAAATTACTTAACCCGAGAAAATGCGACCGATTGCTGGAAATAAGTGTAATCGATGTAAAATTTTCTGCTCTATCGATCTATGATATTTTTAAGACGATTTGGAATTGCGAAAGTACTTAAAATACACTTTTTTTTTAAATATAATTTTTTCTCGTTTTTTTTATATTTATCTCATCTTATCTTGGAAACTACTAAACAAATCGGCTTAATACTTTTTTTGTTTTATAGCGGAATGTATGGGGAACATACAGATTGTACATAATTAAATAATTTGTTTATTACAATAGAGAATTTTACAATTTGTTTACTTCTGCACTATAAAACATATAGACTTAGTTCTTTCACTAAAAATAATTTTGAACCTTTCTACGCATTTCGTCCACTCACAGTTTCCTGGACTCTGAATAAAACGTAATGTTGTCCACTGGTCATATTTTTCTCTACACGTGTATCGCGCAGTGTAATTATTTATTTATTTATTCTATTGTAATAAACAAATTATTTAATTATGTACAATATGTATGTTCCCCATATACTACGCTACAAAAAAAAAAGTATTATGCCGATTTGTTTAGTAGTTTCCAAGATATGACGAGATAAATATAAAAAAACGAGAAAAAATTATATCTAAAAAAAGTGAAAAATTGCAATTTTAAGTACTTTCGCAATTCCAAATCGACTTGCAAATATCATAGATCGACAGAGTAGAAAATTTTACATCGATTCCACTTATTTGCAGCAATCGGTCGCATTTTCTCGGGTTAAGAAATTTTTTGACGACTTTTGAGAGCGTAGATCTCCTACTAAACTGAACATTGAATCGTATTTTACTTCGTCTAACATTTCTACACCCTTATTGTTGATTTTTTAATCAACGACCAAAGATCCTCAGTAAAATATCCCCCAACGCTAATTCAAACCTACGATTTACGCACGAAAATAGCCGATGTTATCCGAAATTAATAACTCCATTTGAAACGCCTGAAACGAATTTTCCCATAAGCTTGCCTATCTATATACTTTTCAATCAACGGTATAATTTACAAAAAGAATATACTTTAATAACACTTTGGTCCACGAAGACTTAAAAATACATATTCGTGACGTAACAATATATATTTCAAACTTTGGGAGTCCGTAACTTGCTTATTAGTATATAATTTTTCATGTGATTTTCACCAATTATCTTAGTTTGACTTATACTTAAAAAACGTGAAGTGGAATCTCTTATTACGTAAGTTAGATCTGACGAAACTGCCAAATGGAATACTTCCAATGCATATGAAACAGCTAAGAATCGGCTATGAATTTTTTTATATAATTTTTAAATAGTTAATATTTTACTGTGATACTTTGATAATAAAATGATTTGAAGAATGCTTTTGGTGTTTAAAGATAAGCAGAAACTATTAAAATAATAACTTATTCCCTAAAATTTAACCCCATTCTAAGACGCAACATATTATTAGAAAATATTACTACAATTTTTGTTTTTAATTGTATATATCAGAAATTTTCTACTCAGAGTAAGTAAGTTTCCTCCACTACGGTTTAAACCAGTTTAAACTACTGGTTAAAAACACTGAATTCTAGTAATACTGGAATATGCACTGCTCTATGTTCCCTGTATATAAAAAGCGAGCCGCGAGAGACAGTGTGTATCGTTGTTTACGATCAAATTTGTTGTGTCTTTAAGCTCTCTTGTTAATGTTTAATGTTAAAATAAAAAAAAGTGATTATATGAAAATATGGTATGAAGTTGTTGTATAACGCTTTGCAAAGTTATTTGACAACCAAATGCCTTTGCTTGTCACCTTTTTTAAGTACGTAATAATTGCAATCAAGTAGGCTTAAACAAATGAATGAAACTAAATAAACAATTCTTTCGACAAGTTGTTTGTAATGAAAAAGTAATTTGTAAGTTAGATTTATTTTTGTGGGGTTATTTCAAGTCTAAAGTTTATGCCACGCTACCCGAATCTAGAAGATTTACGGCAACTTACCTTAGCTCCAAAATTTTGAGCAAAATCTTAATTATTGTATGGAAGTTGGTGGTAGTCATTTTAAACACCTAATAAACTGATACAAGAGTTTCTGTCATTTGTTTAAGCCTACTTGATTGCAATTTTGCATACCTGATAAAATTTGTTTTAAACGATATTTCTCTGGAACTAATGATCGGATTTGAAAAATAAAAAAACTTTTGAAAAGAGAATTGAAAGGCCTTTCGAAATGTGTCATGATTGACACCCTTTTCCATTTAAAATTTTTAAGGTGCAGTCCACCCCCATTTTAGGGTTGAAGTTATGCCATTGGTACTAAACCATTCAGGTGTCCCCCTTTATACAAAAAATGACGTGTTCGAGCGTTTTTTGCAAAATTAATGTTAAGTGGCCAAAGATTGCGCTGATAATTTTCATTGGGCCACCCGTATTTCTTGAGTTGCGATATGTGAGCTGTTGTTATTTAGAATCGGTTCCCTTTCTTCGCTGCTAGCTGCGACACTACATATTTTTCGGATGGTACTATCTTTGTCACTAGTAGGGGACCTCTATATTTTAATTGGGTCTTGGTACTTTCACCATTTGGAATTGGATTCCTCCTCATGACTACTATCTGCCCTATTTTCAATTTTTCGGTTTCATAATGTCACTGGTCAAATTTCTTTTTCATATTTCTTTCTTCGGCGATAATTGTAATATTTCAAATAGAGGCTTTCCCGGATATCCTAAAACACTTATTTCAGACAGAGGTACCTGTTTTACGTCTCATGAATTAGAAACATTGTAGAGAAAAGAAGATCCTCTAATAGTGACAAAGATATTACCATCCGATACATTTGCAGTGTCACAGCTAGAAGAGAAGAAAGAAAATCGGTTCTACGTAACAACAGCTCACATATCTCAACTCAAAAAATATGAAAACGGTAAAGATGGAGTTACGATTAGTGAAGGACGACTCCGACCCAGAAAAAGAAGAGATCAATGATGATAGACCAAATGTTAGCGAACCAGAACATTTTTATTCATACTTGAAAAGACTGGGGCTTAAAGTAATTTCATATTCATATTTCATTTAAAGTATAAAATGGTATATGATGGTACTAGTTGCTCTAAACTTTTTAAACTTGGTATGAGGATAGTACTTATTTAGATGCATATTTATAGTTTCTTTTGTTTCTGTATCTCACAAGAGGCGTCTTATATGAAGAAGTCATGAAGATTATTTATTATTATTTTTGACCTATTAACATTTTTCAAAAGTGTGCAAATAAGAATTTTTTTTACATAGTTTACAAAAAATTGTATAATTCTAATATTATCAAAGAAAATCGATGAAATCAAAATAATTTATTTATTATTTATTGTGATATACATATAACTTTTATTTATATTAATACCAGATGTGAATTTTTTAACTTTTTGCACTAATTCATGAAGCGTTGTTATTGCTTGTTAAAAACTGCTCGAGATTTTTCTGGAGGCAAATTTCTAGTAAGCATGTATCACCAATGGCTTTTTTCTTACTTCGAGTACCTTTTAATATTTCACCGTCACTCTCACTTGCACTCATTTTTACCACAAAACAACAATAGTTTTTATTTAGAATCGACATTCATGTCTGCATGACATATTTTTTATTTTTCTTTTGAGGTTCAATGGTGATTGTAGTCAGGGAAACAATTATAATGTGATTTTTTAAGATAAATACAAATCACGTCTACTGTCAAATAGTTTTAATAAATAAATTCATATTAACTGTTACAAAAAATACTGTATGATACATAGGCCATGCGTAATGTATCTGCTTTACACTTGTACGTTGTTATATAATGCACGTGTATAATGAACTACTATTTTCTACAACTGTCAAAAAAAGTTGTTGTTTATGTATTTATACCTGTTACCAAAAAAATGATTGAATTTTTCATAGTTTTATTTCAATTAATATATGAATATTAGAAAAAATATTGTGTCTTTATTGTGTTCGATTGACTTTTTCAGTGACATTCTTTTTCTCGCATTACAGACACAAACTTGGCACATATAAAAATAACATTTCTAATGAACCCCAGGCCAAGTATTGTCCTATCTTTAATATTTCAGGCAACGAAAGGATCTAGTGCATGGAAATAATTTTCATTTCATAATGATGATAGTGTCGCCGCGTAACGGAATAGTTTGTTAAGCCCGATTGGACGGCAGCCTTAACGACCGTGACACTGTAAAGCAAGGGTAAAATGAAATCCCTACTTCTCTTTACGCTAGCTCCGCTCTGAACAAGTGCCATATATCTTTGGCTGAGCTGTACATCAGACATATTTTTTCTCTGTCGTGAAGTAGTAATTGCAGATTAAAAAAAGACATGTATTCCGTTTTTTCCGTCATGGCACTCTTATTATTGTGATATATTAATCAAATTAATATAAAACTTCAGATGCATTTTTCTCAAAAAAATCGTTATGTTAGAGTATAATAATAATATATCATTGAATTCAGAATAAAATTCTGTATTGAATAAGCAAATAAAAAATATAGGTTCACATTTAAAATAAAAAAGTTGGGACCCGTATTTTGAGAATCACTAGTTTAATAAAAATTTTGTTTATCTCATGTTAATAGTGTTGTAAAATAGAAATTGTTTGTTAATTTAACCGACCTCGTAGCTCTTATAGTTCTCGAGATAGCAATGGTGTCCCATTTAAAATGAACACCCTGTATATATATATATATATATATATATATATATATATATATATATATATTTATTTATTTCATATAAATATATGTACTCGTACATACATTATGTACTCAAATCAACTCAAATTGTAAATTTCAATCACATTTTGCACTAAATACTAGACTCCTACTGCATATAAATAATCTGTTTTGTTTTTTTTATAAATTATTATTATTTTAATGCTACTGTTTGGTTATATATTTACCGTTCATATATCTTAAAATTTACCTATGAATCATAATAGTATATTACATACTATAACGAGAGTTGTAAGAATCACATTACGAACGAAGTGGTGAAGTTACGCACGAGCCGCCAGGTTAGTATGTAATTCCTTTACATATATAATTGTTTTACAATACAAATTATTTACTATATTTTTTCTACGATTATTATATAAATAATAATGTCGATAATTATAATTTATTTTACTATATGTACGTAATAAATAAATACTGGTATTGATACAAGGTCTGCCGAAAAATAAAAATATTATTTTAGAACATTTATTACTGTTACATATAAGATCATTAGTTCAATTTTCACGTTTTATTATAGTAATTATAAATAACTAAATAATTGTAACGTTACAATTGTTGAATATCAGGGATTTCAAAATATTTGTATGTATAAGAAAGTATCTTAAATACAAAAAATATTTTCAAATCATTTTAAAAAGTATTTAAATTATTAATATATTATTTAAATCGTTTTAAAATATTTAGGGCCGGTTTTTCCATCTCTGGTTAAAGTGTCGGTTACCTTAACCGCCGGTTAATAGAAAAATATCGCATCGAAATAGTAAATAACGTATATTTTTGACAATTTACATCAGTTTTTCGATGCGATATTTTTCTGTTAACCGATGGTTAAGGTAACCGGTACTATAACCAGAGATGGAAAAACCGGCCCTTAGATGTATAGAAAAGTATCTTAAATACAAAAAAATATTTAAATCTTTTTAAAAAGTATTTATTCATGGTTAAAGTATTTAAATCTTTTAACTATCTTATATTTAAATACTTTCAGTTTTAAAAAAAGATCTTGTGTTTAAGTCATATTTATAAGAAGGAAGTATCTTGTATTTAAGATTTAAATCTATTTAAAAATGATTTGTTGCAGCTCTGATATAAAGACACTTTTTTAAATTTTTTTGTACACTTTATTTTTTTAAAACTATTGCAAGTTATGTAAGGAGTACCTCTTTGTATATTTTTGTATTGTATATAATATTTTACAAAATTGAAAAATGTTAATAGGTCAAAAATAACGATAAATAATCTTCATGACTTCATCATATAAGACGCCTCTTGTGAGATACAGAAACAAAAGAAACTATAAATATGCATCTAAATAAGTACTATCCTCATACCAAGTTTAAAAAGTTTAGAGCAACTAGTACCATCATATACCATTTTATACTTTAAATGAAATATGAATATGAAATTACTTTAAGCCCCAGTCTTTTCAAGTATGAATAAAAATGTTGTGGTTCGCTAACATTTGGTCTATCATCATTGATCTCTTCTTTTTCTGGGTCGGAGTCGTCCTTCACTAATCGTAACTCCATCTTTATCGTTTTCATATTTTTTGAGTTGAGATATGTGAGCTGTTGTTACGTAGAACCGATTTTCTTTCTTCTCTTCTAGCTGTGACACTGCAAATGTATCGGATGGTAATATCTTTGTCACTATTAGAAGATCTTCTTTTCTCCACAATATGTTTCTAATTTATGAGACGTAAAACAGGTACCTCTGTCTGAAATAAGTGTTTTAGGATATCCGGGAAAGCCTCTATTTGAAAAAAATATTCTCGGGTGCAAAAGTGACATTTCCCAACCTGGAATAAAAAATAACTATATAATATTCTTCTTTAATCATATAAAATATACGACTTTAAAAATTAAAACTCAAAGCGCAGCTGAGAGCTTCAATTACGCTAGAGCGGCAATACTAGTTTGCACTTGTAGTACACATTATTTTTCATTGAACTGCTATCAATATTAAAATGTAAAATATACAAACTTGTTTTATTTGCTAACAATGATAGGTTATTAAATGACACAAATTTTGTACTAAATGAAAAAAACTGTTTAATTTTTTTCAATAAAATATATTTTTGTTTAAAATCCAGTAAATAATGAAAAAAATGTAATAAAATAAATTTCACTAAATAAAAAATAGTTCAAAATTATCAGTATTGACAAATTCTAGAATGCACATAAAAAAAACAAATTAATAATCATCCGGCGGACATCTTATAGAAATACATAGTATTGCATCTGACCCTTCCGTATTGTATTAGAAAAATGACTTTTTGCGTTTACTGCGATAAGTGCAGGCAATTGTCCAACTGAATACTGATTACTTTTAGTAGTTTTTTTTTTCAGGTACTACGACCTCTCACGCTAAACCTCTGACCTAAATTAAAATTGCGTCTTATGGGAAAATCGTAATTCATATTACCATTGCAAAATGAGACATAATTATTTAAAAACTTTGATGATGATGAATTTGTTATTTTTTTTTTCTAGGGGCTGATATATTTCAGTTTTTATAAATTTCGCAAATAATAATTTTTATTTAACTTTTTGGACAAAATATATAATTAAAAAATATATTAAATATGTCTGCCCTTAGATACAGGATCCTAATATTTCGTATTAAAATTTCAAAACAATTCATCCACTAGTTCTCAAATGCAATAAGAATAACTAATTTAACACTTCAAACGGCAGCCTTAAGTACAGTCACTAGTAGAAATTATAAATTTCGAAAGCAAATTTGAGTGGGCGCGCAGCATGTGACATTTAAATATTTTTGTAAATAAATAAAAAAAAATCCCCCTCTCCATGAACATACCATTGTGAATATATTTATATGTAATTGTTGATATTGCCATTAAAAAAATTTACTAAGCCCTACAGACAGTACTTCTTCGCGTGTACATGCTATCCCTTTCTCTGAATGTATGTACCCAAATAAATACAAAAAGTATATTTTAACGAAATTTGTAATACAACGACATATAACATAATATATTCATCTGCAATTTCATAAACTATTTGATTTTTTTCTCATTAGCTGATATTGTTTTAGGATGTCACTTACACGGGCACTACAAAAAAAAACAATGAGAATTTTGATATTTCCTTCCTTGAAAATGTGCCAGTTGAACAAACTAAATTAAAACCAAGAACAACTCGTAGGACTACACGTCATAAAATAAATAAAATTAATGATTATATGAATAAATGGAGACGATGCGTAGAAAACAATATAACAACGGGTTTAGAAATACGTCACTTTCCAGGAAAGGGTCGCGGCGTTGTGGCGTGTAAAAATTTCAAAAGAAATGATTTTGTAGTTGAGTATAAAGGGGATCTCATCAGTTTACGGGATGCAAAACGCCGCGAAGCTCAGTATTCCCTAGAAAGGAATACTGGATGTTACATGTTTTACTTCAAACACCACGATAAAATGAAATGCATCGACGCCACTGAAGAGAGTGGAGATTTAGGACGACTAATTAACCATTCCCGCAACTCAAACTTACTTCCAAAAATTTGTGAAGTAAATGGAAAACCTCATTTAATATTAATTGCCCAAAAAGAAATAATTTCTGGTGAAGAAATAACTTTTGATTATGGGGACAGATCAAAAAAGAGCTTGAAATTTCACCCCTGGTTAGCTAAATAATAATATGTTTAAATATTTATAAATTCCATATTTAGATTGTGTATTTTTTGCGTTTTTAGAAAAAGTAAAGTGTGCCACTGGTGCAGAATCACCTATTTCTTATCTTGTGTAATTCCAGCATTTTTTGTATTTGTACAATAAATTATTATTTGTTACCTTTCGGTGTTGAAATTTATTTATTATACTATTTAATCTACCTATATATACTTCTTCATCCAATATATATGTCTGGTTTCGTCGTCTAGTATCTCTTATATAGATTTGTCATTTCGCAGGTTTTCCCTCTTCTTAACCGAGATAATCTTGAAACTTTCAAATGTAATTTATTTCTTAGTTGTTTAATTCTATTTGTATAATAATCATATTTTGTAATATATATATATATATATATATATATATATATATATATATATATATTTAATAATTTATAGTTTTTAAGATGCACGGAAAATACCAAATATCACAAGCTGTAACGGTAAAGAGGCATACAGGATAATCAAAAGATAAAGATATGCATGTGTGAATAGGTTTTCTTCAAGAATAATAATTATATCGTGAATAAATTTTAACAAATGTAGCATGTATTGTAAACACATAACGGATAGATCCGTGAAATAATTTTACATAACAAATTTGATAAACAAAATCTGTGTTCGAACTTAATTTTCTACTAAATAAATAAACTAAATGAAATTAGGAGAAACGACCTAATCTACGCATTCACAACACCCAGTGGTGTAGAGCTAAACAACAACAATAACGATGCATAAGCCCTATAGGGTTTAATAGAAATAACAAATTTGTAGAAATTCGAGTTAACCTCCCAATTCAGAAGGTAGTAAACAAAGAGTGTAAATTGTATCTGTCTTGCGCAAGGATATACGTCACTGTCAGAAAACAGTCCGTAAGCCTGCGCTCCGCACAATATGCACTTGACGAAGTAAATTATTTTTAACACTATCAAAACTAACATAAGGGAAGTACTGTACTCATCTGGATTGATGATGCCCTAGAGGAAGTAGATCAGGTCCTAGCCGGTTGATTTGCACTCGGAAATTGACGGTGGCAGTGGAACTAGTTATGAACGGCGGCACAAGAAGTAGGAAAAAAAACAAGCGGGATAAACACATGGCTCACGGCACTAAAAGTCGAGTACGTACCACGCCGTGCAATCCCACGCCGTGAAATAGTCATTTTACTCAAATCCCAGCCGCCGTAAATCCCACGCCGTGTAAAAATACCCCCAACCCCAGTGATATTTGGGGAGTTAGTGAGACTTTTAGTGCCGTGAGCCATGTGCTTATCCCTCTTGTTAGTGCGCACCATTTTTTTTTCCTACTTTTTGTGCCGCCGTTCATAAACATTAGCCGGTGTCATAAGTCATCATTTTTTTGCCCGCGTTGAACGCAGTATTTTTATTAATAAAATAAAAAGGAGCGTGGCAATATGTCAAAAAGTAATTCTCTATGACGACGGGTATGTGTACTTCGATGTCCGTAATTTCCGTCATAGATATCATGGATATCTAAAACAACTTTCCCCCTTTTAAGATGTAAAGTTTTAGAAGTTAGATGTAAGATGATTTTTTTGGATCTACTTGAAATAGTTCTGGGGACTGTGTTGTGTTCGATGTTGTATTGATTCTTTTTATTCTGGTTTGTATAAAAGAGGTGTCGTTATTGGATATTGACTAACACTTGCTTCTTCATTTTCAGGAGTGTTTCGGAGTGATGTTGGAAAAGCTGTTTGAAGATCTGATATATCTGAGGATATACAACAGATTCTGGAGAAGATGAAAGTATATAAAAGAGTATATATCACAGGTTCTTGTAACTTTGGAGGCGTATTAGTTGTTTCTACAAAGCGGAGTCGTAGTTGGTTAGTATGACGAATCCATGTATAAGTTCCAATTTGTATTATGTGTGCGGTTGAGGATAGATAGGTAGATTCTTTTAGAATGACGAAACCTGAAAATTTTGGTACCCGGGTACCCGTGATCAATACTCGGGTAGTACCGGATACTCGATAATCACCCGTTACCCGATAATTACCCGATACCCGATACCCGATAATAACCTGATACCCGATAATTACCTGATACCCTTAAAATATATGTTATTCTTTCATATTCATCTTTTTAATACAAATTTTTGTTATTTGCATATAAATTTATTAAATGAACAAAAAAATATTATTTTCTGGTATGGAAATAAAAAAAAAAACATTGTTATTTTATATAATATACGAGTATATCAGCAGTATAAAATTACAAAATTAAAACTTATTACGTAAGTACATTTCATTTAATTACTTAGGAATATCTCATATTTTTATTCGCAAATATCAGCATTGATGATGTGTCTGCACTCAGTCTTGATCTTCGTTTTGTTACAATGTTTCCGGCAGCAGAAAACTGTCTTTAACTGGCAACAACAGATTTTAGGTAATGGATAGATTTCGGGTAACGGGTAATAAACGGGTAACGGGTACATTTCGGGTAATCGGGTACTATTTTTGATACCCGGGTACATTATTATCGGGTAGGTTCCGGGTACCCGGGTACCCATCGTCATTCCTAATTTCTTTCTATTACGTACACTAAATCTCCGTTTTTATACACACGTTTGCGAGATCTATGATAATTGTTAAATTGCCGCTCCATTGCTTGATTACGAAGGGCAGATGAAGTAGAAGGTCGAAGAAGACTTAAAGACTATCGTAACTGTCTACCCAGTAGAGCTTCTGCTGAAGACTTGTGTTTTGGAACTGCTGGATTTGGAGTTACTTGATAGTTCAAGAGGAATTTCTGAAGGGTTTGTTCAGTTGTTCCTTCTTTCTGTAATTTCTTCAAAGCTTTGTTAAAACTGTTAACAAATCGTTCGGCTTCACCATTAGTATACCATGCGTATACAGTATTCTTCAAAATCATGTGAAATAAATTGCGTTCCAGTATCCGATATGAGGTATTCAGGCATACCAAATTGTGTAAATAACCGATCGAGTATTTTTAAAGTTGCAGATGTGGTAGTAGAATTCTTACAGAATATTTCTGGCCATTTTGAAAACGGATTTACAATGACAAGAAATTTTTTACCATTTATTGGGCCAGCGAAATTTATGTGAACACGTGACCAGGGTGTTTTTGATTTGATCCATAAGGACATAAAGTTTTTTGAAGACATTTTGGCGGCAGCGGAGCAACTGGAATACTTGCGGACCAAATCTTCGATTTTTGTGTCTAAATCTGACCAATAAAAATAACAGCTAATTGTTTCATTCTGGATATACTAGGATGATTTGAATGTAATTATTGCAGAATTTGTTGTTGATAAACTTTTGGTACCACTAATCTTCATTATAAATAGTGAATCACGTTTTCTGTAAAACTGTTTATATAATGAAGATATGTCCGTGTTTGACCAGATTCGTGAACGTAATGAACTGGTAATTGCTACGCCCCTGAAGGGCTATCCCGTGCAAGACCGGTTGAACCCTGGCAAGCTACAGTGAAGATGAGGGTGGGTTTTGGAAGAGAGGTTCGAAGCTCAAAGATTTAATTTAGGGCGCCAGTTGACCAATTGCCGGGACCTTCAACTTAAAGGTTGGTCAACTAACCCGAGCGGGATCGAGAGGCGGAGCGGTATACAGGACGAAACGATAAAACAAAAATCGATATCAGAGTAGAATAAATTTTATGTAGTGAAATAGTAAATAATTAAATAACGATGAAAAGAGCAGTTCCAGTAATTAAAAGAAAGGTTAAATTAATTAAAGTTGAGAAATACAATATGTGTAAATTTTACAATTAATCTGGCGACAACTAGGCAAAATCTTAAAGAGGCTAAAGGCTCTGTGAAGCCTAAGTTTCTTGGGACAACCTTTAAGTTCGGATGGCTGAGCGTCAACTGCGCCGACAAAGCCACCGCCGAGTGGCTATTAGGCAAAGTCGACAGTTTAAAGCCTTGGGAAGGAGCCCATTTAAAAGCTGTAGAGGAAAAGGATTTGTCGAAGTCCAGCATTGTAAATGCATATTTCCCTAACAGCAAAAACAATCCAACAGATCAAATATTGAATCTGATAGAGGGCCAAAACGAGGGCCAGGACACGCAGCAGTGGAGGGTTTTAAAGAGGACAGATGAGGGCTCGGCAGTGCTTCTTACACTGTCCATAGACTCGACGTCCTTAAGCACCCTTAAAAAAGCTGATTTCAAAATCAGCTACAAATTTGGCCAGACAACGATTAGGCTAAAGGGTAAAAAACCCAATAAAAAGCCTACCGCCGTCACTGCCAAAAAAGCCACTACCAGCACTGCTACAGGTAAGGTTAACATAAAAAAGGAGGCAGGGAATAATGCCACCAATATTATTACTGGAAATTCCAGATTAAAAGTAGGCAAAGGTAAAGAGGCTGCCTCAAAGCCTCAACCCTCAATCCCACTCCTACACACTCCAAGACACCACGGGCCGTCGGAATCACGCACAAAGGGAAACAAGTTCCTAGCTGCGACGTGGCTCTGAACAAACGTGATGTCCAGCAGTAATATAAAGATGCTGCAAGTGAATCTTCAACACTGCAAATCTGCCTCTGATGTGTTGAACAAAACATTCACCACCACTAACACCGATATAGTGCTAGTTCAAGAGCCTTATGTGTATATAGGCGTAGTAAGGAAACTTACTACACCAGTAGGTAAGTTAACCTACTGTAACGAACAAGATGTCACTCCAAGAGCAGCATTGCTCATTAAGACATCGATTAAATTTGTTACATTAAATAAATTTATATCTAGGGATTTGGTAGCTGTGGAAGCTACACTGCCTATATCGGGAGGTATGCAAGAGGTAATCATTGCATCGGCATATTTTCCGGGAGAAACAATGGAAGCCCCACCTCCGCTGGTAAGGGACCTGATCTCCTACTGCAAACATAAAAACAGAAACCTCATCCTGGGATGTGATGCAAACGCACACCATACAGTTTGGGGTACTACGGACATAAATACAAGGGGTGAGTACCTTTTCAAATTTATTTCTAGTACTAACATAGATATAATAAATAGGGGTAAAGAACCCACTTTTATAACTAAAAACAGGTGTGAGGTATTGGACATTACGTTAGCCACCCCTCAAATTAGCTCTGAAATATATAATTGGCATGTCTCAAATGAAGCCTCAATATCGGATCATAGATATTTAAGGTTCGAGATAAAGGCTAATAAAGAACTTAAAACTCCGATTCGTATTCCGAAACTAACAGACTGGGTCTTGTACGAAGGCCACTTATAGTGTGAAGTGGAAGAACTTACGAAAATTAATATAAACACAATTGAGGAACTAGAAACAGCCTCTACTGACTTTCATAATGCGCTACACACAGCATATGAAAACAGCTGTACAGTAAAGCTTCGACAAAGTACTAGGAAAGTACTTTGGTGGACCGAGGAGTTAAGTAAACAAAGAGTCACTGTTAGAAGGTTATACAATAAAACCACAACTAGTGGCAGCGATGACAGCTGGGAGCAATATAGAAGTGCCCTAACCTCATATAATAAAGAAATCCGCAGATCTAAAAGGAATGCATGGCGTAGTTTTTGTGAGGGCTTATCAGAAACGCCCACGGTAGCTCGCCTTCAGAAAGTCCTATCAAAAGATCAT
The DNA here is from genome assembly GCA_035578165.1 of Stenolophus ochropezus. NCBI lineage: Eukaryota > Metazoa > Arthropoda > Insecta > Coleoptera > Carabidae > Stenolophus > Stenolophus ochropezus. Next base: position 11,883,987 of record JAQOWZ010000012.1, on the reverse strand, counting down.
ACGAATGAAATAGGCCTACTAAAGAAAGCAGACGGGGACTTTACGACAGATTCAAAGGAAACATTGGAGCTTCTGTTAAGCACACACTTCCCAGGATCGTCGTGGCCAGTTGAGGAGGAGGACAATTCCTCCGGAGCTACAACTATGCTAAGCTTAATTAACAGTCTTAACACTGCTAATAATATTTGACAGAAAACTGAGTTGAATGGGCGATAAATCCTTTCAAACCCTACAAGACACCTGGTGGAGATGGCATTTTTCCGGCACTTTTGCAGAAATGCATAAAGGATATACTGCCAATACTCTGCGAACTATACAATGGAAGCCTAAAGTTAGGATACATTCCCATATTGTGGAGAAAAACTAATGTAGTCTTTACACCTAAAGGTGGAGGGCGTCCAGGCGTCCAGCCTAAGTCATACAGACCCATTAGTTTATCATCATTTATACTGAAAGGAATGAAGTGATAACTGCTTCACCACTAAACGTAAATCAATTCGCTTACCAGGAAACAAAATCGACAACTACGGCTCTCCATAGCCTTGTCAATAAAATAGAGAAAACCTTTATGGCAAAAGAAATAGCTCTGGGAATATTTATAGATATTGAGGGTGCCTTTGATAACACCTCCTATAAATCCATTGAAAGAGCTGCTAGGTCAAAAGGTTTCGACCCAGCTGTAGTGGAGTGGATAAAAGCCATGCTGCAAAGTCAAACGATTACAGCCTCGATAGGAGGAGAATCAGTAATGATAAAAACCAACAGAGGATGCCCACAAGTTGGGGTTCTATCACCTCTACTCTTGTGTATTGTCATTGATGATCTCCTGAATAGGCTCAATAAAGCTGGCTATTTTGCAAACGGATATGCAGACGACGTTGCAATTATGGTCAGAGGAGTGACACCACTATCTCGTACCTTACACAAAAAGCTCTAAATCTAGTGCATGAGTGATGCCTGGAACATGAACTTAGTGTAAACCCTACCAAAACTACAATCGTCCCCTTCACAAAGAGAAGGAAGCTAAATCTTCAAGCTCCCTACTTGAAGGGTACTAGAATTGAGTTTTCTACAGAGGTTAAGTATCTAGGAATCATTCTAGACCAAAAACTCACGTGGAACTCACACATCAACAAGATTACAAAGAAATCAGCAGTGGCGTTAAACACATGCCGTCGGCTTCTGGGTAAAACCTGGGGACTACAGCCAAAAATGACCCATTGGGCATATACTAGTGTTGTAAGACCCATGATCACCTACGCGTTACTCGTATGGTGGCCAAAAGTGAAACAAATCACAGCACAGGCATCACTGCGGAAACTACAACGCATGGCCTGCCTCAGTATTACAGGTGCTATGAGTACCTGTCCGACTGCAGCAATGGAAGTGATTCTGGGGCTAACACCTCTACACATTCAGGTGAAAAAAGAGGTGATGCAACAGGCACTGACTCTCTGCAGAACGAAACACTTTATGCCCGGAGATTTCGTAGGCCACTTGGAAATTCTAAGGGAAGTACAACCAGATAAACTGGCCTTGTCTGTCTGTGATAAGATGACAACAAAATACAATTTTGACCAGAAGTATAAGGTTGTTATTGGTAATCGCCTTGAATGGGCAACGGAAAGACCTGTTGTAAGGGATTCTCTATCCTGGTTCACTGATGGTTCAAAATTGGATACAGGAGGAACTGGAGTAGGTGTGCTTGGCCCAGATTGTCGAATTAAGGAATCCATAGGCACCTGCTCCACAATTTTTCAGGCTGAGATTTATGCAATAAATCTCTGTGCTCACATAAACCTAGATAAAGGTCTAAAAGGAGCATTAATAAATATAATGTCAGACAGCCAGGCAGCTTTAAAGGCATTGAATGCCTTCACATGTAAATTAAAGGGGAGACCATCCAATTGCTATCCGAAGCAACCCAAGTCACCTTACGGTGGGTACCAGGGCACGAGGGAATCCTAGAAAACGAGAAAGCTGATGAACTTGCAAAAAAGGGGCTAAACTTTCATACCACGGGCCGGAACCTTCATGTGGTCTTCCACAAAGCCACTATAAGAAGGTGGTCAAAAATTGGGAGGAATCTGCCATATCCTCATATTGGAAAAATATTCGAGGCCTCAACCAAGCTCGGAAATTCATTTCCCCAGCTTCGACAAACTCCAAAGAGTTACAAGCTCTCAGCAAAAAGGATCTTAATATAATGACAGGAATTCTCACTGGCCACTGTTCTTTAAAGTACCATTTGCACAAAATTGGTATAGCTGAAAATGAAACCTGTCGACTCTGTGAAGAGGACGAAGAATCGTCGGAACACATACTGTGTGAATGCCCAGCCGTAACTGTGCAGAGACTCAATCAACTAGGTAAGAGGTATCTCACGGCAGATGAGATCAAGAACTTGACTCCTGGAGCCATAATCGGCTTCATCAAAAATCTGGATTTACTTCCGGAAAACTAAGTAAGGGCTTTGTCATAATAGATCTTCTAGGTCGCGTTGACAAAAAGCGACAAAACGCTTAAACCCTCGTTTACATACAATACAACACAATATATAAAGAAAGAAGATGAATCGGAAATAAAGTACTTTTACGAGATATTGGCATTATTAAATATGTGCGAAATTACAGGCGAGAAGGCAGTGTCTTACATTATTGGTGAAATACTCGACGGTAATATACGTGCTGCTGCTCAAGCTAGAGATTGTCATAAACCAAAAGAACTACTGTCATTTCTTAAGACAATTCCACAAAAACAACCGAATACATTATTAGTACCTTGTGACGAAGCGTCACGATGCAGTTTTATTTGAACAGTATTTTTGAACGTAAATTAGTTATCAAATTTACCGAAGCTCTACCTTCCAAATATTTTAAAAACTATTGCTTAGACTTTGCATTCGAATCAAGCAACCGCGCAAGGCCAGCGCGCGCATGTCTAGTTATGGCAGATCAACATGGAGTTTTATTTGTTTATATTGTGTTTTTACTCAGATTTTCTTGATTCAAACACCATGAGATGCAAGACAATGTTCTACGTAGTGTAGCGCCAAACACATCGCAGTGGTTTTTGTGAAAGTGGAGTTTTGAAAAACATAACCATCGAACATGTGTTTGGGTTGAAGTCAAATTACTCGATTCAGTTAATTTCATGCGGCGAAATTAACTCGTTCAGTGATTTAAGGCAATAGTAAGGGTATTGTTTTTATTTCTGTTTGTATTGTATTTAATGTTATTTATTTATATTTTTATATTGTATTTGTAATTGTATTGTGAGTATGTTCACCTCTGATGGTAGATACGGAGGGGAAGGGGTGAACATTTATAAAAGCGCGGTCGTTGACCGACTCAGGGCTTTTTTTAGTGAGTTTTTGGCCAAATAAAGACGTAACAAATAAAAGTTGTGAAGCAGAGATTTTTATTTGAATTATTTTCATTTGTTTTCCTATCCTTCCACTGGTGAACGTAAGGTAGGTGGAAGTGAAGTATTTATAGGAAAATTGGAATAGTGTTTTGCCGTTTTTTCACATCTTTATGTGAGCAAAACGTGTGTGTGAGAAAATCGTTCATTTTCATCCCATGCACGAGATGTGCGAAAGTTGCGATAGTTTGTGAATTCCGATTACAAGGGGCAAAGAAGAACTAGTGATTGCGCTACCACTATCGAGATAATTTTGGATGAATTTCGGCGTAGAAGGAATCCTCGAAACCGTCATTTTGCTTCGTGAGCCGCGGAACAGGATTCGGTTTGTCCATCGGCCACCGCCAGGATTAATCAAGGATAGTTCTGCTGAATTTGGTTTTGCGTTCGTTTTTACCTCACCCTCGCATCGCGTGCACGTGGGTGAGCGAGCAACGCAGGTTGTATGAATAACCGATTTTTATCCGAAATTTGTTTATGCTTTTATTTACGTCTTTTACTGTCTTTTTTTGGAAAGTCGTTCCGTGATGTTGTGTTCAAGCGAGCGACCACAACCACTGGAGTTGGAATCCGTACCTTGGACATTTTTCTCCACTGAGATACCCGTGGCCGTCGTCACTGGAAGCCTGCGAGTTAGACGTCTCTACCGTTACGTAGAGTGGCGCCCGAGATTTGGCAATAAGTAGTGCGACAGCGTTTGTATATTTCATTATACCATAACCTGTCGACTAATTCCGGTGATTTTGCACCAGTTCTTGTTTTGTAGGTTGTGACGACGTATTTTACATTGTGTGACGCGAAGGTAATGCCGTAGTCCGTCACACGTTTTCGAGGACGATAGGGACTGACGACGTAACGACGTCACAACCTGTACAGCATAAACGATCAACTGAGAACCGTGATAAAAGATCGTTCTATACTTGTAATCGTCCAGGGCACAAAGCTTTTGAATGCGGTAAGCGACGCAAGGAAAACTCGCAAGGTAATGCCGTAAGGATAGCAGAATTATAAAGAAAACTTAAATTATGTTGCTGGACTTGAACTAATTAATTATTATTACACTTATTAAAGGATGTCCGCTGATTTTTTTTACAGGAATATTATCCTTACACCTCATTTTAATAAATTTAGTGTCTTTACTTATTGTCCTGCCGTAAGGATAGCAGAATTATAAAAAAAATCTAAATTATGTTGCTGGACTTGAACTAATTAATTAATATTACTCTTATTAAAGGATGTCCGTTAAATTTTTTTACAGGAATATAATCCTTACACCTCATTTCAATTAATTTAGTGTCTCTACTTTTTTAGTGTAATATTAATTAATTAGTTCAAGTACAGACCATAATTTAAGTTTTCTTTATAATTCTGCTATCCTTACGGCAGGACAATAAGTAAAGACATTAAATTAATTGAATTGAGGTGTAAGGATAATATTCTTGTAAAAAAATTCAACGGACATTTTTTAATAAGTGTAATATTAATTAATTAGTTCAAGTACAGCAACATAATTTTAATTTTCTTTATAATCCTGCTATCCTTACGGCAGGACAATGAGGAGAGACATTGATTTAACAGATATGAGGTGTAAAGATAATATATATATATATATATATATATATATATATATATATATATCAATATATGACTGGTCCTCGTGATCTTTTGCTCGGGGTATTTAAATTAAAACACTTCATTCTAGAATATTCGCCAGTTCTCTGAAAAACAGAACAATGGGGAGCGGACGGACTTGTTGTAACCTGTCCGTTAGTGGCCACCGCCCGCGCAGCCACCCTGGAATCGCTACAATATGTATATCAATGTGTAGTTTCATTATTCATTATAATAAGTTGTACGATGCAAAATTCTGATGAAATTAAATTCCTAAACTTGTGTTGTTCATGGTTTGGGAACAACCACATGCAACACAACTTACCACAATTATTACTATACAGGAATGTTGAATATGCAAAGAAAGTTAATTAATTGCGTTAGAGTTAAATTTTATTTTTATATAGTGAAGAATGCGCTGCTAAATTAGAATGTAGTGCAAGCACATGCAACTTATTCAAATGCTCAACAAGACATGAGTCATACTTGGGTTATCAAAATGGCGACTTCCTTCGCAGTTTCTCATCTAGCCATTAGATTGTAACCCTCCTTCCTGAGATTTTATATTCAAAGTTTATTTCTTCATTAGTCGTAATGTTTTAAATCAATTGTAATACGCGCTATTAGTGATGACGTAGCTCATTGCGCAAGGTCAGGGTCTTGTATCTAAACAAAGCGTTTAGCTGCAGGTTGATAGAACTTTTTTTTCTCTACAGACTTATAGCACGTATTATTAGTGAAATTTTTACTGATATATGTGAAGCAACGTTAATTTTACCTGAATAAGTACTATCCACCGCATTTTAGTAAGTATTAATTTTTTTAAATCGTAAATAAGAATGTATACATAACCTAACTTTTCATTTTTTTATCAATTAAGTGTATATTATTATAATAGAAATTATTTTCGGATAATATTGTTGTAGTTTTCTGTGGTTCTTTGCTAATTTAACCAACCTCGTAGCTCTTATAGTTCTCGAGATAACAATGATGGCACACTTAAATGGAACACCCTGTATATCTATTTGGCTATCAGTATTCTAAATAGGAGAATAAAATTAGCTTCTTGCTATATTTTATGAGTTTATTATTATTATTATTATTATTATTATTATTATTATTACTGTGATTATGTTAAAATGTGGACAGGTAGCCCGATGAGTGTATGTATCATTACAATATAGTTTACATTTCAGACAATTACCAAGTTGGGTATTCCACTGCGTATCTGTTCCGTGTGTGAGGGGGCCCTCGACGCTTTCAGCAAATTCAAACATTCCAGTGTGGAGAGCAGCCGGCGCCTAGAGAGCAGCATCAGGGCCCACGGGGCCCCGGAGCCCCCGCTACACACAGGCAGGGCCCCCATTGTGTGCCACAATGACATATCTGATACCAAACCCGAAAAGGTAGAAGAGATGTCTATTAAAGAAGAACCTATGAAGGAAACATGGCCGGAGTGTCACCCACACATAAACAGCGCATCGCTAAACCCTGCCTTGCGGATAGACAGGACATCCCCACACGTGCAGCTGCGTGCATTGCACACAGATATCTCCATTAAGGATGATCAACTGGAACAAACAACACAAGACCAAGAACTTTATAATAATATAAAAGAAAACATATGCAAGGAAGAATATGCTGAAAGTAATACAATGAATGATGATAAAGATGAAAGGGAACACAAGACAGAGGAGGAGAATTCAAGGGCGGACACACGGAAGGAAGTGTGGGAGAAAAGTTCCGTTAAGACATCCTTACACACGTACAGAGCTCTTCCCAATCCATTCGTTCTGTTAGAAAGTGTATTTCCAAAGAATAAATTGCACAAAAGCAAAATGTCTCTAAACATTGTATTGCACACAGATATATCCATTAAGGACGAACAACTGGAAGAAATGCCACATGATCGACGACTTTATAATTATATACAGGAAAACATATGCAAGGAAGAATATGCTGAAAATAATAAAATGAGTGATGATAAAGATAAAAGAGAACACAAGACAGAGGAGGAGAATTCAAGGGCGGACACACAGGAGGAAGTGTGGGAGAAGAGTTCCGCTGAACCCGAAGAAATATTTTTAAAAGAAAATGACAAAAATTGTAGCAATAATAATCAAATAGAAACAAGGAAAAGTACCCTCTGTAATAAAAACTTTAAGAAAATGCATAAAAATGAACATCAAAATAATATTCATAACAAATTAATCATACGTAAAGTTAATTTATTTCGTCATAAGAAAAAAGTACATAGGCGATTAAAACAGTTACCCTGTGTTCTATGTAAACAAATATTTATCCATAAATACGATTTGAATAGACATGTAGTGTTGCATAATGGAATTAAAAATTTTCAATGTTATATTTGTAAAAACAGATTTTTTGAAAAGCATAATTTGAGACAACCTTTATATACTCATAATGGACAAAAAGACTTCCGAGGTAATACATTCACTAAAACATTTACGTCGGAAACCCATTTAAAAAGTCGCAGAACAGAACAAGAGAGCATTCGAGTAAACAAAGAAGAGTATCGCTGTGAAATCTGCAGTAAATCATTTACTCGGAAGTTATGTTTGTCAAATCACATGAAAGTACATTCTGGAAGACTTGATTGTAATGTCTGTAGTAAATTATTTTCTCAGAAATCTTATTTACGCCGTCATATGAAAATTCATTCCCGAATAAAAGACCATCAGTGCAACGGCTGTAGTAAATCATTTACGCCGAAAACGATTTTAAATAAGCACATGAAAATTCATACCGATATAAAAGACCATCATTGTGACGTCTGTAATAAATCGTTCAGACAGAAGTGTAATTTACAACGTCACAGGAAAATTCATTCCGATATAAAAGACCAACATTGTGATGTCTGTAATAAATCGTTCAGGCTCAAACATGATTTAAGGCGTCACATGAAAATTCATTCTAAAAAAAAGTAAATCATACAAATATGTCTCGATTACTTGTTTACATGAAAACTCATTTTAAAACTGAATATGGTACAAAACTTAATGTTTATCAGAAAAGACTTGTGGTTAATGATAAAACAGAGAAACACCCAGAAAGGAACTAGGTTGCCCGCTTACTGGTTTCAGCTCCAGGAATCTACCTCTTGTGCAAATCAATGTGAGTAACGGGTACATTTATTATTTAACAATATTCATATTAATTATTATTTTTATTGCCCTTACTTCGCCTTAATAAACATTTCGACGTTCTTTGGCATTAAGTATATTAGTATTTTACATGTAATTAATATTAGGAATTATCAAACCATACTTGTATCACTTTATGTTGGCTAATTTGTAGACTATAATAAGAAAGACTAGAGCTGGTATCAGACAGATGCACATGTCTAACTGATTTTTTCTAACATGCAACTTTTGTTATGAGACATCCGTAAGTTTAGTAAATTTTTGATTTTAAATCTGATTTAAGTTATTTTACAATCATAAATTGTTATATGGAAATGGTATTTGTATTTTATCGAAAATGCACAAAAAAGTTATAGCTGCTACTACGTTTATAAAAGGCGTACGGGGGGTACTTAAGTTGTATTTTTTTTAATTTGCATGTAATAAAGATGTATATTATTTTACATTATTAGCAAGATAAGAAGAATTGACTAGCGTATCTGTCACCTACTTGAAAATGAAAATATATTTGTCTAATTTAATATATTTATGAATAAATATGTTTTTTTTTAATTACACAAACTGTTGGTTTTTAAAACTACTTATTCAGAATTTTCACCGGCTTTCTTATCTGTTGTGATTTTCTTGTGTGTTTCTAGTTTTCTCGTCGAACTCTGACTCTTGTTGTACTTCTGGCTTCCAGGTTTACTGGGCCGTCCTGTTTCTCTTGCTTCAAACACATTTCAGTTAGTTTTTTATTATATAACTACTTTAAAACACCATATTATTACTAATATATTTTTTCCTTTATTAAATTTGTCACCATCCATGTTCCTGTCGTGTATTTAAAGTTCCCGCTCTTTTCTGGACCACGGCCACTGAGGTTATTGGGCCCAAACGACAGCAGCGCCCTCGTGCCCTATAGGGAACATGCGGCGAAAAAGTTGGCCTCTGGCGGAAAATATACAAACTAATACAATGAGGATAAGTTTGTTTTTAGTATATGCTTCTGTGTTGTTTTCATGCAACTTAATAGCGAATACCGTTGTGTAAAATATAATTTATATATATATATATATATATATATATATATATATATATATATATATATATAAAGTCAGTCATCCTTCTACCCTCAGGTGTAGGATGTGTACATTTTCACTTAATCTTAATTTAATTTACATAATTTAATGTCCAGTAATTTCACATGTGCACTAATTTTGCCCATTGTTTCTTGTCCTTTGCGATTCTTCTTGCTTCTTGCATCGGGATGTTTCTTTACGTCAGTATCTTCTTTATTACGTTATCCCATGTGTCCTTTGGTCTTCCCCTTCCTCTTTTCGGTGTAACGTTGGTCATCCACACTTGGCGTACCGGTCTACTTTCGTTCATCCGTATCATGTGTCCCCACCAGGCTAGTTTTCTTGTTTCTATGAAATCTAGTATTGGTTTGCATTGCAGTTGTTCCCTGATGGCTTCATTCCTTACTCTATCTAATATTGTTACTCCTTTAACTCTTCTTAGATATTTCATCTCTATCGCCTGTATTTTACTTTTCGTTCTATTTGACAATATCCATGATTCATACCCGTACGTCAATATCGCTCTATATATTGTGTTAAATACCGTCATTTTTGTTTTATTTCTTATTTCTTTTTTTTCCTATAAAATTGTGTTTCATTGCGTTATATATTTTTGTCGTTTTAATTATTCTTTTCGTTTATGTCAGCATCTTGTGTGCCGTTACTATCTATTGTTATGCCTAAATATTGAAATTTATTAACTTGTTCTATTGTTCCACTATTTACTGTTATATTAGCAGTTGTTGGTTCGTTAGAGATTACCATTATTTTGGTTTTAGTCGCATTTATTTTCATATTGTATTTCTTTATAATTTCGTTCCAGGTGTTAACATTTTGTTGCATTTTTTCCTCGCTGTTTGCCATAATTACTACGTCATCGGCGTAAGCACATATTGATATTTTTACTGGTAGTAGATTTCTATACCCTACATGTATCTTATTGAATTTTTGATCGCACTCCTTTATTATCTCATCCATAAATATCGTAAATAAGACTGGGCTCATTACTCCTCCTTGTCTCAAACCGTTCTTTGATTCGAAGAGCTCGCTTTTCCTATTTTGGCTAATTACGTAGTTCGTGTTTTTGTTATACAGTCCTTTTATAGCATTTAGAAGATTGGTGCTTATACCTTTTCTTTTTAGGATTTTCCAGATTATCTCTCTTTGTACTCTGTCAAACGCTTTTTCTAAATCTATGAATGTCATGTATGTTTTTGTGTTAGTGATCTTAGTCTTATGTATTAAGTCCTTAACTGTGAATATATGGTCTTGGCTACTGCGTCCTTTCCTAAATCCACATTGTACTTCGGACATTGTTGATTCTATTTTGTTTCTTAATCTTTTTTCTAATATTCTTTTAAATACTTTCAGTGTCTTACACAATAACGATATGCCTCTGTAGTTGTTGCACTCTTTGGTGTCTTCTTTCTTGTGTATCGGCACAATTATTGCTAATTCCCAATCGTTTGGTATTTTATCTCCATTACAAATTTTGTTGAAAATTGATAACAATATTTCTATGCCCTTTTCCCCCAAGTACTTTAACATTTCTAGCTTTACCATTTTTAAGTATTCGTAGTGCTTCTTTTACTTCTTCTGTTTGTATTTCCTGCGTTTCGTCTTCATTCACATTTTCTATCTGGGCTGTTAGAATTTGTTCATCAGGTTCTATCTGATTATCTTCATCTGTGAATAAAAGCTTTTGGAAATATTGCTTCCATCTGTTCATGATATTTTGTTTGTCTGTTAATATTGTACCTTCTTTGGATTTGACTGTATATGCTACTTTCCTCTTCAAATTTCTTAATGATTTCAGTGTTTTATAAAATAATTCTCGACTTTCTTTACTGTTGTCTTCCATTTGTTTTCCAAATTGTTCCCAGCTTTTTTCTTTCGCTTGTGCTACTAATTCTTTAACCTTCCGTCTTTGTTGTTTGTATTGATCGTAGTTTTCATTTGTTCTATTACTAAGATATTTTACCCATGTTTTCTTTTTCTTTTTTACTTCCTCTTTTATTTCCTCATTCCACCAGGACGTCATTTTTTATTAGCTTTCTTTTTCCTACTTCCACATATATTGTTTGCTGCTTGTGTTATTATTTTTTTAAAAAGTACCTGTAGACGACACAATGGTGTCCGAAGTGGAGTATCGTATTCCTGAAATTGTAAGTCTAATTAAACTTTACTTATTGGGAATACCTGTAATTCGCTAAATACTAACAATATCAATAAATATTTTTACGGAAAACACTGCTTATATACTCACTTTTACATACTCTAAACATTTTTCCCTAACAAAAACAATAAGTGCTGTAAAAAATTATAAAAGTTCACGGGACGATGTTTCTACGTATGACTCAATGTTAAAATAAAGCTAGGTTGTCCAGAATCAGCTGTTCACCGCCATCTTGTGTGACGTCGGCGCAAGTGCTCTATTATTGCTAAAGGGATCTTGAACCATTTTTTTTTCATGAAAGAACAAAGTGAAATAAGCATAGTAATGAAAACGCGACTGAAAAATATGTCGTGGTAAGCTAGATATCAATTTTTAAAATGAAAATTTTGGCCTCTGACGTCGTCTGTCTTCGCCAGTGATGAACAAACTGTTAGTTGTACAGGGTATTGCTTATTTTCATATTCGTATGTTTATATACAAACTTGTATGTATATGTATAAAAATAATATTATTAGGCAAAAATAAAATTTCTTCTTCGTAACAAAAATAAGAACATACAGTAACATTTTGACACTACCAGGCAGCATGCATGTCTTCTTTTTTTGCAAAAAACAGATGACAGGTCAGGACATCGCAACAAAATTTAATCTGTTATAACTCGTGAATAAAATAATATTTAAATGAATTTTTTCACCAATAACTATTGATTGTTGTATATTTTCATATTCTTCTGCAAAATGGTAATATTTCGATAATGGTTCAGGACCGTAATACAGTGTTCAATAAATTAGATTTTCTCTCCATTACTATTTTTTTGCGTTCTACATTCACTGTGATTACATTATTATTTTGTTTTGAAAAATAATTTGTTTAAAAATATATTCTTTATAATGTATAACCAACAGCAATATATGTATATTATAAGAATGTAGTTTGTATTTCAGACAATTACCAAGTTGGGTATTCCACTGCGCATCTGTTCCGTGTGTGAGAGGGCCCTCGACGCCTTCAGCAAATTCAAACATTCCAGTGTGGAGAGCAGCCGGCGCCTTGAGAGCAGCATCAGGGCCCGCGGGGCCCCGGGGCCCCCGCTACACACAGGCAGGGCCCCCGTTGTGGGCCACAATGACACACCTGATACCCAACCCGAGAAAATAGAAGAGATGTCTATTAAAGAAGAACCTATAAAGGAACCATGGCCGGAGTGTCACCCGCACATAAACAGCGCATCCCTAAACCCTGGCTTGCGGGTAGACAGGACATCTCCAGACACATACAGGGCTCTTCCAAATCCATTCGTTCTGTTAGAAAGTGTGTTGCCAAAGAATAAATTGCATAAGAGCAAAATATCTCTAAACATTGCATTGCACACAGACATCTCTATTAAGGAAGAACAACTGGAAGAAACGCCACAAAACCGACGACTTACTATAATTATGTAAAGGAAAATATATGCAAGGAAGAATATGATGAAAGTAATACAAGGAGTGATGATAAAGAAAAAAGAGAACACATGACAGAGGAGAAAAATTCAAAGGCGGACTCACAGGCGGAAGTGTGGGAGAAGAGTTCCGCTGAGCCCGAAGAAATACTTGTAAAAGAAAATGACAAGAATTGTAGCAAAAATAACCAAATTGGAAAAAAGAAAAGTACCCTCTGTAAGAAACACTTCAAGAGAATGCATAAAAGTGAACATCGCAGAAATATTAGTAAGAAATTATTTATACGTAAGATTAATTTACCGCTTCGTAAGAAACAAGTATATAGGCGAATAAAATATTTACCGTGTATTTTATGCAAACAAATATTTATCCATAAATACGATTTGAATAGATATATAGAGTTGCATAATGGAATTAAAAATTTTCAATGTTTTATTTGTAAAAAAAGATTTTTAAAAAAGCACAATTTGAGACAACATATTTATACTCATAATGGACAAAAAGACTTCCGCGGTAATACAAGCACTAAAACATTTACTTCGGAAACCGAGTTAAAAAGCCGCAGTACAGAACAAGAGAGCATCCGAGTAAACAAAGCGTGGCCGTGCTCTGTGTGTCATAAGATATTTAAATTTAGAAGTCATTTGGAACGGCATATAAAAATTCATTCTGCATTTAAAAAGTATCAGTGTGAAGTCTGCAGTGAATCATTTACGCTGAAGGGGCATTAGATGCTCACATGAAAATCCATTTGGGAATAAGAGAACATAAATGCAATGTTTGTTTTAAATCATTTATGTACAAGAATGTTTTCAATAATCACATGAAAACACATTCCGCTATAAAAGAACATCAATGTGATATCTGCAGTATATCGTTTACACGTAGAAATAATTTACGCATCCATATGAAAATTCATTCCAATATAAAAGACGAACATTGTGATGTCTGTAATAAATCGTTCAGACACAAACATAATTTACGGCGTCACCTGAAAATTCATTCTAAAAAAAGTGAATCATACAAATCTAAGTCTTGATTAATTGCTCACCTGAAAACTCATTTTAAAACTGAATATGTTACATAATTTAATGTTTATCAGAAAAGTCTTATGGTTAATGTTAAAGCAGAGAAACACCCAGAAAGGAACCAGGTTGCCCGCTTACTGGTTACAGCACCGGGAATCTACCTCCTGTGCAAATTAATGTGAGTAACGGGTACATTTATTATTTAACAATATTCATATTATTTTTATTGCCCTTCCCTCGCCTTAATAAACATTTCGACCTTCTATAGCATTTAATATATTAGTACTTTAAATGTAAGTTATATTAAGAATTATCAAACCATAATTTTAACACTTTATGTGGCATTTATTTTTTATTCTAATAAGAATCCTGGTGAGAATTTGTAGGCCATAATAAGAAAGACTAAAGCTGGTATCAGACAGATGCACATTGATTGTGCAGCCGTATCTGTAACATGCAAATTATTTTATCAGACTTCCGTATTCAAGTTACTTTACAGGCGTAAATTGTTATATAAAATTATATTTGTATTTTATCAAAAAAGCACAAAAGAAGTTATAGCTTCTACTACGTTCAACTTCAGTTGTATTTTGTTTAATTTGTATGTAACAAAGATGTATATTATTTTCCGTTTTTTGAAAATGAAAATATATTTGTCAAATTTTATAAACTTTATCAATAACTCTTTTTTTTAATGACACAACCTGATGGTTTTTAAAACTATTTACTAATCCTGGCGTTCATATCCAGAATTTTCACAGGCTTTTCTATCTGTTGCTACTTTTCTTGTGTGTTTCTAGTTTTCTCTTTGACCTCTGATGCTTATTTTACTTCTAGCTGCCAGGTTTACTGGGTCGTCCTCTTTTTCTTTTCCCTGTTTCGCTTGCTTCAAATACTTGTACTGTATAGGTGTTCAAGCTATCATATTTTGTATAGTCTTCCCTTCCCTTTTATACGAGGGTACCACCTAAAATTGCTGCAAACTACTAATAAAAAACAAAATTTTTCTATTGTTTTTCTAAATAATTAATTCAACATATTTACGCATGTGATAAATAATCCGCAACGTCTTAGAACAGCTTCAAGCACTTTTAAAATTTACAGTTTTATAACAATTTAGATCTACTTGACATTATTGCTACGATCCCAAGGTCGCGTCGCGGACGACGGCCGCTAGCGGACCTGTCACGACAGGTCCGCTCGCTTCCCATTGTTTTGATTTCCAGAGGGTTGGCGAATAATTCAGAACTTAATTGTTTTACTATAAATACCCCGGGCAGGAGATCGCGAGGACAGTCTAATATTGATACGTACAGTGATTGTTGGTGATATAAATATTGTGGAAATAAATATTGTTTAGTTATAAGTGTTTAAATAAATAATCTTATTGTTTAAATTTTTATTAATAATTGTTTGTCTTTAAATAGTGGTTATTTATTTATTGTGTTACGTAATATAAATAGAAATATTTTGTAATGAGAGTTAAGTTAAGTTGGTAGAACTGTGTTAGACAGAGTAACAAGATGGCTGGGTAAATAGAGAACATGTAAACACATTGTACAATATAGAAGCAAAGTTTGATTTAATAAAGTTATATATCCTACGACCGTTAAGATATTTGCTTGTTGTATGATTGTTATTGCTACGGATACATAGTATATTGTAAACACATTTACATTTCCCACGGTAACCACAGACGACGTCAGGGTATAAATTCATTTCTCACAGTTCTCTCAAAAATTATTCATATCTCACACTTCTGTCAAAAATAAATTGTTCCAAATTTAATTAATTAGAAAATAATATCGTGATAGTAGAAAAAGTATAGTGTACAACTCTCATGGAATGTCCATTTCATGCTTGTTGTACAATATACTATTATTAAATATTAATAATTGAGTAATTATTATACATGTTACTTATTTTAATTATCTTTTTCCTACAACTGTCAAAAAAACTTGACATTTCTTCATTGTTTTCGATGTGCAAAACATGTCATTTCTAAACTACACTAATGTTTCCATGGCAACCACGTGCGGTAATGTAGTTTTCCTAGCAACCACGTGCGATAAAGTAGTTTCCCTAGCCACCACGTGCGGTAATGTATTTAGCAACCTAGGGTGGCAACTGGCAAACACTTTAGATTGCTTAGAAGTGGTATTTTGTAAATATAACACACAACTGCAACTGATGTACTGTTGACAGTCGCCATTAACTTTATATATAAATTAGTTTGAAGTCGTAAAATTTTGAAACTAAAATGTATGTTAGCAAATAATTCTTTTTTCTAAATTTTAAAACAGTTGTAGGAAAAATAATGTGTGTACCATGAGTGCAAAATAGCATTGCCGCTCTAGCACATTTGAAGCTCTCAGCTGCGCTTCGAACATCAAACTTTATCCACGTGCGGCAATGTAGTATTTTGCACACTAGGTAAACAAATAACTATTATAATTCACATTTCGTTTATTAAATATGTATAAATATTAGTGTTTTAATCAATTTTACACTTATATAAACGTTACAGTAATAAGCGAGATATTTGTTATTATATATAACTATATAATAAGTTTTCACTATTTTTCCAAAAAGGGCATAATGTTGTGTAAATATTTACAATAAATGAGGAAAATGAAAAAAAAAATTAAATTGAAGACGGGATTCTAATTTAAATAGCGAGTCGCTAAAATAGCCAGTCGCTATTTTTTTACTACCGCCATCTAATGGATTTTTTGAGCACTTGCACGTCACGTCAGGTATGACGTATATAATGACGTATTTTGGTTACTATCTCAAGCGACCGGATAGCAACTGGCTACGAGCAGTCGCTATTTTATATCAAGTTGCTATCTTGGAAGTTGGGTAAGGTTCTTGTTTATAAACATTATATTTCGGGGTACACAATTTTTCTTCGCTCACGTTGTTGATACTGTACAAGAGGAGAGACAAGAGGAACCTAGAATGGAGAAGTTTAGCGAATTTTTTTATTTTATCAAGATTACCCTCTGTTACATATTGTAAATAAATATACGCTACGCCACTGGCAAAAGTAATACACCACA
The DNA here is from genome assembly GCA_035578165.1 of Stenolophus ochropezus. Lineage (NCBI taxonomy): Eukaryota > Metazoa > Arthropoda > Insecta > Coleoptera > Carabidae > Stenolophus > Stenolophus ochropezus. Next base: position 11,867,020 of record JAQOWZ010000012.1, on the reverse strand, counting down.
CGCACACCGCAGCATGCAGCGGCAGCACAGACAATTACTTAATTCCTGGATCTCAATCTCCTCTACGCCTCTCCGGCCTACATTACACCCTCCAAAGTGATATTCTACATTTTATTTCACCCAAAGATGCCTAGATTTCTCAAAAACTGAAATTTTTTATAAAAATAACGTCAGTGTGGCTCGCAGAGAACGTATCGTCTATCTTAACCAGTGCACGCTGGGTTCCCATGGCAACAGAGAAGCGTGTGGTGTAAAGCCTCAAAATACAACCTACGTTCAAAAAGTCAGGTCTCATCATGCCTTCTGTCTTCTGCCTTCTTCGTCAGTGTAGCTCGAAAATAAATCATTAATTATAAATAATTGGCAACATAATTTTAAATTTAAATTACATTTCAAGTTATAATTATTCATATACTTACGACTAAAAGATAGTTCACATGTAGTTTCAACCACGCTTAACTTCCCCATTACAAGAAGATTAGTGCGTGATGCTTACAATCCATTTGGCTTGCCGGAAGCAGAATTTCATGCAAATAATAATAAAATAAATAAACTAATCTACATTTTTAAAACAACTAAAGTAAATGTAGAATATGAAAACTAAAATATAATAATAAATAACTAAATAACTTACAAATACTATGCTAAAATTTAAACAACATACAGAATATTAAATAAACACTAATATAAAATAAAATACCAAAATTTACAACACGCCGAAAAATAGATAAGAACATTTCGAGATCACAAATACAAATAACTTCAAACACATTAAAATTTAAATTACCGCCTAAAATACTGTGCTGTCACCTATTGAATACTTACATAACTTAACAGGTACCAACATCAAATAATTAAAGTCATCATCATATAAATGACGTCACAATACGTCATTAACGATGACCTGATAGCAACTCTTAAGGTGCATTCTCATAAGTGTTTAGTTTTAAGATTTACAATTAGGTTTAGAAAGTGGTGCCATCTATCTGCAATTTTGCAAAAATTATATAAGCCGATAATATAGATTTTTTGGACAACAGTGTCAAAATAAGTTGTTTACATTACAGTGTAAGTAAACAAATATAAACAGTGAAAAAGAATCTAACATTCAGTGTCCTATAATCTCATCTCTTGAACTAAATTGTACCAGTCTCCCTGGGAATAACGTCTTTGTAATATTGGACGAACCCACCATCGTCGTTTAGTTTTTTTTATTCGTTTATTATGAAGATATAAAGTTAAAATAGTTGCCAAAATTAATTTTTCTTTGCGATTCATTTCAAATTTGTGGTTATATTTGAAGTGACAGCTTACAAAGAGAGAAAACTATATGACGCATACTACCTGCTTTGCTATTGGTCCATTCCTAAACATAAACGTAAACCTATACACAAAGTTTGCATACTTTACGTTTAACGCATGCACTACGATGCGCAGTGTAAATGTTTTCATTTTGATACATGGCGTCAAACTATCCTAATCTTAAACGCAATTGTAAACCTTAAAACTAAACACTTATGTGAATGCAGCTTTACAGTCGCTACAATCAGAATAGCCCCCAAGTGTGCATGAACATTCTCTCCTACCCAAAAAAGTTAGGTTGTGTTAGGTCAAGTTAGACCAAGTTAGATTAGATAAGGGAAAGTCAGATTAGGTTAGATTTCGTTAGATTATGTTAGGTCAGGTTAGGTTAGGATAGATTTGGTTAGGTCAGGAGCCGGATTCTAATGAGGTCTTGCAAAATAATTAAATGAACCTTTTTATTGTTTAAATCGAACCCATAAAGTCTAATTTATCGCTCTTTATTATTTAATTTATTTTTATTTACATTTTATGTTACATAAAATCGATTTAAAGTATTATACTTTTAAAAAGTTGCAAAAAGTCAGCCATGTTGTGACGTGTAGGTTCTTTTGGAAGACATAATTGTTTTTTGATATGACATAAAAATTAGAAAAGAAAACAATATGTAAATTAAAATTTCAGATCAAATGTTTATATACATATGAAAAATATATATTAAATGTAATAATAAAACACAATTTTATTTCTTGAAATATAATTTTTATTTGGAGTGAAGTTATCCACGTATGGAAGGGGCAGGGTGGCTTGTTTGAAAGTTGGTAAAGTGGACAGTGCATGATTGAAAGCATTGTAAGGCCGTTGTGGATACCGGGCGACCTCCCTACGTATTTAGCCTTACCTCCGTACTGCGTGGCCCTGTGGAGGCGGAGCACCCTTTCCCTAGCTACTCGTGGGAACACTATGGCTTCCTTATCTCTTACTTCTAGCTTCGTGGCTGTGTCGTCTAATCCTTCCCCTAACGCTAATCCTACACCCACCCCTAACCCCTCGAACCCGATTGCCGCGGGTGAGAGAAAAACCCTGCAACCGACTAGGGCTTCCGAAAGGAGGAACAGGTCGGGCGCAGAGAATCGGCGTCAGTGGAAGGCTAAGGCCGCAGCAATGGAGTCTCTGGAACAGGGACCCAACGCTGCTCATGGTCAAGGCCAAACCGATGGTGGAAGGGCTCCAAAGGGAGGTGGTCGGAAACGGCCACCAACCATAGGGGAAACACCACCAAGCGCCAAGAAGGTAGTGAAGAGGCCTAAGGTCCCCGACCTAAAACCTCGTAACTACGCGCAAGCTGTCAACTGCGACTTGAAGGTGGCGGTGGTTCAAGGGACTTACCCTTACTTACCTTACCCTCTCTGAGGAGCAGAGCGCAGCTATCCAGCACGCGGTCTTTGGTGCCCTGGACAAGCTCCCCGCTGGGCGCTTTGAAGTTGACCTGCGTAGACCCCGAGTCTAAGGAGTGGTTGCAAGACTTACTTCCGAAACTCGCTCCGTGGGAGGGTGCTGTACTTCACCTGGTGGAGAGAGCGGCCCTTCAGAAACCTATTCGTGTGTCAGTGTGGTTGCCGGGCCCTGTTGAGGAACCGAAAGCTGCTCTGGCCCGTTTAGGTAAACAGAACGGCGGACTCGTAGTTGAGAGGTGGCGGGTTTACGATCGGAAGGAGGAGGCTCCAAAGGGGCAGCTTCTTATTCTGGGAGTGGATGCTGCTTCCTGCAAGGCTCTAGAGGCCGTCGATCTACGGCCCTTCTTTGGGATGACCAGGGCGGTTGTAAAACTGCTCGGAAAGCCCGAGAAGGCGAGGGGAGAACAGCCGTCAACCAGCAATGGGTGATAAAGGACTGTACTTCACTCAGATCAACTTGCAACACTGCGCTGCTGCCTCTGCGGTAATTAGCAGACAGCTGTCAAAGTTGCACACACACATACTACTGATTCAAGAACCTTGGGCGTACAAGGGTCAAATCAAAGGTATAGATAACAAAATTGGTACAGCTTTTTACTGCATCGATGAAGAACGACCAAGGACATGCGTTTTTGTTGCAAAACATATTAATGCGACCTTGGTGCCCAATTTCTGTTTCAGGGACCTAGTGGCCGTCCTGATTCAATATATGGAGGGAGATATAAAACGAGAGGTCGTCGTGTGCTCCGCTTACCTCCCATATTACTCACCAACACCGCCACCTTCAGAGGAACTGGTTGCACTGATAGAGTACTGTTGAGTCAAGAGGCTAGGTCTTCTTGTGGGATGTGACGCTAACTCGCACCACACAACGTGGGGGAGTACGGACATAAACCCTAGAGGACAGGCCCTTCTCGAGTACCTATCAACAACGGATTTAGAAATTCTAAATCGCGGCAGTCGTCACACCTTCGTCACTCGTACAAGGAGTGAAACTTTGGATATCACCTTATGCTCTCCGAGAATATCACGTGATATAGTAGACTGGCATGTGTCAACAGAGCCGTCTCTATCTGATCACAGACATATCTGTTTTAGATTGCAGGCAGCCGAGCCAGAACCATCGACTTACAGGAACCCGCGACTCACTGATTGGGACTCTTTTAGAGAGGATCTGTCGGGGAGAATGCGTGGAATCCCAGTTAGCCTGAAAACCATAGAAGACCTTGAAATGGCTCTAGAGCACTTCCAAAGGGCCATTTTAACTTCTTATGAAGACAACTGCCCCCTTAAAACGAGGAAATTGACAAGCGGAGTACCATGGTGGAACAACCAACTTGCGCAACTCCGTAGGGAAATACGTCGTCTTTTCAATAAGGCGACAAGATCTAACTTACCTGCAGATTGGGAAGGTTTCAGACAGGCTCAACGCAGATACAAGAAGCTCATCAGGGACTCCAAGAGGGACTCATGGAGATCTTCCTGCTCGAACATGGAATCCATGCCACGGGCGGCGAGGCTTCAAAAGTCTCTTTCAAAGGACCCCAGAGGAAAACTAGACTATGTGCAGCTTCCAAACGGCGACTACACTACGTCTGATAAAGAAACGTTGAAAGTTTTACTTGAAACGCATTTCCCCGGTTCAACCGTCAGCGATACTTCTAACACAAATACAGAGGTGAGACACAGAGCTTCGCGAGAGGACTGGAGGATCGCATCTGAAGTGGTAAGCTATAATAAGGTACGTTGGGTTATTAATACTTTCGCCCCTTATAAATCACCAGGAAAAGATAATATTTTTCCAGCTCTACTGCAGAATGGGCTAGCATCAATTGCTGGACCGTTATGTAAGATATTTAGATTTTGTCTGGCCCACAGATATATTCCTATGTCTTGGAGGGACGTCAAAGTCGTTTTTATACCAAAACCAGGGCGTACCAAGTACGACCAAGCGAAATCTTTTCGTCCAATCAGCCTAACCTCGTTTCTGTTGAAGACCCTGGAAAGACTGATTGACAGGCACTTACGTGACGGGGTCCTACAGCGAGTACCCTTTCACAGCAACCAGCACGCATACCAGACTGGTAAATCTACTGAAACGGCCCTTCACCACTTGGTAAAAAGAGTGGAGACGGTGCTCACGGATAGAGAACTGGCTCTGGGCACGTTTCTGGACATCGAGGGTGCTTTTGATAACACCTCTTCTGAATCCATTTGCGCAGCAGCTGCGGCTAGAGGTATTGCACCCACACTAGTGGAATGGATACGCTCCATGCTCACGAGACGCAAAGCAACAACCACCCTGAGAGACATCAGAGTCGACATTGACGTCAATAGAGGCTGCCCACAAGGAGGAGTATTAACTTCTCTGCTATGGTGCTTAGTAATTGACAGTCTTATAACAGCTCTTAATGAGCTAGGATTTTATACACAAGGATACGCTGATGACTTAGCTATTCTAGTTGTTGGTAAGTTTTCAAACACTATATATGAGCTCACCCAGCGGGCTCTAAATGTTGTAGAGAACTGGTGCCGACAGAATGGGTTATCAGTCAATCCCACGAAGACTGAGCTAGTTCTGTTCACAAACAAGAGGAATACTGGTATTCCAAACCTCATCCTCTTCGGTCAACCGCTACAACTCTCACAGTCAGTGAAGTATCTAGGTGTCACCCTAAACTCTAAACTGACATGGAAAGAGCATGTAGAAGCAGTTGTGAGGAAGTCATGCGCAATTTGGTGGTCGTGCAGACGAACCTTAGGTAAGACATGGGGAATAAAACCATATATAGCTTTTTGGCTGTACTGTGCGTTGGTTAGACCTGTAGTTACTTACTCGGCTGTGGTTTGGTGGCCCAGAACGTCCGTTTCTGCAGTTAGGGCTTCACTGAATCACATCCAAAGAATAGCTTGTCTAGGTATTACCGGGGCAATGAGAACAAGACCAACGGCAGCAATGGAGGCCTTGCTAAATCTTCCACCACTTCATCTCAGTGTGCAAAGAGAAGCTATGGCTGCTGCATTGAGATTAAAACACACTAACCAGTGGATCACCAGGAACAACACAGAGGGACATAGCAAGATTCTGTCCACTTTGACAGAATCTTCTCTCATTCTCAAATCTGAGAGTGATTACATGTCTCCAGTGTACATCTTTGACAAACATTACTCCATATTACCTTTTTCTAGGGAATCTTGGGGAAATAACGCCCAAGCTCTATTTCAACCACAGGGACTAGTATGGTTTACCGACGGGTCTCTAACCGAAAGAGGAGCTGGTGCAGGTGTCTACGGAGAATCACCTAGAGCAAGGATGTCCTTCTCACTAAGTCTAAATTCTTCTGTTTTTCAGGCGGAGATCTTTGCAATTCTGATTTGTTGCCAAGAAAATATGAAAAGGGCTTACCGTGGTAGGCACATATATATCTGCTCGGACAGTCAAGCGGCTCTCAAGGCTCTCGACAACGTTAGAGTAGACTCAAAGTTAGTCTTTGAGTGTAGAAAAACACTGGACGAGCTTGCTAAGGATAACTTCGTTAAGCTTATGTGGGTACCAGGTCACCAAGGCATTGAGGGGAATGAAGAAGCTGACTCTCTGGCTCGTGAGGGCTCAGACAGGGCACTCATTGGACCAGAACCAGCATTCGGACTCCCCAGAAGCACAGCAAAGCGAGCGATCAGGGATTGGGTGACACGTGAACACCAAATGTACTGGTCAACTCGTCAGGGCTTGAGACAGTCAAAGCTCTTTATTCCAGGACCATCTCCTGAGAAAGCTAAGTATCTTCTTAGCCTTAATAGAAGAAAACTTAGTATTTGCGTGGGTTTGTTTACAGGACATCTCCTCAGAAATCATCTGAAAACGATCGGAGTAGTAGACGACGAGTCGTGCAGAAGATGTAGCTTAGTTGCAGAAACAACGGAACATGTGCTCTGTGAATGTGTGGCTCTGGCGGGCACCAGATACAGACACCTAGAGGCTCTATTCCTAGAGCCTTGCGACATCCAGGGCATCCCTGGCAGTAGGCTAGCTAGCTTCATTGAAGCAGCGGGACTCTGTTAGGACTCTGTGTACACTCGGGTAGCACAATGGGCCTTCAGGCCTAAGTGCATGCGGCTTCTTTGAGACCCCCCGATTACAACAACAACAACAACAACAGTACTGATTATACGATTCATATGTGTGATTTATTATATTTAAAGAAAATATTTTGTCAAATTTGTACTCAGCAGAAGCACCATATAATTGCAGTAAATGTCAGTATTATTTTACAAAAACAAGTAAACGTAATGTTAAAAAAATTATTAATTAAAAATTTTAATCTTTATCATATAATTAAAAAGCAATACAACGTGTAAACATGTTTTCATGTAATTATTGTGCCAAAAATGATACAACACAGATACAGCGACATGAGAAATATAATTGCAAAACTAGATTAACCATAGTATGCGAATATTGTGGGAAGAAGTATAGTCAATTATATTACAAGAACCATTTGCATAAAATGAATAACACAAGGCGAGCCTTTAACATCAAGACCAAGGAAGCGACCAAAATATACAACAAGTGAAACCAAACCAAAACACTGTGCGGCTTGTAATTTATACATCAAAAATAATGATTACAATGCCCATCCGAGAAGTAATTCGCACAAGTCTAAATGTTGCACAGATAGTACGGATTACCCAGGAATTTCTGTCATTCAATTTGCATTAAAGAACAGGATAGTATCATTCAAAATAAAAAATATTTTAATAGACGTACCAACATTTTTGCAAAACATTACTGTACTTAATTTGATAGAGAAACAAAGAAAGAAACATGTTTCTATTAAATTTAATTTAGAACTTTTTGCATTGTACAAAATAAATAAATTGGATATTATTGTAGAAGAGGAAGTAAAATCTTTAAATACAAAGTTTATGACAGCGCAAATTTCAACAGATATTTTCGAACGAATAAATCAATACAGACAGTATGAACATAAATTAGATTTCACGGGTATAGCTTTAAAAAAAATATCTAAAATTGAATATAAAGTAAAATATATATCATTTTCGAAAACAGTCTTAGTTGATGAAATAAATGTTAGAAAGGTCAAATGATCATGGTCTGCAACTTTGTCTGTTTCATTTAAAGTTTTTTTACAAATATGACATAATGATAACTTTTATAAGAGTGTTCAATAAATATTTACGAGTAGGTTAACTTATTTATACTCTCAATCGGCAAGCTGTTTAAGATGTTAATTAGTTACTGTCAATATACCCTTAATGCATTCTTCAAATACTCTTGACATAAAACAAACAAGCATAAGGGATACCACAAATTAATTTTACTACGTTATAATAATTACATGTTCCAGAAGTTTCCCAATTTAATTTTGATGATAATGTGTTACTTCATTATTGTACTATGACCGAGGGTATGACGTTAAACGATAGCTACGGGTGAGTAACTTTGCAATGCACACCATGCTAAATTGTTCTTTATAAGAATTTTGTTTATAGTGACAAAATATTTGTGCTATGTTTAAACCACAGTCAATGTCCTGCTGACTCAAAACTGGGTCAACATTATCCCGTTTTATTCTAAGTCAGCATTTTTGCGTGACTATATTCTTCTTGAGTTATAAAATTATTATTTTTAAGTATTATTAAATTATTCTATATGCGGAAGAGATGTTTCTTTTAACATATCGAATAAATCCATATATTTATATGGAAATAGCCCTTTTTTCATAGTAATATAAATTGATTCTCTATAGGAAAACACTTTTTTACTTCTACACATTGTTCATCTTCTTAATTTTTTCTAAAGCCTTGGCATAAATATAAATGAATCCACAAATCTTTATTTCATGTATATTTTATTTTGAATACCCATCGAATTATCGTACACATATATTTTTTTATAAAAATATTAATTCATCACACCCCAACTCCTTTATAAAAGTTTGATAAATTATGAAAGAAATTATTTTCGGATTTTTAAAATTTAAATTACATACACCTACAAATTTTGAGGTCAAATGATCATGATCTGCAACTTTGTCTGTTTCATTTAAAGTTTTTCTGACAAATATGACATAAAGTAACTGTTTTTAATATGAACTGCTTATTGTCGATTAATTTTGATATTTTTTGTACTTTTACTAAATAATCTTTATAAATAAACCACCTACTCCAATCAATATTTCATAGTTCAGAAAGAGATAGCAAATTTTAATTACCTGATTTATAGGGTGTATAAATTAAATATGTCTGCAAAAAAATGCGGGTAGTGTGCTAACAAATCTTTTCTCCGTTATATTATAGTTTAACAATATTTAAAATTATTTCTTATAATGAATGCTATGATGATTTCTAAACATTCGGATTAACGCATTGTTATGGCAAGTGTCAACCAGAGCGCGTGTCCTAGGTCCGCATGTATCTCCACAGATTTTACTTCGATGAAGCGTACTCTATTTTCAAAAATAGAATAAATAAAGTAAAAACATATATAAACAATTGTAATTTTGTTTTGTGTGCAGATATTGAACGTTGTAATTGTTGTTTTTAAGATATTTGTTAGTTTTCGCAAATAAATAAATATGTAAGATGTTTTTTTATTATTTAATCATTCCCTAGTGGTGAATAAATTAAACAGTTTGCAGACACACGCTAATATCATACGTGTAGGTGCAGGTAACTCATATTGCCCGATTTCCAGGGTGCATAAATTAAATTTGTCTGCGAAAAAATGCGGGTAAAGAGATTCAGTTAAATATACCTCTTGTCAATAAAGGAGAATTAGGAAAATTTAAAGATGAAATGGGTGATAAAATTATATTAGAATTTGTAGTTTTACGTTCAAAATGTATTCAATTAAAACAGAAAATAAGGAAATAGAAAAAGCAAAACGTATTAAGGGGCATATAGTGAAAAACAAACTGACTCATGATGATTATAAAAAGACATTATTCGCAAATCAAAACATTTTCAAGTCAATAAAACATGTATACCCAAAAACAAAACAAGTTATGTTTATCAGTAAACGATGATAAAATATTTCTTTTGAAAAACAGTACAGACACGTTATCTTTATGATAAAAAATTGTGTAATGTGTAAACAAAATAAAACCATGTTTAAACTTTATTCTGTCTTTTTATTTACAATATCCTTGAATAACTTTTTTCCTTGATGCAAATACAATAATTCCTTAATAGCTAATACATTCAATTGCAAATCATTATCCAACACGGTTTCTACACTTTTGAAATCAGTTTCATTGGGATTTACCTGCAGATAATCCTTAGCAAGTGTTACAATTTTATTGTAATAATTTTTAAAATTACAACTTTCCAAAAGTTTTAGGCGAAAAATAATAATGGTACTCAGTAAACTGCAAAGAATTTTAACCGATTGCGAATCTAATACAATGTCACAGCCTGGAATATGCCAAGTTAATGTTAGAAATTTCCTTTTATTAATATTATTCAAAACCATCCAATGATTGTCCGAAATATAATCTTGAATACATTCACTTCCGGAATCAAAATAATCAAGAATTAATTGTTTGTGAGTAATTAATTGATTCAATTCAGCGAGTGTAAACTGAATACCAACATTATCCGGTTTGCTTGAGGTAAATTTCAAAACAGGTATGAAATCTCTCAGTACACTTAAACCTACAGAAACCCATCTTGTTTTTGATTTATTAAGACTATAATTTGTGCACAATAGAAGGATATCTTCTTTGTAAAGTGTTGCAAAAAACTCCGCATTGTTTATATTTGACAAAAATTCTTCCGTAAAAGGTGATTCCAAATATAATTCCGCAACTTTATTGTTATCCTCTTGGTCACTAGTATCAATAGACAAATCTGAAGTGCGTTTACGTGGTAAGGCCATCTAAAAAACAACTTGTTAAAATCATTAGATAATTAATATTACTACACTTACTTTTTTTACTCGCTCGCCAACAACAACTTAAAAGTAGCACTTCAAAAACAAAACTAATACTTTCACTTTCAAATTTCAAGATCGGCGCGGAGCAGAACAACCAATCAGAACGCGTGTAGGAAAACATGCTCAAAGTGGTGGGGGAGCCGTTCTGCGCATACTTTTCTTATGGAGAAAGTATGCGCGAACCTGTAAAAAGCCGAACGTGCTGTCCTAGAACCGGCGAATACATACTACTCTTGCTATTCTATGAAAATAATTGTTATTTATGGTTGATACGTAACTGCACATATAAAGAACACTCTATCTATTCTTCAACACTGATGTGTGAATGTTTTATAATTATTTACATGACCAGCGGTGTAAGTTAATTTTTACAGGGCGAGCTGGAAATTTGTGAGGCGAGCGACGAAGGAGGAGGCTCCCATAATCCAATGAGCCCAGTATAGATTACTTGCACGCGTGTCGCCTACAAAATTTTATTTCTACCTTCATAGCGTTTTTATTATTAAGTTACTTTATTGTTTTAAAAAAAGATTAATTCTATTTTAGAATTAAAGGTAGTTGACGGTGGTAGAACAATTTATACCTAGATGTTGTCAAATGAGTTTCGCCAGTGAATCAAAATGTACTATAAATGTGTAGAATTACTCACGTAAACCTAATTAAATTAAGTTTATAATATTTATAATAAAATGCATAAAAAACTTTCATTATTTTCTATTATTTTTTATGAGCATTGTAAAATTTTACAAGCCTAGCCTTGTAAATTTTTACAGGTTAGTTACTGTAATTGTTTATTTATTTCGCTACCAGGAAGCCTGTAAAGTGACAGTTATATAGAAGGTGGAAATAAAATTAATTGTAAATTTGAATTTCTGCTATGGTGACATTTGACGTTTGTAATGGATATTTTAGTTGTTACGGGTTATAGAATACCACCCCAGGAAGATAAAATTGTAGAAAATTTCTATAAGTAATCTTCATAAAGATTGATTTTTAGATAAGGTTTTAGGTTAGAATTTTTGTAAAAATGTGGATAAAATCCAGAAAGAAAAGAAATAATGAAAAAATGACGACAGTAAATGTATATAAATTGATTTTAACGTTAGAGGTAGCTAGGACAATAATTATGAACAGTACGATATACAAAGCGGTAAAAACACTATGCGGCTATCAGCTGATGAGTACTACTTTGCCGGTTTCCAGATTTTGTCGCTAGGTGGCTACGAGTTAATGTTCCTCGCGAATAGGCGAAATCTCGAGTTTGTATTTTAAAATTATTTATTTGTGTAAAGTGACTAAAGGAAAAGAAATTCTCATCTCTATAGGCGATATCTGCACTTATTTAAATGGTGCAATAAGACCAGTAGTTACAGAAGAAGCTGTACAGATTTTTAGAGATTATTCTAAAGTTGACAACAATTATCGTTCCTTTCACTACTAAAAAATATTAATTCCGTTCACTTACTTTAAATAGAAGTGAACTGAAAAGAATGTCCAAAAAATACATTTAATTTACGTGAACAGTTCGTTCGGGTTTTGGTTTTATGGCGTTCGATTTTTAACTTACCAATTAATTCTAACTTTTCGTTTGAATGTACACTAGAAATTCACTCTTTATAATAAAATTCTGATTGCCATCTATAGTAAACTTTGAGTATTAAGTAATTGAACCAGGCAAAGCTATTCAGAATAGTTTTACTTGTTGCACGTGAATATTATTTGTTGGTTATTTAAAAATCACACTGTTACTTATTATTACAAATTTCTACATATATCTTGCGTACAAGTTATAAAATACACATAGTACAATGGATTTGTGTTTTATGTGCACGAAGGACTACCACTGCGTCCCTGTGGACGACAGAATAGTGTCCGAAGTGGAGTATCTTATACCAGAAATAGTAAGTGAAATTAAACTTTAGTTATTGTGAATAAGAAATAATTGTACATATCGCCGTTGTGTATTGTTTTTATGTAACAGTTAACAGTTAAACAGTTGCACAAGTGAGGTTAGGTTAAGAGCCGATATGACCATGTCATACAATCGACAAGTCGCTTGATCGACAATATTATACCGTAGTTTTTGACGAGTTCTCGTGTTTAATTTTATTAATATTATTTACATCTACATTTACGTACGTATTCTTAATGAACAATTGAAATTTTAAATTATTTTATCATACAATATTCTTAAAATCAATATGTATTTACTTTTGTTAAGTTCTTCCGAAATACAGTTTTCTCTCCATTTATATTTTGTTTGAGTTCTGCTTTCACTGTGATTACATTATTTTCTTTCGTTTTGAAATATTATTTTTGTCTTTCGTATAAAATATTATCAACCAGTCTTAAAATACTATTTTCTTTATTGTATATACCGAACAATGTTATATCCAGTGCTCGTACATTACTATTATCACTGTTACAGCAATTATTCTTCAGAACCAAAGATATAATTTTTATTTTTCTATTTTCCATATTAATAACAAAAGGTTGATTTACTGTCTGAAATTTGGTGAAAATCCAATTATGAAATTTAGGCCTCTGAACTTGAAATTTGTGTGCTAGTTCCATCTATGTTTCAAGACATGAAACTTTCATCAGTTGTTAATTGTTTATATATGTTTGATGGGTTAAATTTGTATATGTTTGGTTTATTGTATTTCCCGCTCGATTTTGACGTCATACTTTCGGAGTCTAACCGGGAGAGCCACTTCCTAGAGATGGCAGCACTACTGACTGACTTCTAGGGAAAACATTGTATTTTAAATAAGTGCTAGTGTTATTTTGATTCTTTGTTTTAAAGATATTTTGTTATTTTTAATTCGAAATAAATTTGTTTATCGCAATTTCAGATATATACGTTTATTTAGATGATGCTTTGCGGTCTATGGTCGAAGTAGAAGCAGATTATAAAAGGAAAATAAGATTCACAATTGCGATTATCTGTTTGTTAACTACTTATTTAATTATTTTTAGCTGTACATATTATTTTATGCGATTACAAGGCAGATAAATGGAATAATATAAAAATAATTGATCTGTGTCTTCAAATATCTAATTTGAATTAATCGTAATAACATTAAATACAATTGACACTTTGGAGAAATGTGTATGCATCTGTAAAGCAGATGGAGAGTAGTGCAAGCAATCGTTGTTTTGTTATTATATTTATTTATTTTTTATATAAATTCACCATAAAAAAATAAAAAATATATATATTTCATAATACATGTAAATTCCTTATTTTTTTAATGTTACAAATTTTATTCGATAGGTTCATAAATATAAACATGTACATAATGTTCTTTGATTTGCACGTCTTTCTCCTGATATAGCTTAATGTCTGCTATTTTTATCGTTTCTTTTTCTCTAACTTTCCTACAAACAATTCACAATAAATATATAATGTTAAAGAATACTAATTATTACTTAGGGAACGTACCCATACTACGTGACCTTTTTTTTTAATATTTTTCGACCCCTCCCTCCCTTCGGTGACCACTCGTAGTATATGCTAAGACCCCCCCTACCCCCTCAAATTGTTACGTGGTATTTCGAATGTGAATTTTAATTAATTTGCATGCAGGAAGTGAAACAAATAAAAATAATTTGGCTCATTTTCATCATTTTTGGTACGGCATTTATTGCAGAACAATGCATACAAACATTAAATAAAATGATACTAGTTTTAATATCCGCCTCACTCGTCTTCCATAAATACGTTCCCAGCATTAATCCACTCGGACACATCGTTGATCACGGGGGCAGTAGGATCAGGAGTTTCTTCAGATTTAGTTATTTCCTCTTCATCAACAGTCTCGACGTCTAACCACTCCACGCTTTCTCCCATAACACACAAAACTTCATGTGGTCTCCTGGAGAGAATCCGCAGAGGCCGCACACGAGACAGATTGGACACTACACTACCATGCAAATTTTTCCGATGATTGTTCATTGTTTTTTTTTGAGGCAAAATAAAGGCCACAAATTAAACAGGTTCTTCCGTTAATATCGTCTTTTATCGATGGGCAGTAGGTATCATAGGGTATTTCTCGACCCTGTGAGAACTCCGGCCGTAATGTTATACATTGACGCACAAGCAGTGATGGAAAAATTTCCGACCCAACTTCATCTGGGTTTGGTATACGGAAAGGATTTTGAGCCAACGGAAAAGGTCCCGGCAAAAAGCCTTGGTACAGAACATTTCTAAGTGCACTGCGACGAGGAGCACAACAAGAATTATCGGAGCACTTGGTGATTTGAAGAAAATACTGACTTTCACGAACGTGATTTCCATACCAGGTGTCAGAAACTTGTACAGTTTCCGGAAGAACTTCTCCAGGAGGCATATATTCTGCTATCACGTTATGACCGTCAATAATCATATTAGTCCAAATCTCAGCTAACGTTTCGCCTGAAAATAATATGCAATGAAATAAATAATTTGAAATTTAAGATTTAAGTCTATTAAAAGCAGAGAAGACTATATATTACTTAATAAAATGTACCTGCATGTTGAAAGTTTTTTAATTCTAACTCACTGTCAATGGTTTTTCCTTGAGAATCAAGATGTGACCCATAGTGTTCATAAGGAAGAACGACGGTCGCTAATTCACGGCTTAAAGGTGCCATCCTTCGCTCAACTCGGTTGTAAGCTGATCGACCAGGTGCATTTGTAAACATGAACAGCCCATCTAAATCGTATTCTTTGAAATGCGATATACAGTTAGATATCACTTTACTGTATCGTGGATTTTCATCTGGTCCTCCATCCACCGATAAAATCATCACAGGCTTGACTTTTCCATCTTTTCCTACAGCTAAATTTTGAAAATCATCTAATGTCAAAAGTTTGTTAAGGTCTTTGGCGTGGGTTGCTGCTGTCGAACTGCTATGTTTTCCACTGCGAATTACGATGTATGTTGGACCAGAATACGTAACAGCCTCTTTCCGTCCCATGCAGTTTTCTTTTATTATAATACCAGCATAAACCGAAGGAGTAAGCTGATGACGTTCTCCAACAGCAAAATCGTGGTCATCGAGGCGCACTTTATAATTTAAATGCATTAACACAGGAGCCTGTACTTTTGCAGCTGTTTTTCCAATCGGTACTTTTGCCTTATCATCTTGTGAAATAAAAACTACCTGTTCAGGCCCAAGTATAGATGCAAGTTCCTCGAGACCGTTAGCAGTAGCTTTACAGAAATGTTGATCGACGTGATCTCGGTGTCTGTCTGTTTGGGCTCGACACAATCTCACAGGCACAGTTGTGACATGACGCTTACCCTCTAAGGATCCAGAGTACTTTGGAATGAGTCTACGGTATGTAGAGGGTCGCGATAAAGAAAACCCATCTTCAACAAGCCGTGCATGCAATTCATCAAGAGTCTTGCAAGTTCTCAATACCTCTGATCGGCGTCGATCAGCAGCTGAACTTCCATGTGCTGCTATATCGCAAATTACTTGAAGAAGGCCTGACTGATTTTCTTCAAGAGAAGGACGTCCTGGCTGAGTCCTTATAGACAAAGATTGCACGTTGGGATGAGCTGATTTCAGGCTCAAAACTTCAGCCTTTTGTTTCGCCCTAAATTTTCGCATGTTTGTTGCACGGACGATTTTGTTATTTAATTCTTTTTTTTTTTGGTCAGTATCATGCCTTAATTTTTTTATTATCTTCCCGATCCCTTCATCTCCAAGTCCTGCGTCTCGCTTTCTTACGACAGCATTTAATTCAGCTTCCAATACTGAAATTTGAGTTTTCAAAGCGTCTTGTTTTGGTGTTGAAGCTGTTGTAGATGCAGATGAAGAAAGCATTAAAGTAGGTTTTGGTATCGAGGCTGTTGTGGATACAGATAATGAAGGCATTAAAGCAGCAGATTGGTCGACAGAAGATTCATCATTACCGGAAGCTAAAAAAAAAGGTATTAACTCATATTAAATCAGAACCCTTGAAAATATAAATTTGAAGAGCTATGTAAAAGTTGTTTATATGTATGTTACAGTTATAGCCAGTTATAACATTTTTAACTAAGACCTAAGACAGTTTAGACTACAAAAATTGACAAAAAAAAAATAATGAGCCATTGGCAGAACAGAAAGTAGTTGGTTATACCTTTCCAAGTAATAGAAAGAGACTCTCCCGCGACATTACCACCTTCAATGTTGGGAAGCACTTCGAGATCACCTGACGTGGCTGGAGCTTTTTGTACAGGTATCTACATTCACGAAATACAAAAAAAGAGAGACATCACCAATGTTTGCACATGCAGAAACAAATTCGTTTGTCTGTTATCTTGCCGAAAGAGAAGTGACATGAAAATAAAGTATTTATTCTCATAACAGAAAGAAATATTCAACAAATAGAATATTAAAAGGGGGTTTTTATAAGTCAGTGCAGGCTAAAACAGAAGTTAGGCCAAACAATATAAATAACGAAACACTCTATGTTCATGTCAAATTAACGCCGGAAATTACATAATATCCGAGTAACTTTTAAAAACATGCAAATAACATAACCTGTTTTAATCATTCAACAAAGCATGCTCAGAATACTCACCTTCAGAAAATAATTGAGAAGACGAGCATTTCTCTTAGTCCCAATCTGACAAAGTTCTTCGATTTTCAACAATGTAAGACGCTCTAGCTCTTTTGGATTTTTTTTGTGCTCATCTCTAAAAGGCACCCAAAATTCATTTGTTTTTTTTTTGGATTTTTTGCATTGGCAAGGAATCCTTGTAACATTTTATGAAAGCTTTATACAGCCGATCCTACAACGACATTATTTTATACGCCTGTTTTATTGTAGCAGGGACTCTCGTTGACTTGCTTGACAACTTCACTAGACTGCAAACTGCCGGACAAACAGCGTCTGTTTTCATTCAATCAGCTGACGTCTCGACATATGTGCCTCAGCGCCACCAACTGAGAGTTTAAGAAGCACTCCGCGCCATATTCAAATATAGTTCAAAAAGCGCGAGATTTCTCTCGATGAATTCGACTACGTGACAAAAATCTAAGCCCCCCCCCCGCTCCTGTGACTGAGCGTAGTATTTTAAAGACCAGCCTTCCCCCCCCCCCTAAATGGGTCACGTAGTATGGGTACGTTCCCTTACATGTAACGTCTCTCTATTTTTTTTCTCTGTACAGAGGTTCCGTCTGAATTTTCTTTGCGGTAGTATATGTGCTTTCCGATATTTAATGCGATATTCCACTTATTTTTTAATGTTTCTCTTTTTGGGAAATAATGATCAATATCTCTTAGACTTGCTGGTCATTTTTGGTTGTTGTTTACTTATAACCCTATATAACAGTACTTTGTTGGCTCTTGCCAATATAAAAAATTGATTTTAAAGCGATAGTAAATAATCAAACACAAAGTAAAAACTGAAAAAGGCTTATCTGGAGTTTGTGGAATCCGAAGAAACAGAACGGCTGAACAGATTGGCGCTCCCGTAACTCAAGAAACGAACGTCGGAGGCTCTCGGCCAGACAGCGGCCAGATCAGTAGCGTCACACGTGCTGCTTGACTTGGGATCGGAACTTCCGTTATCTCCGGTTCCGTTGGATAATAATTATCCCCACAATTATATTCCCGTATTTTGTAGTTACTATAAAGGGCATACAACCCAAAGTAACAAGCCTACAAAAGGTTGTAGTTGAGATGGAAGATTACGAAATATTTCTTTAAACTGATATGAAAACAACAACAATGAAACAGAAAATTGTATACACAATTACAAAGATAACTCACTGTATACATCTTTCAATATAAAATCTCAGGAAGGAGGATTTAAGAAATGCGACCGAGATGAGTTTTGCATATGGCGGATAGTGTTTCGTGATATTCATCTTAAAAAAATATGGGATACAACAAACTTAAAAATGCTCTAAATTGTGTAGTCATAATTTACAATATGATAAATATAATTGTGAAATACAACAAGTAAGAGGTAAAATATTTACATAACAGAAAATAAAGTAAATACAAAATTGAAATAAGGATAATACATAATAAGGACGTATAACAGTTTCCATTGATTTTTATTTAAATAAAATAAGGTTTATGAACATTAGAAATGTATATTCCGACCCTTTATTTAAAATTACTATGATACGGCAATGAAATTATTTCTTGACATTTACGTTACACGACGGGGTTCATTCTCATTTGACAATATGCAATATAATTCATATGTATGTATATCAATGTGTTGTTTCATTTTTCATAAGTAATATAATAAGAGCCATTTAGAGTCATTTTTGACCCGAATTGTCGTTACTTCGCAAGAATTACAAGTAAATTTTACCTATTAAATTCTTAGCTCGAATTATATTTGCTTGATTATTTCACGAATGACAAAAAAAAGATTCCAAATAGACATTCTTGTTCTTTTTGTATTCTCTGGAACACTTTGATCAATATTTTCATATCAATAAAATGTGACCATGACGACGCTAGTGTGATCAAATTACTTCACTAAAATACGGCCTACCCCCCCCCCCCCCCCATCAAATGAAGCATTCTGATTGGGTGAAAATGACATGTGTGAAATAATCTTTATAATAGTTGTACGATGCAAAATACTTACTAATGTAATTAAATTCCTAAACTTTTGTTGTTCATGGTTTGGGAACAACCACATGCGACACAACTTACCTTAATTATTACTATACTGGAATGCTGAATATGCAAAGAATGTTAAATTATTGCGATACAGTTATTTCTATAGATTGAAGAACAAAACAACAAATTAATAATAAGGTGCAGATCATGCAATAATAATTAATATTTGTCAAATATTGCATGCGCAGAAGTGTTAGACATCTATCTCTCTCAGGCTCGTTTCTCGCTTGCATAAAAGCCTACAAGTTAGCGTTCCAGTATTACTATATTCCAGTGACATGTTGACGAGTAGTTCACGGAATGTCCGCTACTGGCGCAGCGATGCAACTTTATTCGCCTATTCAGAATAATTCTTTGTTGACATCAAACTATAATTTCCTGTTGGTGGCATGACATCACGCTTTTAATTTTATTACAAAGTTTTAATATATAGTTCGCACAAATAGTAAAATATAAACAGTACAATGGATTTGTGTTTTATGTGCACGAAGGACTACCACTGCGTCCCTGTGGACGACAGAATAGTGTCCGAAGTGAAGTATCTTATTCCTGAAATTGTAAGTCTAGTTATACATATGTTACGCGATAGACAAGTTCAACTACCCGTCGAAATAACTATCAAAGGTTCTTTAATACTGGTTGATTCACACAGTTAAATAACAATTCGGAAACACAAAGTATATTAAACGAAAAATCATTACATTTTTGATTATATTATTTTATATTGTTTTTTTTTCTTGACAACTGTCCACTACTGACAAGTAATTTAATTTTTAAAATTTAGTAACTTCCATTAGATATTAGCATTGGTCGCAACAACATATCTAACATTTACTTTGTATATTTGTTATTAAATGTAGCAAAATGAGGTTAGGCTAAGAGAGAATATAACTATGTCGTACAATCAACAAGTCGTTTCATCGACTATATTTTTTTCATACAGGCGATTTGAAAAAAAAATATATACAATTAAACGCATCTATAAGAGATCCAAAGTCGGTTAAATTAGACAAAAGTTGCCTCATTTGGGGGTCATTTTATATGTTTTTGCTTTTCCCAAAAATGCATAGCTGACTATGATCAAAAATGTAAATTTATCAATTTTCTTTTTTTGCTTATAACTTCTTTATTTCAATACAAAAAAAAATACTTTGGACATTATTCAAACACTTTTTTACTACGAATTCACTGCAGTATTCCAAATTTTTATTTCTCATACCGATTTCGAGAAATTGATACCAACTTTCAATTTTCATACTGACCTCAAAGTAGGCTGTGAGACCGTAAGAGAAGTCAAGAAGATTGATATTTTACTCTATATTTCTATATCCATTTAGTTATCACTAACCGAAATACAAGAATAAAATTAGCTTCCTGCTTGTTGCATTTTATGAGTATATTATGAGAATTGATTTTACATTTCAGACAATTATCAAGTTGGGTATTCCACTGCGTATCTGTTCCGTGTGTGAGGGGGCCCTCGACGCCTTCAGCAAATTCAAACATTCCAGTGTGGAGAGCAGCCGGCGCTTAGAGAGCAGCATCAGGGCCCGCGGGGCCCCGGGGCTCCCGCTACACACAGGCAGGGCCCCCGTTGTGGGCCACAATGACACATCTGGTACCCAACCCGAGAAAATAGAAGAAATGTCTATTAAAGATGAACCTGTAGAGGAAACATGGCCGGAGTGTCACCCGCACATAAACAGCGCATCCCTAAATCCTTCCTTGCAGGTAGACAGGACATCTCCAGACACATACAGGGCTCTTCCCAATCCATTCGTTCTGTTAGAAAGTGTATTGCCACAGAATAAATTGCATAACAGCAGAATGTCTCTAAACACTGCATTGCACACAGATATCTCCATTAAGGAAGAACAACTGGAAGAAACGCCACAAGACCGACGACTTTATAATTATATAAAAGAAAACATATGCAAGGAAGAATATGCAGAAAGTAATAAAATGAATGATGATAAAGATAATGAAAGAAAACATAAGACAGAGGAGGAGAATTCAAGGGCGGACACACGGGAGAAAAGGTGGGAGAAGAGTTCCGCTGAGCCCGAAGAAATAATTGTAAAAGAAAATGACAAATATTGCAGCAAAAATAATCAAATTGACACAAAGAAAACTTTCATCTGTAATAAAAACATTAGGAAAATACATAAAAGACAACATCGAAGTAATATTAGTAACAAATTATTCATACGTAAAAATAATTTATCGCGTCGTAAGAAACAAGTACATAGGCGAATAAAATATTTACCGTGTATTCTATGTACAAAAACATTTATTTATAAATACGATTTGAATAGGCATATAATGTTGCATAACGGAATTAAAAATATTCAGTGTTTTATTTGTAAAAAAAGATTTTCTAAAAAGCATAATTTGAGACAACATTTAAATACTCATAATGGACAAAAAGACTTCCGGGGTAATACAAGCACTAAAACATTTACGTCGGAAACTGAGTTAAAATGCCGCAGTACAGAACAAGAGAGCATCCGAGTAAACAAAGCGTGGCCGTGCTCTGTGTGTCATAAGATACTTAGATTTAAAAGTCAATTGGGTCAGCATATGAAAAATCATTCTAAAAAGCATCGGTGTGAAATCTGCAGTAAATCGTTTACGCGGAAACGTGTACTATTGAAGCACGTGAAAATACATTCTGGAGTAAGACCCTTTTATTGTAATGTCTGTTGTAAGTCATTTAAATATAAATGGTATTTACGCGCCCATATCAGACTTCATTCCGGAATAAAAGACTATCAGTGCAATGTCTGTAGTAAATCATTTACGGTGAAGTGGAATTTAAATGCTCACATGAAAATCCATTTGAAAATAAAAGAACATAAATGCAACGTCTGTTTTAAAACATTTACGAGGAAGTCGAATTTAAATATTCACATGAAAATTCATTTGGGAATAAAAGAACATAAATGCAACGTCTGTTTTAAAACATTTACGAGGAAGTCGGAATTAAATATTCACATGAAAATTCATTTGGGAATAAAAGATTATCAGTGCAATGTTTGTAGTAAATCATTTATGCTGAAGTCAAATTTAAATGCTCACATGAAAATCCATTTGAAAATAAAAGAACATAAATGCAATGTCTGTTTTAAAACATTTACGTGGAAGTCGAGTTTAAATGCTCACATGAAAAGCCATTTGCGAATAAAAGACTATCAGTGCAATGTCTGTTTTAAATCATTTACGTACAAGCATAATTTAAATAGTCACATGAAAATTCATTGTGCTATAAAAGACCAACATTGTGATGTCTGTAATAAACCGTTCAGATATAAATATAATTTAAAACGTCACATGAAAGTTCATTCTAAAATAAAAATTAATCATACAAATATAAGTCTCGAGTAATTACTGACATGAAACCTCATTTTAAAACTGAATATCTTACATAATTTAATGTTTAACAGAAAAGTCTTGTGGATAATGTTAAAGCAGAGAAACACCTATAAAGGAACCAGGTTGCCCGCTTACTAGTTACAGCACCGGGAATCTACCTCTTATGTCAATCAATGTGAGTAATATTTAATAAATATAATTATTTAACAATATTTATATTTATTATTATTTGTATAGCCCTTTCCTCGTTTAATAATCAGTTTTAATCTCCTTTGGCATTAAATATATTAGTAGATTAAATATAAGTTATGTTATTATGTATATTATTTTACAAGATAAAACAGTTTTTAATGATAATAATAGGAATTGACTGGCTAGTCTATCACTGTAAAGATGAAAATATTTTTATCAAATTTTATAAACTTATAAATAAATCACATTTTTTTAATTGCACAACCTGGTGGTTTTTACGTACTTAATCCTTATCTAGAATTTTCTCCGGCGTTTTCTATCTGTTGCTACTTTTTTTGTGTTCCTAGTTTTCTCCTCGATCTCTGACGCTTCTTGTACTTCTAGCTGTCAGGTTTACTGGGTCATCCTCTTTTTCTTTTTCCTGTGTCTCTTGTTTCAAACACTTGTACTGTATAGGTGTTCAAGGTGTTTTTCTAGTCTTCCATGCCCTTCTATAAGAGGGTACTACCAAAAATTGCTGCAAATTACTAATAAAAAACAAAATTTTTCAAAACATTTTTTTTATCTTTTTTCTAAATACTCTCCTATGAACTCAATACATTTACGCATTCAATAAAACCAATCGCTGAAGCAATAAATCCATTCTTTTGGAGACACTTGAGAGACCAAGTTTCCGTAGGATGCAACCGCATCATTTATACTTGTATATCGAAAACCACGTATGTTATCCTTTAATTTAGGAAAGGAGAACGCATGACATGGTGCAAGGTCAGGACTGTACGGCGGGTGCTCCAGTAATTCCAGTTTGGACTCTGTTAAATAGGCTTTAGTTTGCGCAGCAGTATGTGGGGATGCATTGTTCTGGTGCAAGACTAGCTTACTTCCAGGTCCTTGTCAAATACCTGTGGTAAACAAATTGTTATATACCAATTAGCACTTACTGTTTTCCTATCTTCTAATGCAATATTGACAATAGCACCGGATTTTGAGAAAAAGGAGGCAATCATTTTTTTTTACCAATATTTCGAACTCGTTTTACTTTCACAGGATTGGATTATTATAGAAAATATTCACGTTGAATGTGAACTGAGTATAATGATTTCTCCGACAGTAGGTGGGCTGGTATTTCGTAGAGCAGCTGAAATGGGTGTGGAACTGCGGCGGAAGTGTTAAAAGCTCTCGGCTACGTTGATGCTCTGTGAGTTCACGGCTGAATCAGATGTACGAGTCTATTTCTCCAGCAGGAACTAATTCCCTAGCAGGACACAAGCCAGCACCAAGCAAAACAAAATCCAAGCAAAAAGGAAGCACACACAAAATTGTTAAACTGGAAAAGTCAATTACTCAACAAACTAAATTTCAATTAACTATAAAATACAAAAATCTTTACAAAGATTGAATTGATGGAAGCAGTGACAATAAACATAAGACAACGTAAGAAGAAATTAAAGGATGATATCGCAAGTTGTCACAACGCGACAAGTCGAAAACCGACACTCGTTTCGGGTTCGGTGTAACAATTCAATCAATTCAGTCTCTGAATACTCTCATCAAAACCAACATAACCCTAATATCAAAGGCTGACTAAACTTAAACTCTAAACCCAACTTAAACACAAACGAAAGCTAAAATAATGAACCGACGACAAACAACTTATTCTTTCCTACGCTCATTCACTCAGGAAAGGGAAAGGGAATGATAATGAATGATTTGTGAAGTGATAACAAGAATTTTTAAAACAGAAATTACTTTAAACTAATCGACCAAAATCCAAAATTTGAGTGTCCGTCTGAACACTATAAATACGGCCAACTTGAATTAAGGAGATTGCTCTAATTATACAGAAATTACAAAAAAAGGAGTTAAACAACGATTGAAGTAGTGATGGTACGGAAATTCGGCCGTGATACTAAATACGGTTTCTGCCGAATCTTAATTAAATTTTATAATAAATTATAAAAAGATAATAAAAGTAAGTAACTATATATATAAACATTCATTTAGAATTATTATTATTAATAAAGACTAAAATACTACTACTACTAATTTGGAATTCTAGCTTGACGTATAGATTTATTTATTTCTTCAAAATTACAAAATAGGATATTACTCTAGTTAGACAAAAAAAGGTATTTAATTGAATATTGAAAATTACATTCTTGCAGATCGTAATATATAAACAATGTTTTGTCTGCAGTAATTGGAGTCAATCTTGAGCGCTATTCTTTTAAATTACTTCTATTTCTGAAAATGTGTGTTTACTTTAAAATGAACTATAAACAGTGTCCAGGCCGTCCTAAAACTATTTGGAACTGTTTTAAATATCTCGCTACGTCTTCGAACAGCTTCAAACTCTTTTAACAGTGCCCAGGCCCTCTTAAAACTATTTGGAACTACTTGAAACTGTTTTAAATACCCTGCGACGTCTTAAAAGAGTTTCAAACACTTTTAACAGTGACCAGACAGTCTTAAAACTGTTATTCGTGTATTGTTTATAAATTTACAATCTCGGAAATCTCCAAATTATGATTTTTATAATGTATAAATATTGTTCAGTATCTAAATAGAAATAACAAGAACTGGTTCATAAACGTAATTTATTTATTACAAAAATTGACATTGACCTTCGAATAAATATATCACCTACTCGATCATGTAATTATACAACAACGAAACTATGGTATCTTGATCCAAAGATCCTCAACATTCCTCCCCACCTTGCGATTTTGTTAAAGAAATTGCAATATTAAAATTTTAATCTGTTTGGAGGTTTCACATCTCTTCCGTATTTTGTTGTGTATTTCGTTGGTAATTTCGAAATCATTTAAGTAATTAATTTTTCTGTCTCATGTTCATTATTTAAATTTGAAAATTTATTTTCTGTACAATTGTAACTAATTTCTAATGGGTAAAGCTTCTGAAATGGTCGTACTTTATATCCATTCATTGTTTTTATCTTTGCGACTCTAGCATGACCATCTTGACCAGGATATATTTCTTCAATAATGCCAAGTGGCCAGTTTATTCTTTTATTTTCCGTTTCAATCAAAACTATATCACCAACGGTCAGTGAGGTCTTCTTTTGTTTACCTAATTGTATTAAATTTGAAAGATACTCATTTCTAAATCGTTGCCTTATATTATTTCTTACATGCTGTATGTATTTAAGTCGTTTGTTTAGGCTATTTTCGTCAATAATATCTAAATCTGAAACTTCGCTGTTAGATATAGTTTGAATAAAACAAGATGGTGTTAACGGCTTTAAATTTTCGGTGTTATCAGAAATATAAGTTAACGGTCTTGAATTGATTACAACTTCACAATCATAGAGAATTGTAGTAAGTTCTTCATAATTAACTGAAGTTTTTAAATTCCTTTTTAATAAATCCTTGACTAATCTTATTAGCCTTTCCCACCAACCTCCCCACCAAGGAGCAGCTGGCGGATTAAATTTCCATTTTATTTGTTTAATATTAGAAAAGGATACAATTTCATCCCAATTTAATTTCTGTAACAGATTTTGAGTACCATGAAAATTGGTGCCGTTATTTGAGTATATGGTACTTATTCTTCCACGTCTGGCTATAAATCTGCGTAGTGCCATTATGAATGCTTCTGTAGATAAAGACTTAACCACTTCTAAATGAACAACTCGATATATGGCACACGTAAATAAAACAATCCATACCTTCTCTCCACCTAACAAATTAAAGGTCCTGCTAAATCTAATCCTGTCACTTCAAAAGGTGATGCTGTTTTAATTCTATCCCTAGGTAGTGGAGCTACTGGAGTTTGTAGAGGTTTAGCATTTTGTCTTTTACATATGATGCAATTAGAAATAGTCTTCTTTGCCAGTTTTCGTATACCTGTGATCCAGAAAGATTGTCTTACATTTGCTATGAGCGTAGCTGTTCCTGCATGTTTTAGTAGTAAATGTTTTTGCATTATTAAACGTTGAACTATAATGTGATTACCAGGTAATAGAATAGGACATTTGAAATCATCTGGCTCATCTTCTAATATTAGTCTTGTACGTATTCTTACTATACCTTCGCTATCGTGAAATATATTAAAATCTTTTATTTTCATCGTTCTTTCGTTTATATTTTCTCGCTTAAGCAACTTAAATAATCTTTTCTCTGCTTCGAAATGTTCTTCGTATAATAATATTCCTTTTCTTCTATTAGTTTTATATTTATAGTTGTGAATAAATTTCAAAATCCATGCTATTTGTCTGACTATCATGTTAAATTTTGAGAAATATGTTAGAGTTAATGAAAATTTCAAATCTGAATTTGATAAATTCAAATTATGAATAATTTTTGTCTTTCTTAATTTTGTGTGAATAGCTTTTTCGTCATAGAAAATTTTTGAAATTGGCCAATCGGTTTCTTTTTCTTTTAGCCATTTCGGACCTTCCCACCATTTACTTTCTAAAAGCATTTTAGCGTTACATCCACGGGAAGGTAAATCTGCTGGGTTTGCTGATCCAGCAATATGATGCCACTCTTCAGGATTACTTATTTGTCGAATTTCTTTTATTCTATTTTTTACAAAAATGCTCCAATCTTTATTACCAGTAATCCAGCCTATGACAACACTTGAATCTGTCCAATAATAAGTTCTGCAGTCCGATAATTCTAAAGCTTCTTTAGTTAGTTTGCATAAACGAACTCCAATCAGTGCTGCAAGTAATTCTAGTCTTGGTATAGTAATTTTCTTTTTAACGGGAGTAACTCTTGATTTGGTTTGTACTACTTGTACAGTTACATCATTTTCTTTGTTCACAGAACGTAGAAAAATGCAAGTTGCATATGATAATATACTTGCATCGCAAAATATATGTAAACTTTTTTGACAGTCTTCAATTGATTATTTAGTAAGTCTTCGTGGTATTCGACATTCATTTAATAAATTTATATGTTTATACCAAGAAAAAAATTCTTTACATATATTTTCTGGTAACTCTTCATCCCACTTGCATTTCAGTTTCCATGTTTTCTGAATCAGTAACTTCGGTGCCAGTGTTGTAGGACAAATTATCCCAATTGGATCAAATATCCCTTGGGCTATCGATAATAGATTTCTCTTTGTTATCTTTTCGTTTATATTATAGAGTGGAATTATGTTACAGTACAATTCATCGCTTTTTGTATCCCACATTACTCCTAAAATCGAGATTCTTTCTTGTTTACTACTCATCTCTTCATTTAGCATAGGTGCAGTTACCCAACCTCGTAAGTCGTATTTTGCTCTTTCCATTAATTCTTTGGACTCTTCCATGAATCTCATCACTTCTTCTTCCGTTTCCAAACTAGTGACGCAATTGTCAACGCAAAAGGTTTCTTTTAATCTTTGTCTTGTTTCTATGTATTCTTGTGATGTCCTTTCTAAATGATATTTAATACATGCAGCTATAAGAAAAGGACTAGAACATATACCGAAAACAACACGGCAATGTCGATATGTTATTATATCTTTCCTCTCTTCATTCTTCCACCATAAAAAATTTTTAAATACTCTCTATCGTTTTGTGCTATTGAAATTTGCAAAAACGCTTTTCTTATATCAGATGTTACTCCAATAGCGTATTTTCTAAATTTTATTATTAGATTGGGAATTAAATCTAAAAAATTTATACCTTTATTCAAGCAAGAGTTCAAAGAATTACCATTTGGATCTTTTGCGGATGCGTCAAATACGGGACGAACTCTAGTAGTTTCACTTGAATTTTTGATAACCGCATGGTGTGGTAAATAGTGACCTTTAATTTCATCTTCTACAACTTCAATTATTCCACTATCTTTCCATTCTTGCAATACTTTGTTATAATTATCAAATTCGTTAAGATATAACAACTTCTTTGTCGTATTTAATAACCTTTTTCTTGCTAATTGATAATTGGTCATTAGTTCTGAAAAATGGTCTTTCCAGGGAATTAAAACTTCGTATCGGCCTTCATGGTTTATTTTTATTGAATCGTAGAAGAGCTGCATAATGTCTTCTTCTGACCGAGTCTTTGTTTTTGTCTCAACTGGGTCTTTAATTCCAATATTCTCCAAATTCCACAGATCTGGTATGTTAATATGGGAATGACATACCATAGTTGATGAACAATTGGTTACTGAAGTTTTTGGACCTTGTACTTTCCATCCTAATTTAGTCTTTACTGCTACTAAATTATCATTAATTTGTAGAAATTCACCGGTCATTAGAAATCCTGAAAAATCTGATCCAATCAAAATATCAACATCAGGTGTCGTGCTACCATTATCTGTTAAGTTAATATTATGTTCTTTTAAAACTTTCATTATTTGGTCATTGTTATTGATACGTGGAATGTAATTACAAATCTTGTCTTTATCGAGAACCCACATCTTCATTTCGAAATTGTTGTCTAAACTTTTAACAGAAATCTCATACTTTACATTTCTCTTCTTTCGTTTCAATACCACCGAAAAGACTATGGGACAATGTATCTATATAAATTGGTTTCAAACCAAGGTATTTTCTACGTCATGTTTTATATAAGAATTTTGTGCTCCACTATCTAAAAATGCACGAACTATTATGGATTTATCTTTATATTCTAATTTTACCATTAATGTTGGAAGAAATGTAACATAGTTTCTTTTTTGTGTTATTTTTTGTGTATTCTGCACAATATTTTTGTTTATCTTGTCATTGTTTCGTACATTTTCAGTATCTTTTATATTTGCACATCAGTACTGTGTGACGTTTAGTACATATTAAACATTTTATATAAACCTTGCAAGTCTTTGTTTTTGATAGAAAACAATTCATTTTCTTCTTAAAACTGACAGTTTAAGAACACAAACTTTAACAAAAAATAATCAAACAATGTTAGACAGAACAATATGTCTATGTTTTCTATACATAGCACTCTTGTTTCAGCCAGGTATAAATAAAATACAAATAAATCTAACATGCATTTTTCTCAATTATTTTGTTATATTAGTATATTATATGTACATATCGTTGAATTCAGAAACAAATACTCTATCGAATAACCTAAAAATAAACATATGTTCCCATTTAAAATAAGAAAGTTGTGTCCCGTATTTTGAGAACCACTGGTCGAAAAAAAATTTTTTTTTGCTCATTGTATTAGTCTTGTAAAATGGTGGTTCTTTGCTAATTTAACCAACCTCGTAGCTCTTATAGTTCTCGAGATAGCAATGGTGGCACGCTTAAATGGAACACCCTGTATATATATATATATATATATATATATATATATATATATATATACAGGGTGTTTGGCGAAAGGCCGGCATCCAAAATATTTCGTTTATTTTTAAAGATACAAGAAAATGATAAGGAGCAAAGGTAAACTATACAAAGGGACTCAGAAAATGATCGTAGTACAAACATTGTATCACTTCCGGTTTTAGCGTAAATGGGTCTAACTTTAATTCTAGTATAGGGAATTGGTATTTTTGTATTTTTTTAAGGAATTTATATAAAATTAGCTTTACAATGATACCAAAATATCATAATTTTACTTCAAACAGTTTAAAATGGCGACAATTTTTTTTTCTATAGCAGATAGATAGATAAAGTACTTTAACTTATGTTTATAAGAAGTACATTTCCATAACAACGCACACTACTGACATTTTAAAATTGTTCTTAAATAATAATTTAATATTTCTAATTCCATTCTCTTCAAAACCTGCTATAGAAAAAAATAGAATTTTATACACGACGATAAAATTAAATTATCGATTCGCGAAAAACACTTGTCGATAAAATATTATTTTATCGTCTTGTATAACAAATAGCTATTAATATTTACTAATAAAATTTTTAAAAAAGTACAACATAGCAAGATATATGAAAATAATTTTGTTACCTGAAAACAAAACATATGTCAAAAAGTATTTTATCTGCCTTCTTCTTCTTCCTATAGCTCTATAACCCTATGTGGGTTTTGGCTTGCTCTGCTATATTGTGCCACGTCTTTCTGTCCGAGATTTTTTGGGGCCAGTTCTTGATTTTCATCTTTTTAATATCTTCCAGTACATCTTCTCTCCACCTTTTCCTCGGTCTCCCTCGAGCCCTAGTTTCCCATGGCTTCCAATTGGTAAATTTCTTTGGTGCCGTTTCATCATCCATGCGCATTATGTGTCCGAACCATTTAAGTCTTAATGATTTTATGAATCTGACTATGTCCGCCTCCTCGATCAAGACACCTAGTTCATGGTTCATTCTCATCCTCCATAATCCGTTTTCTTGTAGAGGACCATATATTTGTCTTAAAAATTTCCTTTCAGTTACTCTAAGCATTTCTTCGTCTTTTTGGGTCAGTGTCCACGTCTCACAACCGTAGGTGATTACAGGTCTTATTAAGGTTTTGTATATTTTAATTTTTGTTGAATGGCTTAGAATCTTCGATGTAAGAAGTTTTTTATATATAAAGCCGGATTTGTTGCCCGCAACTATTCTAGCTTTAATAGCTGAGCTGACCTGATTATTAACGTTCAGTTCTGTTCCTAGATACGCAAATGATGGCACTTCTTTGAACCTGTGACCGTTTATACATACATCGGTTAAATTTGTTACTTTTTTTCTAGTATTCCTCATGTATTTTGTTTTTTCCTCATTAATTTCAAGTCCTAGATTCTTTGTACTATACTCTAATTCTTCGAAAGTTTCTTTAAGTATAGGTAAATTCCTCGCCGAGATAACAATGTCGTCCGCATATGCTAAGAGCTGTTTAGATTTTGTATTTATAAATCCTTGGATATTGAGATTTCTGATAGCAGATTCCATTGTTAAATTAAATAGAAGGGCCGACAGGGCATCTCCTTGTCTTACTCCGGTGTTGATTTCAAATTGATTTGTAAGACTTGCCTGTATTGCTACAGTTGCCTTCGAATTATTTAAAGTCATTTTGACTAGGTTTACCAGTTTACATGGGATACCGAGTAACTTGAGTTGCTGGAGCATTGTATTTCTGTCAATACTGTCAAATGCTTGTTTGTAATCAATGAACAAGTTGTGTATTGTTATGTTGTGTTCATAACATTTTTCTAGCATTTGTCTCATTGTATGTATTTGGTCGCTGGTAGATCTATTCTTGCGGAAGCCGCATTGGTAATCGCCAAGAATTTCTTCCGAATATTCTTCAATGCGATTGTACAGTATTGTGGAGAATATTTTATATGCTACGCATAGTAGCGTAATTCCTCTATAATTGTTGCAAGTGGCTTTATCACCCTTTTTGTGGATCGGATGAATTATTCCGACTTTCCATTCTTCTGGCATTATTTCTTCTTTCCATATTCTGACGATTAATTTATGTAGGTTAATGTTTAGTTGTTCTCCACCTTGCTTTAAAAGTTCTGCATTAATACCATCTATTCCAGGTGATTTATTGTTTTTCATTTTTATGATTACTGTTTCAGTTTCTTCTTTGGTTGGAGCATGAATATCTAGTTCTGCTGTTTGGTATATATTATTATTTATTATTGTATTATTGAGGTTTGTATTTGTCAGCAGTTCCTGGAAATATTCTTGCCATCTTTCTAGAATTTCGTTATCTTCTGTAAGCAAATCTCCATTTTTATTCTTACATATATTTAATCTGGGTTTAAATTCTGTGGTTTGGTTAGTAATACCTTTGTAAAATTTTCTGCTATTCTTATTTTTGTTATGGCCTTCGATGTGTTCCAGATCTCTGTTTATCAATTCTCTTTTTTTTCTCCTGCATGTTTTACTTGCTTTTTTTTCATTTGATCATATTTTGCTTTATTCGCTCTTGTTCTTAACTGAAGATATTTCATTCTGGCTTCATTTTTTACTTTGATGATATCTTTGCAATCGTTGTCGAACCACTCATTATTCTGGGTTCTTTTCTTTTCACCGATCGTTTCTTTTGCAGCATTTATTATGGCATTCTTTATTAAACTCCATTCTTCATCTATTGTTTTTATGTTACTATTTTGTAGGTTAGTCTCTACATCCCTTCTATAAGCTTCCGCTTTTTCTTCATTCTCAAATGCAAGCAGATCCCATTTAAATGTTTTATCCCCTTTAGTCTTTTGTACCGTAGCAATTCTCTGTTGTAATCTTCCTACTACAAGAAAGTGGTCAGAGTCACAATTTGCACCTCTGTATACTCGTACATCTCGTATTGATGATGTGCGTCTTTTGTTAATTAAGATGTGATCTATTTGATTACTTTCTTGTCTTCCCGGTATTCTCCACGTTCCTTTGTGTATATTTTTGTGAGGAAATTCCGAACCTTTTATTCTCATGTTTAGTGTTGTTGCTAAATGGCATAATCTTTCGCCATTATTACTTGTTTCCTCGTGCAGTGAGTGCTTTCCAGCAACACCCCTTCTGCCTTAGTTTTGTTATACTTTTTTAATTTCAATTTTTTTTATAATAATAATAATGGCTCACGTGGAAAATGTAATGGCGGAGTTTCTATTCCGTATGACAAAATGTATAGAAAATGACTGCGGCCATATTGAGCATTTGTAATTTTTATATTGTTTCTCATATTTACTTTGTGTTTCTGTTTAGTTTTGTTTCTTATTATTCTGTTTTCATTTCTTATTTACCTAGTTGTAAGTACATATTATTAAAATAAATTGTTGTCATTTTGAATTGGTGGAAGTAAATCTATGATATTTTAGATTCATTGTAAAGCTAATTTTTTGTACATTCCGAAAAAAAATATAAAGATATCAATTCCCCATGCTAGAATTAAAGGTGGATATATATCCGCTAAAACCGGAAGTGACACAAAATTGTTACTACGACCATTTTAGGAGCCCCTTATCTAGTTTAACTTTGCTCCTTAACATTTTCTTGTATCTCTCAAAATGAACGAAATATTCCGGGTGCCAATTAATACATTTTAATTACAAAATGTCAAATACGAGCTAAGAATTCAAGAACTTGAAAAAAATCTTGCTGCAAAAGAAGCGGATATAGCAAAATTAGAAATGAAATCACGCGAAAGAAATGTAATAATATTCGGAATTCAAGAAAAACCTAAAGAGGACATTGAACAAATAGTAATACGAACTTTAAAAGATGATCTAAAAGTAGATTACATTTCAATAAATAACATTGAGGAGATTAGAAGAGTAGGAAAACCTAAAGAAAACAAAAAAAAATGAGACCAACTTTAGTAGAGTTCAGCTCCAAAAAAATAAATATTAACAAATTCAAGATAGCTTAAAGGTAAGAATATATACATTGAACATGACTATCCCAAAGAAATTGTTAACACTAGAAAACAACTAATCCCACACATGAATAGAGCAATAAAAGATGACTACAAAGCTTTCCTCCGATACGATAAGTTAATTGTAAATGGTTCAACTTATACTGCAGCCGATTGTGAAAAAGATAATTACCCGAAGATAAGAAAAATGAAATCTACAAACTGACACTTACAAATAGAAGACAATCCTGTTCTCTCCCATCAATGAATGAAATAGAAATTAATAACGTCGAAGAAGATAATACCAACAGCACAAACAATACTTCAATATACAAATCCAACACTGGGACAAGCAATAAACTACAGCAAAGAGGCCCTTCAGACAGACGTATCGTAACAAGAGCAAAGCACAAACTACATCAAAAAACTATTAAACTATCAACACTCAAACACTAAGACACACATTATCTTCTGAAATATACTAATTCATGCTTTTCGTTTAACAACTAGTTCCGTTTTATCGGATTTATTGCACAAGCGGACCTTCCTTTCATTTTTTTTCGGAAACAAAATTGAAACTGAATATCAACGTTTAGCAGTCTTTAGAGTGGCAGCCATATACACCAATTTCTGTTTTTTTTTACTTTGCTCGTCATAATAAAGGATAATAATCCTGAAATGGGATTCCATAATTTGGTTGCTATCATTTGGACTTGTTATATCAACTGCAAATATCAACTACAAATTTTACTTCTATGAAAATAATTGTTATTTATGGTTGATACGTAACTACACAAATAAAGAACACTCTATCTATTCTTCAACACATGTGTGAATGTCTTAAATTCATTGTAAATTTGAATTTCTGTCATGGTGAAATTTGACGTTTGTAATGGATATTTTAACAATGGTAGTTGTTACGATTTATAAAATACCACCCCAGGAAGATAAATTGTAGAAAAATTTTATAAGTAATCTTCATAAAGATTGATTTTTAGATAAGGTTTATGTTAGATTTTTTGTAAAAATGTGGATAAAATACAAAAAGAAACGGAATAATGAAAAATGACGACAGTAGACGTATATAAATTGATTTTTTAACGGTAGAGGTATAAAAAGATAGTAACTAGGACAATAATTATGAGGAGTCCGTTATACAAAGCGGTAAAAACACTATGCGACTATCAGATGACAGAGTACTACTTTACCGGTTTCCAGATTTTGTCGCTAGGTGGCTACGAGTTAATGTTCCTCGCGAATAAACAAAATCTCGAGTATGTATTTTAAATTTATTTATTTGTGTAAAGTGATTAAAGGAAAAGAAATTCTCGTCTCTATAGCACTTATATAAATGGTGCTATAAGACCAGTAGTTGCAGAAACAGCTGTACAGATTTTTAGAGATTGTTCTAAAGTTGACAACAATTATCGTTTCTTTCACTACTAAAAAATATTAATTCCGTTTACTTTACTTTAAATAGAAGTGAACTGAAAAAAAAGTCCAAAAAATACATCTAATTTACGTGAAAATTTCGTTCGGATTTTGGTTTTGTGGCGTTCGATTTCCAACTTACCAATTAATTCTAACTTTTCTTTACAATGTACACTAGAAATTCACTCTTTAAATTAAAATTCTGATTGTCATCTATAGTAAACTTTGAGTATTAAAAAATTGAACCAGGCAAAGCTATTCAGAATAGTTTTACTTGTTGCATGTGAATATTTTTTGTTGGTGATTTAAAAATCACACTGTTAATATTATTACAAAGTTCTACATATATTTTGCGTTCAAATTATAAAATACACATAGTACAATGGATTTGTGTTTTATGTGCACAAAGGACTACCACTGCGTCCCTGTGGACGACAGAATAGTGTCCGAAGTGGAGTATCTTATACCAGAAATAGTAAGTGAAAGTAAACTTTACTTATCATGAATAGGAAATAATTGTATATACCTCCGTTGTGTATTGTTTTTATTTTATTAAACAGTTGCATAAGTGTGGTTAGGTTAAGAGCCGTTATGACCATGTCATACAATCGACAAGTCGCTTGGTCGACAATATTATACCGTATTTTTTGTCGAGTTCTCGTGTTTAATTTTATTAATATTATTTACCTTTATATTTACGTATGTATTCTTAATGAACAATTGAAATTCTAAATTATTATATCGTACAATATTCTTAAAATCAATATGAATTTACTTTTGTTAACTTTTTCCTAAATATAGTTTTCTCTCCATTTATATTTTGTTTGAGTTCTGCTATCACTGTGATTACATTATTTTCTTTCGTTTTGAAATATTATTTTTGTTTTTGGTATAGAATATTATCAACTAGTTCCGTTTCACCGGATAATATTACAGTAATATCGCTAAGTCGATTTTGATCCATAGAAATGCGCAGATAAATTTTTATGTGCTTTAAAATTGTAAAACTCCTTTCTACTGATTGGAATAGTCACAATGATGTTCAAAAACTTATAAAATTCTGTCATGCAAAAATGTGAATCGTTTTTAAAGTTAACATATCAGTTGGTGCCTTGTTTCTATTAAATAATAATTTGTCGTTATAAATCACAGAAACCTCATTTTTTAATTTGATAGGATCCAAAAAAGAATATTGTTCTAGCAATTTTTTAAACGAATTTTCAGGAAATTCTTTTAAATAATTTAGATATTTTTCGGTAGTCAAAAGATCAAAAAAGAGTAAGTTGTCTAAATCAGAAAATCTAACTTGAATTTGGCCAATTATTGACTCTAAAAAAGTAGTTTTTCTTTTTTTAAGAATTGGATCTGTTTCAAAATTTATTCTTCTAAATATGTCATTAAAGAAACTCTTGTCATTTCGAAAAATTTCTAATATTTTTGGTAACGAACTTAAACCTTCTTTTGCTAATGTAATATCTGTATTTCTGCTTTGTAAACTGGATAAAATCACTTCAATTTGTTCAAAAATTAAATTATTATATATTATAGCCAGACCCCCAATATAAACATTCCTAGAAGAGCCGCTGCACTGATACTGATATTTGCTAATGATCGGAGCTCATGCCTCCCTTGCCTATGTTGTCTCTCTGTTCAACTCATATATTTCATCTTTCTTCTTTAATTGATTCAAGGTCAAAACTAGCCTTCTCTTCGCTTTAAAGGGGGATAGGTGGAGACAAATTTTAAGTTTGTCTCCGGCTCTTTAAAGAATATTTATTTTTTCTTTAAATAACAGATATAATTAAAAGAATGTCTACTAATATATTTTTCTAATATAATAAATAAGTCTTCATATATTCCATTTATTATTTGTAGAAAGTATTAAAATATTTATTAAACGTGCATATTTTCTTTATCTGTTGAGAGGAGACAGTGCCTCCCTTGCCTCCTCTGACGAGCCGCTACTGAGTGCTAGTGATATTTTGATTCTTTGTTTTGAGGATATTTTGTTATTTTTAATTTGATTCAATTTTGTTTATCGAAATTTCAGATATATACATTTATTTTAACGATGCTGTGCGGTCTATGGTCGAAGTAGAAGCAGATGTAACAGGTACGGTCGCCTATGACGAAATCTAATACCTGACATAAAAGGGTTATAATTTATGAGTTTTACTTGCCTCAAAAGTAATCCACGAATTATATTAATGAACAACTTTTACACGAAACAAGGGTAACGATAGTCGCTGCCACCACTATCACTTTATTTATTTATTTAGAAGTCTGCCGTGATAGAAGCAGACATGGGGATTGATAATAATGATAACAGACGCGGTTTATTATAATTATGGTCAAATTGGTGCGGGGTAGTAATATTAGAATAATAGAGTTTTACTTACGCGCTGTGCTACCACGTCACAAAGACAGGGGTTGGAATAGGATGGGCTGAATTAAACACGATATTCCAACAATAACAAAATTATATAAATTTTAATAATCAACCGCGATCAAAACATTTATATAATTCAAATAAACTACAACGCGTAACTTGATTCTATATAAACTCTAAATTCTTACTTTTCTATTTACAAACAATTTTGAAAACCTTTTTACATCGATCTACAAATCAATAATAATTTACACAGAATATATTAAAAACTACTTACAAATTTACACCACGATGAGAGAGCTTTTACACACAGTAAAACAACTAATTGGTTATTTCACTAAGAAATACCAAGATATGTCTGACAATTTAGTCAACACATCCACAACAGTCGAATGTTACAACAAGAGAGAGAGATTTCGAACTTCTAAACACTATTTAATAGTAAAAATCCTGAAGTTCTCAACTTATGTTTATCCGGCTCTTCTCATCCCCTAAGTACGAACTATGCTGAAAATGACCCAACTATTGATGTCCACCGAGGGCATCACTTACGGAAACGGACAGTTATGTCTTTTGAAAACAAGCTTGAGGACGCAAAATGCACGTCCTCAACCATAAATCTGTCCATTTCGTAACATCTGGAGTACTGTACTACCAAAATTTTACAAAAATGCACAGCCGCCAAGCGACCGTGTTACAACTTTCCCTTTCCCCTTAAAATAAATTACATTTCTGAAGGAAATATAATTTATTAACTGGACGATGAATCCACTTCTTTGAGTTGGACTGTCCAATGTCAAATGGGAATCTTGTTGGAACTCCACCTCAACTCCTAGCCCGTCGTGATTCGACCTGGAGGTGACGCCAGCCTTCCCGCGTCCACGTATCCGCCATCCAGCAGCATAGGAGTGTTCACAAAGAACAACTATAACAAAATATCTTCGGCAGATATGTGTCCCAACAAGCAACGCTACTCAATAGTACACTCAGTACTTTCATTCCAGCCACTTTCAAAATATATTTATAATAATTTAGATTTATCGAAACACTAAGTAATCGATTTCAACCATTCTTACAATCTGCACTTAATTTTCGGAATCACAAAGAACTCAACTTTATTACTCTAATTTTCCTCAATTTAATTTCTTAATTTTACTCATTCGCACTATGTATATATTTAAAGAGTTACCTGGAATTTTATTCCTCGACGCTTTTCGTTGCACAAAGTCCGCGCCTAAACCTTGCTGTTCTTCCTTCACTCGACTAGCTCCGCTCTCTTGAAGTCCGCTAGGATACCTGCTGGTTGCGATTGCGGCCGCCATTGTTCCACTTCCTCCTTGGATGGTGTCGGCTTGCCCTTCCTGACGTCTTCAGGTACTTCAGCTCGCTCCTCTCGATATTCCTTGCGTCTTCTGTTGCTACCTATCCCAGAACCAAAACCCTTGTAATATTTATTACCAGTGCAAATACCTACCGTCTTGTCACGGTTCACAAAGAGGTCGTGTGCGTGCTGGTCTTCTTCCTCTGATTTCACCACAGAAATCGCATCCAAGTCTTCGGGTTCCTCTACACCAACAAAACGCACATTCTTCTGAATACGTTTTGCGGTGTCGGCTCGTCCAGCATCTGCGTTGCTCAGCTCAGCCCCTGAACTAAGCTTTTGGTGGACATCTTCTCCCTGATGAAGCCTTCTCGTCCATACGGTCGTTCGCGCCTTATTTTTCTCGCGCATACTATCATCACTGACCGTATGTTCTGGGATATTTCTCTCGCACTGTTGTCTAGCATCTCTCTCGTGTGTACTGTTTTCTCTGATTTTACTTTTCACACTTAGTGAACAACTACTAGCGATATGCCCATATTCGCGACAATTATAACAAATTTTGTACTTTAATTTATTTTTCGCTTGTTTACAAAATTTTGAAATATGCCCAAATCTCTGACAACGGAAGCACAATTTACTACGGTACCTATTTTTAAATGTTATAGGTCCTATTGTCTCATTTTCACTTTCTACACCCGAATCTTCACTATCACTAATTGCGTTTTTATATGTAGATCTATTTTGCCCGGCTTCACGTAGAAGTTCCGTAACTTTATTTATTAATTCATTTACTCTACTATATTCACTATTTTTACTTAAAACACTCAGGTCACCTTTTTCTGGAGAATTTTCGGAATTTTTATGACATACTGATTTAAGAGCTAAACTTGAGCTATTCTCCATTAATTTCTCTACAGTCTCTACTCTTTTAGCAATTTCTATCGCTTCTACTAATGTTTTCGGATCTTTTAATATAACATCGCGTTGCAACCGCGGTAACAGACCTATTAAAAACTGATTATATAACCTTTTCTCTACATATTTACAATTAAATTCATGTTCTGTCTCATCTTCGGTATTGTTTACTAATTTGTATGCTAGTGATCTTAATTTTATTTCATATTCAATTACACTTTCTGTCTCTAATTGATGACAATTTATAAATTCTTTCTCTACTGTAAGAAAATGCTGTTTCTGAACGTATCTATTTAACAATTCCTTTTTGAAAACTGACCAATCATCTGTATTTTTAATTATGCTATTATTCCTGACGAATTCTAAAGCATCTTTACCCAAACATAATTTTGCAATTGCTACTTGTCTGTTCTCCGGTTGTTTACTAATTTTGAAAAATAATTCGACTTTATCAATAAATTCTTCTACGCTAATATCTGAATTGCCGCTAAATTCTGGAATTTTATTTACCGCTCCAGCTAAACTACTAACCGTTTCTAATTTTAATGCCATATTCAAATAGTTAAATTACTTTATTTTCACTGAATGCGTAATAATTACAAAAACTATTTTATTATCTCTTTTACAAATTTTCTTTTCGAGTACCTGCTTCAGGGTTAACGACACTACGAGGGTGAACATACACAAAAAAATACCGTTAGAGACTTTTCCCGCTTTTACTAACCCAAAAACTACCTGCACTCGTAACAACAACACAAAGTAAATTATTAGAGTAATTCAAATTTGACCACGATTAAAGACTTTACTGGTTTGAGTGGGTTTACTTTTAGAAAATATTTAGATCCCAGCGCTTTGCCACCAATTAAATGTAACAGATACGTCTGACGTTCAAGGGATTTAATTTATGAGTTTTACTTGCCTCAAAAGTAATCCACGAATTATATTAATGAACAACTTTTACACTAGACAAGGGTAACGATAGTCGCTGCCACCACTATCACTTTATTTAATAGTCTGCCGTGATAGAAGCAGACAAGGGAATGACAATAATGATAACAGACGCGGTTTATTATAATTATGGTCAAATTGGTGCAGAGTAGTAATTTTAGAATAATAGAGTTTTACTTACGCGCTGTGCTACACGTCACAAAGACAGGGGTTGGAATAGGATGGGCTGAATTAAACACGATATTCCAACAATAACAAAATTATATAAATTTTAATAATCAACCGCGATCAAAAACATTTATATAATTCAAATAAACTACAACGCGTAACTTGATTCTATATAAACTCTAAATTCTTACTTTTCTATTTACAAACAATTTTGAAAACCTTTTTACATCGATCTACAAATCAATAATAATTCACACAGAATATATTAAAAACTACTTACAAATTTACACCACGATGAGAGAGCTTTTACACACAGTAAAACAACTAATTGGTTATTTCACTAAGAAATACCAAGATATGTCTGACAATTTAGTCAACACATCCACAACAGTCGAATGTTACAACAAGAGAGAGAGATTTCGAACTTCTAAACACTATTTAATAGTAAAAATCCTGAAGTTCTCAACCTATGTTTATCCGGCTCTTCTCATCCCCTAAGTACGAACTATGCTGAAAATGACCCAACTATTGATGTCCACCGAGGGCATCACTTACGGAAACGGACAGTTATGTCTTTTGAAAACAAGCTTGAGGACGCAAAATGCACGTCCTCAACCATAAATCTGTCCATTTCGTAACATCTGGAGTACTATACTACCAAAATTTTACAAAAATGCACAGCCGCCAAGCGACCGTGTTACACAGATTATAAAAGAAACATGATTCACAATTGCGGTTATCTACTTGTTAACTAATAACTTAATTATTTTCAGCTGGACATATTATTTTATGCGATTACAAGGCAGATAAACGGAATAATTTATTTTTATATAGAAATAATTAGGCTGTGTCTTCAAATATCTAATTTGAATCAATCGTAATAACATTAAATACAATTGTCAGTAGTGCAAGCAATCGTTGCTTTGTTATTATATTTATGTATTTTTTATATAAATACACCACAAAAAAATTTAAAAAATATATTTTATAATACCTATTATTTTCTTATTTTTTTTAATGTTACAGATTTTATTCATAGGTACATAAATATAAACATGTATATCACGTTCTTTGTTTTGCTCGTCTTTCAGGAGATATGGCTCAATTTCTGGTATTTTTATCGTTTCTTCTTCTCTGTCTTTCCTACAAACAATTCAAAATAAATATATAATGTTAAAGAATAATAATTACTACTACATGTAACGTCTCTTAATTTTTTTCTCTGTACAGAGGTTCCGTCTGAATTTTCTTTGCAGTAATTTATGGCTGATATGTGCTTTCCGATTTTTAATGCGATTTTCCACTTATTTTTTAATATTTCTTTTTTTGAGAAATAATGAACGGATATGTCAACAATTGCAGACAAATACAGAACAATATCTCTTTGACTTGCTGGTCGTTGTTGGTTGTTGTTTACTTATAACCCTATGTGACAGTACAACGTTTTGCCTACGTCTTAGATGTTTTATTTTGCCACCAGATGTCAGACACTTTGTTGGCTCTTACCAATATAAAAAATTGATTTTAAAGCGATAGTAAATAATCAAACACAAAGTAATAACTGAAAAGGGCTTACCGGAGTTGGTGGAATCCGAAGAAACAGAACGTCGGAGGCTCTCGGCCAGACAGCGGCGAGATCAGTAGCGTCACACGTGCTGCTTGACTTGGGATCGGAATTTCCGTTATCTCCGGTTCCGTTGGGGAATAATTGTACCACAATTATATTCCCGTATTTTGTAGTTACTATAAAGGAATACAACCCAAAGTAACAAGCCTACAAAAGGTTGTAGTTGAGTATTGGTGGTAAGGGTATGCACGCCACTGATTAATATGAAGATCGAAAATTACGAAATATTTCTTTAAAGTGATATGAAAACAACAACAATGAAACAGAAAATTGTATACACAATTACCAATATAACTCACTGTGTATATCTTTCAATATAAAATCTCAGGAATGAGGATTTAAGAAATGCGACCGGGATG
This sequence comes from Stenolophus ochropezus, assembly GCA_035578165.1. NCBI lineage: Eukaryota > Metazoa > Arthropoda > Insecta > Coleoptera > Carabidae > Stenolophus > Stenolophus ochropezus. The sequence continues at coordinate 11,823,750 of JAQOWZ010000012.1, read as the reverse complement.
GGTTTTGCATATGGCAGACAGTGATTCGTCATTTCTGTCCAAAAAAAATATGGGATACAACAAACTTAAAAATGCTCTAAATTGTGTAGTCATAATATACAATATGATAAATATAATTGTGAAACACAAAAAGTAAGGAGTAAAATATTTACATACAGAAAATAAAGTAAATACAAAAATTAAATATTTTATTGTCCTTTAAACAGTATAATTATAATTGTTGAAATAATTATAATACGTAATAAGTACATATAACAGTTTCCACTGACTTTTATTTAAATAAAATAAGGTTTATGAACAGTAGAAATGTATATTCTGACCCGTTATTTAAAATTACTATGATACGGTAATGAAATTATCCCTTAACATTTAAGTTTTTAAGTTACACGACGGGGCTCATTCTCATTTGGCAATATGCAATATAATTCATAATATGTATATCAATGTGTAGTTTCATTTTTCATTATAATAGTTGTACGTTGCAAAATACTTACTGATGAAATTAAATTCCTAAACTTTTGTTGTTTATGGTTTGGGAACACAACTTACCTTAATTATTACTATACTGGAATGCTGAATATGCAAAGAAAGTTAAATTATTGCGATACAGTTAAATTTTATTTCTATAGGGTGAAGAACGCGCTGCTAAATTAGAATTTAGTGCAAGCACAGGCAACTTATTCAAATGCTCAACAAGAAATGAGTCAATCTTGGGTTTTCAAAATAGAGACTTTCGTCTCAGTTTTTCATCTAGCCACTATATTGCAACCCTCCTTCCTGAGATTTTATATTCAAAGTTTATTTCTTCATTAGTCGTAATGTGTTAAATCAATTGCAATTAGTTTTGACTTATTTACACGGCTAACAAAATTTCAATAAATCAAAAATTCCCTAACTGTCCGATGGCATACTGAACATATAGCCTTCCGTAATGTGATGCCTACATAACCTAGAAGTTGTACATTAATGGTTACTTACATTAGTGATCGTAGGAACAGACAAAAAATAAATAAAAAATACTTATTTAAAGATACTGGAGCTTTTGCTTCACGTAAACAACAAATTAATAATGAGGTGCAGATCATGCAATAATAATTAATATTTGTCAATACATTTGATAATTAAAATATATAACTATATAATATTCACTTCTGGACCAGACTGTACGACATAAGGCTTTGGGGATAATACTCATGCGCAGAAGTGTTAAACATCTATCTCTCTCAGGCTCGTTTCTCGCTTGCATAAAAACCTACAAGTTAGCGTTCCAGTATTACTATATTCCAGTGACATGTTGACGAGTAGTTCGCGGAACTTTATTCGCCTATTCTAGTAGTTCTGTGGTGACACCAGAGTATATTTTCCTGTTGGTGGTATTACATTACTCTATTAATTTAAGTTTTAAATATATAGTTCGCACAAAGAGTTAAATATAAACAGTATAATGGATGTGTGTTTTATGTGCACGAAGGACTACCACTGCGTCCCTGTGGACAACAGAATAGTGTCCGAAGTGGAGTATCTTATTCCTGAAATAATAAGTCTATTTATACATATCTACCATATACTTTGTATATTTGTTATTAAATGGTGCAAAAGTGAGGTTAGGCTAAGAGAGAATATGACCATGTCGTACAATCGACAAGTCGTTTGATCGACTATATTTTTTTCATACAGGCGATTTGAAACTCCGAAATATACAGGAAAAAGAGAAAAACAATTGATGTACAATTGGACGCATCTATTAGCGAATAATATTTGTAGAAATATTATAAAATATGATTTTATTTCTAATTTTCTTATATTTATATCTCGCTATATACAGGCTGACCAATGATTTAAGCATGGAGATTTGGAGAAGTATAAGAGTAACAAAGTCGGTTAAATTAGACAAAATTTGTCTTATTTAGGGGTCATTTTATATGTTTTTGCTTTACCCAAATTGCATAGGTGACTAGATATGATCAAAAAATGTAAATTTATCAATTTTCTGTTTTTTCTGATACCAACTTTCAATTTTCATATGGACCTCAAAGTAGGCTGTGAGACCGTAAGAGAAGTCAAGAAGATTGATATTTTACTCTATATTTCTATATCCATTTAGCTATCACTATTCGAAATACTAGAATAAAATTATCTTCTTGCTTACTACATTTTATGAGTATATTATGAGAATAGATTTTACATTTCAGACAATCATCAAGTTGGGTATTCCACTGCGCATCTGTTCCGTGTGTGAGGGGGCCCTCGACGCCTTCAGCAAATTCAAACATTCCAGTGTGGAAAGCAGCCGGCGCCTAGAGAGCAGCATCAGGGCCAGCAGGGCCCCGGGGCCCCCACTACACACATGCCGGGCCCCCGTTGTGGGCCACAATGACACATCTGGTACCCAACCCGAGAAAATACAAGAGATGTCTATTAAGGAAGAACCTGTAGAGGAAACATGGCCGGAGTGTCACCCGCACATAAACAGCGCATCCCCAAACCCTGCCCTGTGGGTAGACAGGACATCTCCAGACACATACAGGGCTCTTCCCAATCCATTCGTTCTGTTAGAAAGTGTATTGCCAAAGAATAAATTGCATAACAGCAGAATGTCTCTAAAAAAATTAAAACTAAATATGTTACATAATTTAATACTTAACAGAAAAGTCTGTGGTTAATGTTAAAGCAGAGAAACACCAAGAAAGGAACCAGGTTGCCCTCTTACTGGTTACAGCACCGGGAATCTACCTCTTGTGCAAATCATTAAGAGTAACAGGTACATTTATTATTTAACAATATTCATATTATTAATTATTATTTGTATTGCCCTTTCCTCGCTTAATAATAATTTTGAACTCCTTTGGCATTAAATATATTAGTAGATTAAATATAAGTTATGATAGGAATTATCAATCTATACTTCTATCACTTTATGTGGCTTTTATTTTTTATTCTGATAAGAATCCTGTTGACAATTTGTAGAATATAATAAGAAAGACTGGTATCAGACAGATGCACATGTCTAACTGTTAATGAAAATGATATTTGTTTTTTTTTTTTTGAAAATGTACTGTATTTGTATTTTTTTTTTGTAACTTGTATGAAACAATCAATGTATATTATTTTACACTTTACAAAATAAAACAGTTTTTAATGCTGATAAAAAAAATTGACTGGCGAAGCTATCACCGTGAAAATGAAAATATTTTTATCAAATTGTATATAATTAATAAATAACTCATATTTTTTAATTGCACAATCTGGTGTTTTTTACTTACTTAATCCTGGCGTTCTTATCTAGAATTTTCTCCGGCCTTTTCTATCTGTTGCTACTTTTCTTGTGTGTTACTAGTTTTCTCCTCGACCTCTGACGCTTGTTGTACTTCTAGCTGTCAGGTTTACTGGGTCGTCCTCTTTTTCTTTCTCCTGTGTCTCTTACTTCAAACATTTGTACTGTATAGATGTTCAAGCCATCTTATTTTGTCTAGTCTTCCATGCCCTTCTATACAAGGGTTCTACCAAAAATTACTGCAAACTACTAATAAAAAATCTGATGTGTCCAACACAATACCTCCCGCCACTGTAGTAATATATTCTATTATAAGTTTTTCAATACATTTAATTTGTGGTTTTAAAATTAGTTTGTAATTGTAATTCAGATTATTTTTAATTCATTTCATACCTAAAATTTCCTTCATAAAATCTGTATGACCAATATGACAGCTGTTTTTGACGTTACTAAAACAGACACTGAACTAACCTTGATTCACGCATGCAATATATTCCTTATACATTTCTTACATCTTTATTAATTTTACTATAAAACTACTTCTTTTTTACTTATTTTATCTTTTAAACTTACTTACATTAAATTTGACATCATATGTCAAATTTTGTAAACATATGAATAACTCATCTGTTTACCGAAATTCCTCAGCCTATTTGAATATTAATCTTAAGTACCAAATATTATATTTTTACATGTATCATATTGGAGTTATCGTGGACGAAAAATTGTCACAGACACACATACAAACACACGGACATACAGACATCACAGTAAAAATAGCGAAATCGTATTGTAAGGACCCTAATTCGTGCTTATATGTTGAAAACTCACACTCGAGAAATCTGACCAAATACAATACCTCCCTTATCTATATATTGATAGGCGGGAGGTAAAAACAAAAATTTTCAAAACAATTTTTTTTTCTTGTTTTTTTATATACTCTTCTTTTAACTCAACACATTTAAGCATTTGATAAAACCAATCGTTGAAGCAATAAATCCATTCTTTTGGAGACACCTGAGAGACCAAGTTTCCGTACGATGCAACCGCATCATTTGCACTTGTATATCGGAAACCACGTATGTTATCCTTTAATTTAGGAAATAGGAAGGAATGACAAGGTGCAAGGTCAGGACTGTACGGCGGGTGCTCCAGTAATTCCAGCTTGGACTCTGTTAAATGGGCTTTAGATTGCGCAGCAGTATGTGGGGATGCATTGTCCTGGTGCAAGACTAGCATACTTCCAGGCCCTTGACAAATACCTGTGGCAAACAAATTGTTGTATACCAATTAGCAGTTACTGTTTTCCTATCTTCTTATGTAATATTGACAATAGGACCGAACTAATTATAATGATTTCGTGTCGTCTCGAACTAGTATCTCGTAGAGCAGCTGAGATGGATGTCGAACTGCGGCGGAAATGTTAAAAGCTCTCGGCTACGTTGATGCTCTGTGAGTCCACGGCTGAATCGGATATACGAGTCTATTTCTCCAGCAGGAACTAATTCCCTAGCAGGACACAAGCCAGCACCAAGCAAAAATCAAAATCCAAACTAAAGAAATCACACACAAAATTGTTAAACTGGAAAAGTCAATTTTTCAATAAACTAAATCTCAGTAAACTATAAAATACCAAAATCTTTTCAAAGATTGAACTAAAACAAAAAGTTATACAATGATGAATTGGCGCAAGTAGTGGCAAGAAATATATGAAAAGGTAAGAAAAAATTATTAAGGATGATATCGCAAGTTGTCACAACGCGACAAGTCGAAAACCGACACTCGTTCCGGGTTCGATTTAAAAATTCACTCGATTCAACCTCTGAATACTCTCAACAAAACCAACATAACCCCAATATCAAAGGCTGACTAAACTTAAACTCTAAACCCAACTTAAACACAAACGAAATCTAAAATAATGAACCGACGACAGACAATTTACTCTTTCCTACGCTCATTCACTCAAGATAGGGAAAGGGAATGATAATGAATGATTTGTGAAGTGATAACAAGAATTTTTAAAACAGAAATTACTTTAAACTAATCGATCAAAATCCACAATTTGAGTGTCCATTTGGACACTAAAAATACGGCCAACTTGAATTGATTGCTCTAATTATACAGAAATTACAAAAAAATCTAGTGTGTCCAACACAATACCTCCCGCCACTGTAGTAATATATTCAGTATAAGTTTTTCAATACATTGAATTTGTAGTTTTAAAATTAGTTTGTTATTGCAGTTCAGAATATTTTTAATTCATTTCATACCTAAAATTTCCTTCATAAATTTTGTATGACCAATATGACAGCTATTTTTGACGTTACTAAAACCGGAACTGAACTTACTTTGATTCACGCATGCAAATACATTCCTAATATATTTCTTCCATTTTTTTAAATTTTACAATAAAATTACTTCATTTTTTACTTATTTTATCTTTTACACTTACTTACATCAAATTTGACATCATATGTCAAATTTTGTGAACATATGAATAACACATCTGTTTTACCGAAATTCCTCAGCCTAAACGATATGTAAAATTATTATAATTTATATATTTTTTTTCTATCTAGCTAGAAGTCATATATAAACGTAATTATGCAGATCGGTAGAAAATTAAAAAATCTTTGTATTTATACTAACGAAATTTGCGAAAATATGGTATTTAGAGGTATTTTTTTAGGAAAAACGGTTTAAAACTTCAAGTAAAGTACTACTTCCGGTTAACCAATTGTAGTCAAAATCTAATCAGTTCATCATATTAGAATAAAACTCTAAAATATCAAATATTATATTTTTTATATGTATCGTATTGGAGTTATCGTGGACGAAAAATCGTAACAGACACACAAACACACACACACACAGACAAACACACAGACATACAGACATCACGCTAAAAATAGTAAAATCGTATTCTTGGGACCCTAATTCGTGCTCATATGTTGAAAACCCACACTCGAGAAATCTGACCAAAAACAATACCTCCCTTATCTATATATTGATAGGCGGGAGGTAAAAATGAGTTAAACAAAATTTAAACACTTAAAACTACGCAATATTTATTTATACGATATTTATATTACCAACTATTTAATTTGACATGCACTGACCGACACTGACTTCTTTCAGTGACTCTCTGCACACTCTGACCGAGACTAACTTCTTTACTTGTGATTGCTGTTTCTGTAACTGGTTCAATATCGGTAGCTTGTTTGGCTGCGATGGCAGCTGTTTCATTACCAGCTGTTCCGACATGGGAAGGGACTCTGTTGTTGTTGTGTTGAGTCGCTGGGATTTGGAGTTCTGTTTATCGGGTTATTTAGGTATATGTTTTAGATACTGTGTATAGAATTTTGGGAGTCAGTACAGTGGCGCTGACTTTTATTTCTGTCGGGTGCTCAAAAACCTAAAGGATATATTCTACATATATACCCCAAAAAATTAGAAATGTAATTAAATGTAAATGGAGCAATAAAACAAATGAAAAAATTAAATGTATTTATTAAATTTTAGTTAAAGAATAAAATCCCTGTATTAGCAATAAGATTGTATACTGTTACGTGAAAATAGCAGTTGCTATGAAAAAATAAATATCAAACGTCAAAATCTGCGTTAGAATGAAAATAACGTAGCTTTTGACGTTTGATTTTTATTTCTTCCTGGCAATTGCTATTGTCAGGTAAAAGTTTTTTAAACTTAATGTCAATATAGAGTGTGTATTTTTAGTTTAACAATTAACTTCAACATATTGGATTTGTAATTTTATGTAGATTCCAAATATATCAAAATGTGTAGGGTGTTCCATTTAAAATTTAAAAAAATGGATCCCAAATCTTGAGAACCATTGGTTGAAATAAAATATAGATTCGGTCATTTTAATAGTCTTGTAATATAGAAATTGTTTGCTTTAAATGACGAAAGAAAATAACTAATACAAAAGAAAGAAACAAAACTTATAATTTCTTGAGGTAAATTTAAAATATTTTTGAACAGAAAATAACTGCATTGTGTAATCTTGTCGCTGCAAAACGTTGAAAGCAGTAACTGAATAGTTTTTGTTTCGTCAAATGACTTTACATATTTTATTCTCATTTATATTTATTAATCTATAACACATTAAAGTTACAACAATAATAGTTAGTAATACATACAATATAGTAAAATGTGTTTCATGTTTAGTATCTAATTCTTTCAGTGGTCTTATAGTAGGAATAGTTTTTGTAAATTCTTCTATATTTTGCAAAATCTTATGTTTATTTGATTTTATTTCCAACATCATTGATAATGAAAACTGAAATTTTATTTCTTTGTATTCATTTACAAAAGGTTTAAAAACATTAATTTTACATTGACTTGTACTAGAAATTTGAAATATTCCTTGTGTGCTTTTTGTTTCTTTAATATTTTTGCAAACAATTTCAACATTCTGTTTATCAGGGCTAAATATAATTAATTCATTAGAATTATGTTATTTGTTAATTTCACATTTATTATTATTGCTGTATAACAATTGGTTAGTACTTATTATTGTAACAAGTATAAATCAGCACATTATAGTTTGTGTTTAGATGTTAGCTATGGCACGCTTTGCACATAATGAAGGTCGATTATTTATTCAACTAACCTACTACTTTTTTCTAAAAAGCATAATTTGAGACAACATTTAAAAACTCATAATGAACAAAAAGACTTCCACGGTAATACAAGCACTAAAACATTTACGTCGGAAACTGAGTTAAAAAGCCACAGTACAGAACAAGAGAGCATCCGAGTAAAGAAAACGTGGCCGTGCTCTGTGTGTTATAAGATATTTAGATTTAAAAGTCAATTGAATCAGCATATGAAAGTTCATTCTAAAAAGTATCGGTGTGAAATCTGCAGAAAATCGTTCACGCGGAATCGTGGTTTATTGAAGCACGTGAAAGTACATTCTGGAATAAGGAACTTTCATTGTAATATCTGTAGTAAGTCATTCAAATATAAATGGTATTTACGCGACCATATCAGATTTCATTCCGGAATAAAAGACTATCAGTGCAATGTCTGTAGTAAATCATTTACGCAGAAGTCGGATTTAAATGCTCACATGAAAATCCATTTGGGAATAAAAGAACATAAATGCAATGTCTGCTTTAAATCATTTACTAGGAAGTCGCATTTAAATAATCACATGAAAATCCATTTGGGAATAAAAGAACATAAATGTAATGTCTGTTTTAAAACATTTATGTTGAAGTCGAATTTAAATATTCACATGAAAATCCATTTGGGAATAAAAGAACATAAATGCAATGTCTGTTTTAAAACATTTATGTTAAAGTCGAATTTAAATATTCACATGAAAATCCATATGGGAATAAAAGAACATAAATGCAATGTCTGTAGTAAATCATTTACGCAGAAGTCGCATTTAAATTCTCATATGAAAATCCATTTCGGAATAAAAGAACATAAATGCAATGTCTGTTTTAAATCATTTATAAGGAAGTGGTATTTAAATAGTCACATGAAAATTCATTCCGCTGTAAAAGACCAACATTGTGATGTCTGTAATAAATCGTTCAGACACAAAACTACTTTACAACGTCACATGAAAGTTCATTCTGAAATACAGGTAAATCATACAAATATAAATCTCGATTAATTACTCACACGAAAACTCATTTTAAAACTGAATATGTTACATAACTTAATACTTAACAGAAAAGTCTGTGGTTAATGTTAAAGCAGAGAAACACCCAGAAAGGAACCAGGTTGCCCTCTTACTGGTTACAGCACCGGAAATCTGCCTCTTGTGCAAATAATTGTGAGTAATGGGTACATTTATTATTTAACAATATTCATATTATTAATTAGTATTTGTATTGCCCTTTCCTCGCTTAATAATTATTTTGAACTCCTTTGGCATTAAATATATTAGTAGATTAAATATAAGTTATGTTAGGAATTATCAATCTATACTTTTATCACTTTATGTGGCATTTATTTTTTATTCTGATAAGAATCTTGTTGAGAATTTGTAGGTCATATTAAGAAAGACGAAAGCTGGTATCAGACAAATGCACATGTCTGTAACTAATTTGACTGTTAATGAAAATGATATTTGTTTTTTTTTTTGAAAATGTACTTTATTTGTATTTTTTTTTTTGTAACTTGTATGAAACAATCAATGTATATTATTTTACATTTTACAAGATAAAACAGTTTTTAATGCTGATAAGAGGAATTAAACCTATCATCAAATTTTATAAACTTAATAAATAACTCATATTTTTTAATTGCACAATCTGGTGTTTTTTACTTACTTAATCCTGGTGTTCTAATCTAGAATTTTCTCCGGTCTTTTCTATCTGTTGCTACTTTTCTTGTGTATTCCTAGTTTTCTCCTCGACCTCTGACGCTTGTTGTACTTCTAGCTGTCAGGTTTACTGGGTTGTCCTCTTTTTCTTTTTCCTGTCTCTTACTTCAAACATTTGTACTGTATAGATGTTCAAGCTATTTTATTTTGTGTAGTCTTCCATGCCCTTCTATATAAAGGTTCTAAAATTACTGCAAACTACTAATAAAAAATCTGATGTGTCCAACACAATACCTCCCGCCACTGTAGTAATATATTCTATATAAGTTTTTCAATACATTTATTTGTAGTTTTAAAATTAGTTTGTAATTGTAATTCAGAATATTTTTAATTCATTTCATACCTAAAATTGCCTTCATAAAATTTATATGACCGATAAGACAGCTATTTTTGACGTTACTAAAACCGGAACTGAACTTACCTTGATTCACGCATGCAATATATTCTTTATATATTTCTTTCATCTTTTTTACAATAAAACTACTTCTTTTTTACTTATTTTATCACACTTAAAACTACGCAACATTTATTTATACGATATTTATATTACCTACTATTTATTTATTTCTAGTTTGCATGTCGCTGACATGCACTGACCGGCACTGACTTCTTTCAGTGACTCTCTGCACACTCTGACCGAGACTAACTTCTTTACTTGTGATTGCTGTTTCTGTAACTGGTTCAATATCGGTAGCTTGTTTGGCTGCGATATCAGCTGTTTCATTATCAGCTGTTCCGATATGGGAAGGGACTCTGTTGTTGTTGTGTTGAGTCGCTGGGATTTGGAGTTCTGTTTATCGGGTTATTTAGGTATATGTTTTGGATACTGTGTAAAGAATTTTGGGAGTCAGTACAGTGGCGCTGACTTTTATTTCTGTCGGGTGCTCAAAAACCTAAAGGATATATTCTACATATATACCCCAAAAAAATCAGAAATGTAATTAAATGTAAATGGAGCAATAAAACAAATGAAAAAATTAAATGTATTTATTAAATTTTAGTTAAAGAATAAAATCCCTGTATTAGCAATAAGTTTGTATACTGTTACGTGAAAATAGCAGTTGCTATGAAAAAATAAATATCAAACGTCAAAATCTGCGTTAGAATGAAAATAACGTAGCTTTTGACGTTTGATTTTTATTTCTTCCTGGCAATTGCTATTGTCAGGTAAAAGTTTTTTAAACTTAATGTCAATATAGCGTATGTATTTTTAGTTTAACAATTAACTTCAACATATTGGATTTGTATTTTTATGTAGATTCCAATTATATCAAAATGTGTAGGGTGTTCCCTTTAAAATTTAAAAAAATGGATCCCAAATCTTGAGAACCATTGGTTGAAATAAAATTTTGATTCGGTCATTTTAATAGTCTTGTAATATAGAAATTGTTTGCTTTAAATAACGAAAGAAAATAACTAATGCAAAATTACGTAGGATTCCAAAGAAAGAAACAAAACTTATAATTTCTTGAGGTAAATTTTAAATATTTTAGAACAGAAAATAACTTCATTGTGTAATCCTGTCGCTGAAGAAAATTGAAAACGGTAATTGAATAGTTTTTGTTTCGTCAAATGGCTTTCCTTTACATATTTTATTCTCATTTATGTTTATTAATCTATAACATATTAAAGTTACAACAATAATAGTTAGTAATACATACAATATAGTGAAATGTGTTTCATGTTTAGTATCTAATTCTTTCAGTCTTATAGTAGGAATAGTTTTTGTAAATTCTTCTATATTTTGCAAAATCTTATATTTATTTGATTTTATTTCCAACATCATTGATAATGAAAACTGAATATTTATTTCTTTGTATTCATTTACAAAAGGTTTAAAAACATTAATTTTACATTGACTTGTACTAGAAATTTGAAATATTCCTTGTGTGCTTTTTATTTCTTTAATATTTTTGCAAACAATTTCAACATTCTGTTAATCAGGGCTAAATATAATTAATTCATTAGAATTTGGTATACGAATTACATTATTATGGGTTGTTATTTGTTAATTTCACATTTATTATTATTGCTGTACAAGAATTGGTTAGTACTTATTATTGTAACAAGTATAAATCAGCACATTATAGTTTGTGTTTAGATGTTAGCTATGGCACGCTTTGCACATAATGAAGGTCGATTATTTATTCAACTAACCTACTACTTTTTAGTGCGATATGCCATCTGGTGGCGAATTTTAGAAACCCTCCTAGAGACATTCGTAGTTTATAACCTATGTTTACAACGTACGTTTGACGACATTTTATTTATAACTTTTGTTTAATTTTAAGTTTTTGTGCTGCATTTTCGTATTTTTATATTGTTTTATTATTATATCAGTTTGATATATACCAAACAGTCTTTTTAGAGACTAATTTTCGTGTGGTTATCGTTTCTTTCTTTGATTCTTTTGCATCTGTATTTCTTTTGCAATATATCAAATATACATTGTTGTGTACCAATGTGCAATTCATGGAAAAAACGTAACTCAGATTTACACTTTTTTTCGATTCCCTAGTGATAATTCTAAAGTACAAATAAAAATAATTTTAACAATTACGAATTGGTCAATAGGAAAAGGGTGTGGATAAACGTTTTAAAAATTTGAAAAAAGTAAGCCTTTTCATGAAAGTGTGCTCCTTACATTTTGACGAAGGAAGCGCCTTATATAAATTGATAACATAATACACCTGCGTGCCTATTCTGTAACTTATAACACTAGTGATACGCGTGTATGTGTAGTGTTATAATCTGACTGCCATCTAGCGGTTTTTGAGTGCAACAGGGCAATATGACGTCACTCATTTTGTAAACAATTCACTAGAGGGAAGGGTAGTGTTATATTCATTTCACTAGTGTTATACTGACGTTTGGTTTGTGCGCTTGGCGGTATTGAAAGAACAAATTAGTAAATAACAAACTAATTACTAAAGAGAATCTTGAAATTATGCTAATGTACGCAATTGACAATAAACATAATTTTGCACAATTTGAAATTTGTACCAGGGAGTAGTGCCAACTTAAAAATTATTTTACTAAAACTTTCAAATACAAAAGATCCTAAGATTACAACATTGTACATTTGACATGAGACGTCAATCAATATAACACTTCAAATCGTTGAAAAGTTACAGAATAGGCACCCTGGTATATTCTAACAAAACACTGATAATTTGTTATTTGAAATGTTCCTTCAATAATATGCGGTGATGAATGCAAAGCCGATAATTGTAAACATAATCCATATAGATTGACCTCTTCATTTGTAGACGCCAAAATACCGCATAAAATTATATGACCGGCATTAAAAACTTCTTACCCTTCATACACAGTTCTGGAATTTTTGTTTCCTTTATAAAATTAAAGTATTCCATCAAAGGAAACCTTAAATCTTGTTCAGCATTAAACTGATTCATAACCTGAAACCTCGAAAAATAAAGGAATAATTTGAATAATAGCATGACACAGATAAACCTATATTGCTTTTTTTACAAAAAAAAGGTAGTGGAATATAGGTTATATTAGTTTATTATGAATGAATTGTATGTAAATACATTTATCTACTTTAATCATTTATTTATTGTATTGTTTCAATGTACTTGTAATTTGTTTATACGGTAATAAAGTATTTTTAGATTAATAAAAAACGCATATACATCACATTTTTTGCATGTATTGTCTAACTTTTTATTTATAATAATATAGTACACATACATTGCATGTTAATATATATTTATTAAACAATATATTGTAACTGAAATAAATAATGAAAAGAATATGTCAACCGCCGGGATTTGAACCTGAGACCTACATCTTGCCGGGATGTTGCTCTACCAACTGAGCTATGGCTCACTTGGCTGTCCTATCACGTCGGTTGACATATTCTCTCACGGAATTACTGCTAAGACGTCTTTTAAGGACGTTACTGGTCACATGTTTTTTTTTTGTAAATTTAATTTGCTGTTCTCCAGGTGCTTGTAATTTCTTCCTCATGTATCACCACCTCCAGAATGCTATCTGTAACTTAAATATTAAAATATAGTTATTGCTAAATTATCTTTTACACACATATCTTTCATTGGTATAAATAAACTACTTGCAAAATCACTATCTCGTAACTTGTCAGTGTGTCAGTTTCTAAGTAACAACATTGCATAGCAACAATCACGTTAATTGTTGTCTCCAAATTCCTTTAATCCTGTTGTATGTCTACCCTTGGTGTTTTCCTGGTTTATATATCGTTTTACAACTACGAAACGTGATCTGCAACAAAACCTAAAAATCATAATACATTGTTTATTAACTTATTGTTGCCTGACATATATTCACATATACACAAAATGCTTGCAATAATACGTAGTTTATTGTTATAGGGAGTGCGCCGCGAAAGAGTTGGCCCCTGGCGGAAAAATGAGGAAGTTGCTAGTGGTGATCAGTACACTGAAATGCCATATAACTAGTTGTAACTTATAGTTTGTTTTACGTTTTTGGATTATTTAAACCATATTTTTTTACATTTAACACAATATGGAAAGCCGGAGGTATTGTTCAGTACCTCAATGTAAAAGTTATGCCACAAAAGATATCGTTTGCATTTTTTTTCCCACAAAAATAACTTGCGGAAAGTGGCAGATTGCTTTGAGAATAGGCAAAATGGTTAGCAAATATATGACTGTGTGTTGTAAACATTTTAAATACAACTTTAAGAATGAAGATTATCCAATAATATAGAAATTGTTTATGGCAAATAACATGCATTGTAATAATGACGCACATGCACAATACTAAATTCTAAATATACGAAACCCATATATAAGGACACATAAATGCTGTCCAGCTGTAAAGGATTAAAAAATAAAAATAAAACGAATTCTTCGTATGGTTTTCCCTGTTTAATATTATGTTCAATTATTACACTCCAGCAAAAGTTAAAAATTCGATCTGCGATTCTGATGACTTATTTTAAAACTTTGTTGCTTTTTTTTAATGTAGCAAAAATCCTGAATTCTTTTTGTCTGCGGAGGTTTGCAATACATAGGATAATATATTAAATTTGTCTAACAAACTACAACGAACTACATGGCCAGTTAAAAATACGGCTTCTCCTCGTAAGGTTCTGACTCTTTTATCGATATATTAAAATATGTTACTAATAATTATAGCCATAGTTATCAAAAAGGAAATATATTAATAATACTGTCATATAAAAGAAATAAACACAGGAAAATTCGGATAAATAAATTAATATCCACAGAAAACTTTGCAATGGCTATACAAAACAATGGCATCTATCACCACTAACGACCATTTTTAAATGTCCTTCGGTGAGACACCTAGCGACCGGCGCACTCCCTATAACATTAAAAATCCTCGTAATTAATTAATAAGTGGAGTGCATGAAACATTCAAATAATTTTTCACTGCTCTGCTGAGGTATTGAATTATGCACTTGTCGAATCTTCAAATATACTATAATATTACATCAACTTCTTCAAACCTCGACTTTTGCATTTTTCAACTGTGCATATAATTTCTTTAACTAGAAGTTTCTTACGCGCCTGTAATCTTGCTCATGTGCTATCTTCTGCATTTTGCTAACAATTTTTGATCAAAGTCAAAGATCAAAGTGGATACACGGAACGTTTGTTCACCGCTACATTAATTTGATGGTTTTGTTACTTTTAGTTTTGTATTGGTATTAAACAGTTCTCAGTTATTTTAATAGATGTCGCTGAAGAGTACAGAAATGTCAAATTTAAAAATGTTTTTAATATCTAAATAAAAACATAGTAACATTTGAATGTAATTGAAATCATTATTGTATTTTGTAAATAGATATAAAATTGTTTGTGTTAATAAGGTCAATTTTAAAAGTCTTATTATTTAATTTAATAAATATGAAAATATGTAACTTTTAAGTAGTCATTAATGTAAATTTCTTGCATGACGTAAGATTAAAAAATAAAAACATTTTATGGTAAAACTACTGTATATAATATTACTTCTTGACCATTATTATTTGCATGCAATATTCTTTTCCTATCTTATGTCAACTAACACGCTTCACTCTGTGCAACACCAGGGTAAGAATTAATTTATGGTCAATAAACAATAAACCCACAAAATCGAATACTGCTCTTCTGTGGCGCTTTGTCATTTTTATTGTTGTTAATTTAACAAATACCATCGACCTTCTTTATATCTTATGAGATCGATGGCCTCTGTACATCTTTGAGGAATTTTGTTTGAAACTCAGGGACTAGTCTGAGTTACGAACAGGTATCTGAAAGGGGTGCTGAAGCGAACGTCTATGAAGAATCATCTTGGAAAAGGTTTTGTTTAAAAAACAATTCCTTAGGAAACAACTGAATGTGATTGAATAAATATAAATAATAATGAATAAAATGATTCACCCATTACATGGTTTTATTTTGGCACACTCTTGTATCACCTGTACTCTAAACTAAATGAAAATCGTAGTGCCAACTTAGACATAAAATGTATTTTTTTAATTTCAACAATAACAAAAAGAAAACAGACAATTATAAGATGATATATATTTTATTATTATAATTTTTTAATACTATGTGTATATTGCTTATACATATTTAATATTGTGCATACAATAGAAAATAAAATAAATTTACAATATTTTTAAATAAATAATACATACGAGTACATTTATGAATACAATATAGTCTTCTCACTCATTTTCATTTGGAGTGGGTGTCCCACAACTTCTATGGAGGAGGCAGTTTATAAACGTATAAATTCTATATCAAGCTTCTGAAAAAATATCCATTATAAATTTAAATTACTATTATATTTAAATTACTTAAATAATTAATAACTTTTATTTAATTTTTCTACCAAGTGTTTCTGGACACACAATGTTGTCCTGAGATTTTTCTTATTTGAGATAATATTCAACACTGTGTGCTGTTATAGAACATGACATGATTTTATCAGTTTGATTAGAAACTTGTGATTGTGGTTAATACAGAGTGTGCAAAGAAACGCGGAACATAGGACATTAAAATGGGATTTCATAAATTCCGGATACTCTGTCTTCTGATAGATTTAGAGAAAAACTACAAGAGTCAAATTGTTAAAATTTATATTCACATATTTTCATATTTATGAACAGGACGTCTGCAGTACGAGATTTTTCGTTCAAAATTAGACAGCCATAGAAATAAAAGAAAATATATTTCTGTCAATTGTGATAAATTATGCCATTATAGCTAATGTAATTTAATATTAATTATTAATGTTTGTTATAATTTAAAAATATATGTTTCGTTCGTGTATGTAATAAATATTTGGTTTATTTGATGTACCTATCCTACTTTTTATTAATACTATCTATTTTCGAAAAAAAAATAATTCGAAATTTCATTGCAAAAATAATTCGAAATTCGAAAATTTCGACTTCTCATTAAAATTCAAAAATTATAATGTTCTCCAAAAAAACAATTTTTTTTCGCGTGGACTATATATATACAAACAAGCAAAAGCAAATAAAATCGAAAAAAAAATTTAAAATTCGTTCATCAATTTGAAATTTAAAATTCGAAATTCGAATTTCATCAACAGCATTACTATTTATGTAATTTTTTTTTTTATGTTTTTGTAATATTCGTACATTATTTAAGAAAAAGAATATAAACTCAACTTAAATAACATTAAAATACAGATAATAAGAATTTAAAAAAAAAAATTGTTGAAGATCCTAATTTAAATTGTTTTAAGGTTTGAGAATAAAATGGCGATCTGGATCATTAACTTGAGAGTCATATATTTATTAAACGTTTCGGCCATCGGCGATAGTGGCCATCATCAGTACAACTACAATTGTTTATAAAATATTTAGTTTCGACATAAGACAAAAATTTTTTTGTAGTACAATACCTTAGTTATAGTAATTGGCATTTAGATTGTTACATTTGATTATTATATTGAAGAGATACATTTCTGTAATTAGAAAAACATTAGTTTCAAAAAATTTTATGTAAGAAATATAAAAATACCTCGTAATGTTCTTGTGGATATATTTAAAAAAGTTGAAACATTTGAATTGAAAACTTTTATTGGCAAAATAAAACACTACATAATGAAGCTGTTACTTCCACGGTGGAAGGTTGCAGAATAATTTTACGTCTTAAAAATTTTGTTAAACAAGTTACAACTGGCGGTTGTACCAACATAATAACTCTGAAAAATTGAAGAAATTTTGTTTGAAACAAAGAATTATATTGTGAACTGCTTAATAATGGGAGCCGCGTAATTTAAAATATTGTCAAAATTAGTATGGTTGTTCATACATATGTTTTTGTGTAAATTAATGTGTAATGTTTCATAAGTTAAGCTAGGTTCACAGCTCTAACATAAACACTGTTTTTGGTCGTTGTAATTGAACTTTTGTTTTCGACGTAAGCATAAAAAATATTATCATTCACAGCTCTTAACACAAGCATTCGTCGCTGTGAATGTTTGTTCACATTAAATAAAAATAAAATGTAATAAATACGTTTAGATATAATATGTTCTTGGATTAATAATGATATTACTAATATAATAACGTTATAATTTATTTAATCTGTATAAATGCAAAATAATATCAAAAAATTATGTTAAGAAATAGAGGTGAACAAACCATAAAATTTTTAATATAGCAATTTAAGTTTCAAAATATTTATTTATATTAATAAAATGTAGCTACGTTTCACATTTGATATGTATAAAATAAAATGATATTTATTTAAAATTAAATAATAATTTTTTTGACATGTGGTTCTCTTGACAGAGCAGCTATTTCAGCTATTCTCCTTCTTTTTACAAGAGAACCTACTATTATTTTTGGTCTAGCATTCATTTTTTCACAAAAGCAAAATACAAATGTCAGATATTTGATGACACACAAATTTGGTCACACTACGCACATTTACTGCTCATGAAAAAGGATAGCCTCTTCTCTGTCCAACCGAAATACGTCGAGATACTACGTCGAGTATATGAAGTTTGCAAACATTACGCTTGTGCGCAGCGACTACGTCTACGTCGAGAAACAAAGTTAAGAGATGTGAATGCTCAGCCGTATTCACGTTCGACATATATTTACGCTTACGTCGAGAAACTAAAACTACGACTACGTTAAGAGCTGTGAACGTACCTTTAAGCGTTTATATTTATTTTGTTCTGTTTGTAAAATTCTAACACTATCAAAATATATTTTATGTCCTGTTTCTTGGTGATGTTTAGTAAGACCACTATGATTCGGATTTAATAGGTTACAATGGTAATTATGTTGGTACATACGCTTTTTTAAGGGTTGAGAAGTTTCACCTATGTAAATCTTATTGCATACATTACATTCGATTTGGTAAATGACATTATTTTTTTCCAAAATTGGGACAGGATCTTTAATTTTTGTGAATAGTTGTTGTGTACTGGAAATAGAAGAATTGGCAAGTTTAATGTTACTGTTATTTAATATTTTATTAAGACCGTTATTAATTTTGTGATGGAATGGAACTTTTGAATATATTTAATAAACGTACACATACTTTATCAACCAATATATATAGAGACAACAATAACAATGATAACAACAATATTATATATTCAAAAGTGAAAATGAAGTAGTAAATAGATCAAAAATATTTAAATTTGAATGTACAAATTAGAAAACATATGCTTCAAGCGAATGTTGAAAATTTTTGTATTTTTTAAATATTCCTTAAAATAAGGGAGTGATGATGACTTTTCGAAAAACAAAAGAACGCCAATAACTGTGAACTGGGGCTCCAAATCAAAAATTTGATCTAACAAAAATTGCTGGTTTCAATGAGTTGTAACTGCCGTTTTCAGGTGTTACAACTTAGTATTAACACCCTGTATATCTGAAATTGCGACAAACAAATTTGAAACGAATTGAAAATAACAAAGTATCAAAGAACCAGTAGCACTTATATAAAATACAATGTTTTCCCTACAAATCAGTCAGTAGTGCTGCCATCTCTAGGAAGTGGCTCTCCGGATTGGGATCTCGAGAACCGTAAGAGAAACGAACTAGGATAAATTGGGGCAAAGTTGCTACATTAGTTGCCCATTTCAACATGTCTTCGATTTCCCGAAAAAATGCATAGCTCACTAGATATGAGCAAAAACTGATGTTGGCTGTCCTCAAAATTTTTGTAGCTCGAACACTTTTCGGGAAATTCATACTAACTTTAAATTTTCATATGTGGCTCAAATGTGTCTTTTATACTGTTAAATAGAGACTTTATTTTCTCTTTGCAATAATATAAAACACATGCATCTTAAATTGAAAATAAACTCAGAAATAAGAAAATTATTGATTTTATTTATTTCGGTCAAGTGTGCTATGAAAACAAAATCAAAAATCTTTTGTTTCAAACAAAATCAATTCAATTAGTAAGTAGTTTAACATGCTTCTCACCGAAATAAGCAGATTACTGTAGAAACATATCTTCAGCTTTATCCAGAAAGGCTACAACCGCACCCGACGAATTTGCTTCTGTTTTATAGAAATTTACGAGAATATTGAATTGAAAGGTAAAAAATTTGTTTGAAACAAGAGATTTTCAAGTTTCCAAAGCTCACTTGATCGAAATTGAATAATATCAATTTAAGTATTGTTTGCTTTGTCCTACATATATGCCATTGCAATTTATACGATTAATTAATTTATCGTACTCACTACCTAGAAACTAATGTGGTGATACATGAGGAAGAAATTACAAGCACCTGGAGAACAGCAAATGAAATTTACAACAAAAAAAAAACATGTGACTAGTAACGTCCTTAAAAGACGTCTTAGCAGTAATTCCGTGAGAGAATATGTCAACCGACGTGATAGAACAGCCAAGTGAGCCATAGCTCAGTTGGTAGAGCAACATCCCGGCAAGATGTAGGTCTCGGGTTCAAATTCCGGCGGTTGACATATTCTTTCCACAATTTATTTCAGTTACAATATATTGTTTAATAAATATATATTAACATGCAATGTATGTGTACTATATTATTATAAATAAAAAGTTAGACAATACATGCAAAAAATGTGATGTATATGCGTTTTTTATTAATCTAAAAATATTTTATTACCGTATAAACAAATTACAAGTGCATGTAAACAATACAATAAATAAATGATTAAAGTAGATAAATGTATTTACATAGAATTCATTCATAATAAACTAATATAACCTATATTCCACTACCTTTTTTTTTGTAAAAAAGCAATATAGGTTTATCTGTGTCATGCTATTATTCAAATTATTCCTTTATTTTTCGAGGTTTCAGGTTATGAATCAGTTTAATGCTGAACAAGATTTAAGGTTTCCTTTGATGGAATACTTTAATTTTAAAAGGAAACAAAAATTCCAGAACTATGTATGAAGGGTAAGAAGTTTTTAATGCCGGTCATATAATTTTATGCGTTTTGGCGTCTACAAATGAAGAGGTCAATCTATATGGATTATGTTTACAATCATCGGCTTTGCATTCATCACCGCATATTATTGAAGGAACATTTCAAATAACAAATTATCAGTGTTTTGTTAGAATATACCAGGGTACCTATTCTGCAACTTTTCAACGATTTGAAGTGTTATATTGATTGACGACTCATGTCAAATGTACAAAGTTGTAATCTTAGGATCTTTTGTATTTGAAAGTTTTAGTAAAATAATTTTTAAGTTGGCACTACTCCCTGGCACAAAATTCAAATTGTGCAAAATTGTGTTTATTGTCAATTGCGTACATTTGCATAATTTCAAGATTCTCTTTAGTAATTAGTTTGTTATTTCCTAATTTGTTCTTTCAATACCGCCAAGCGCACAAACCAAAAGTCAGTATAACACTAGTGAAATGAATATAACACTACCCTTCCCTCTAGTGAATCGTTTACAAAATGAGTGACGTCATATTGCCCTGTTGCACTCAAAAACAGCTAGATGGCAGTCAGATTATAACACTACAAATACACGCGTATCACTAGTGTTATAAGTTACAGAATAGGCAACCAGGTGTATTATGTTATCAATTTATATAAGGCGCTTCCTTCGTCAAAATGTAAGGAGCACACTTTCATGACAGGGCTTA
Organism: Stenolophus ochropezus; assembly: GCA_035578165.1. Lineage (NCBI taxonomy): Eukaryota > Metazoa > Arthropoda > Insecta > Coleoptera > Carabidae > Stenolophus > Stenolophus ochropezus. The sequence goes on along the minus strand of JAQOWZ010000012.1, from coordinate 11,801,983 downwards.
CTTTTTTCAAATTTTTAAAACGTTTATCCATACCTTTTTCCTATTGACCAATTCGTAATTGTTAAAATTATTTTTCATTTGTACTTTAGAATTATCACTAGGAAATCGAAAAAAAGTGTAAATCTGAGTTACGTTTTTTCCATGAATTGCACATTGGTACACAACAATGTATATTTGATATATTGCAAAAGAAATACAGATGCAAAAGAATCAAAGAAAGAAACGATAACCACTCGAAAATTAGTCTCTAAAAAGTCTGTTTGGTATATATCAAAATGATATAATAATAAAACAATATAAAAATACGAAAATGCAGCACAAAAACTTAAAATTAAACAAAAGTTATAAATAAAATGTCGTCAAACGTACGTTGTAAACATAGGTTATAAACTACGAATGTATCTCGGAGGGTTTCTAAAATTCGCCACCAGATGGCATATCGCACTAAAAAGTAGTAGGTTAGTTGAATAAATAATCGACCTTCATTATGTGCAAACCGTGCCATAGCTAACATCTAAACACAAACTATAATGTGCTGATTTATACTTGTTACAATAATAAGTACTAACCAATTGTTATACAGCAATAATAATAAATGTGAAATTAACAAATAACATCCCATAATAATATAATTCGTATACCAAATTCTAATGAATTAATTATATTTAGCCCTGATAAACAGAATGTTGAAATTGTTTGCAAAAATATTGAAGAAACAAAAAGCACACAAGGAATATTTCAAATTTCTAGTACAAGTCAATGTAAAATTAATGTTTTTAAACCTTTTGTAAATAAATACAAAGAAATAAAATTTCAGTTTACATTATCAATGATGTTGGAAATAAAATCAAATAAATATAAGATTTTGCAAAATATAGGAGAATTTACAAAAACTATTCCTACTATAAGACCACTGAAAGAATTAGATACTAAACATGAAACACATTTCACTATATTGTATGTATTACTAACTATTATTGTTGTAACTTTAATATGTTATGGATTAATAAACATAAATAAGAATAAAATATGTAAAGGAAAGCCATTTGACGAAACAAAAACTATTTAATTACCGCTTCCAATTTTCTTCAGCGACAGGATTACACAATGAAGTTCTGTTCTAAAATATTTTAAATTTACCTCAAGAAATTATAAGTTTTGTTTCTTTCTTTGGAATCCTACGTAATTTTGTATTAGTTATTTTCTTTCGTCATTTAAAGCAAACAATTTCTATATTACAAGACTATTAAAATGACCGAATCAAAATTTTATTTCAACCAATGGTTCTCAAGATTTGGGATCCATTTTTTTAAATTTTAAATGGAACACCCTACACATTTTGATATATTTAGAATCTACATAAAAGTACAAATCTAATATGTTGAAGTTAATTGTTAAACTAGAAATACACACTCTATATTGACATTAAGTTTAAAAAACTTTTACCTGACAATAGCAATTGCCAGGAAGAAATAAAAATCAAACGTCAAAAGCTACGTTATTTTCATTTTAACGCAGATTTTGACGTTTGATATTTATTTTTTCATAGCAACTGCTATTTTTACGTAACAGTATACAAACTTATTGCTAATACAGGGATTTTATTCTTTAACTAAAATTTAATAAATACATTTAATTTTTTCATTTGTTTTATTGCTCCATTTACATTTAATTACATTTCTAATTTTTTGGTGTATATATGTAGAATATATCCTTTAGGTTTTTGAGCACCCGACAGAAATAAAAGTCAACGTCACTGTATTGACTCCCAAAATTCTATACACAGCATCCAAAACATATACCTAAATAACCCGATAAACAGAACTCCAAATTCCAACGACTCAACACAACAACAACAGAGTCCCTTCCCATATCGGAACAGCTAGTAATGAAACAGCTGACATCGCAGCCAAACAAGCTACCGATATTGAACCAGTTACAGAAACAGCAATCACAAGTAAAGAAGTTAGTCTCGGTCAGAGTGTGCAGAGAGTCACTGAAAGAAGTCAGTGCTGGTCAGTGCATGTCAGCAGTAGGTAATATAAATATCGTATAAATAAATATTGCGTAGTTTTAAGTGTGATAAAATAAGTAAAAAAGAAGTAGTTTTATTGTAAAAAAGATGTAAGAAATATATAAAGAATATATTGCATGCGTAAATCAAGGTAAGTTCAGTTCCAGTTTTAGTAACGTCAAAAATAGCTGTCTTATTGGTCATATAAATTTTATGAAGGCAATTTTAGGTATGAAATGAATTAAAAATATTCTGAATTACAATTACAAACTAATTTTAAATCTACAAATTAAATGTATTGAAAAACTTATATAGAATATATTACTACAGTGGCGGGAGGTATTGTGTTGGACACATCAGATTTTTTATTAGTAGTTTGCTGTAATTTTAAAACCCTTGTATAGAAGGGCATGGAAGACTAGATAAAATAAAATGGCTTGAACATCTATACAGTACAAATGTTTGAAGTAAGAGACAGGAAAAAGAAAAAGAGGACAACCCAGTAAACCTGACAGCTAGAAGTACAACAAGCGTCAGAGGTCGAGGAGAAAACTAGGAATACACAAGAAAAGTAGCAACAGATAGAAAAGACCGGAGAAAATTCTAGATTAGAACACCAGGATTAAGTAAGTAAAAAACACCAGATTGTGCAATTAAAAAATATGAGTTATTTATTAAGTTTATAAAATTTGATGATAGGTTTAATTCCTCTTATCAGCATTAAAAACTGTTTTATCTTGTAAAATGTAAAATAATATACATTGATTGTTTCATACAAGTTACAAAAAAAAAAATACAAATAAAGTACATTTTCAAAAAAAAAAAACAAATATCATTTTCATTAACAGTCAAATTAGTTACAGACATGTGCATTTGTCTGATACCAGCTTTCGTCTTTCTTAATATGACCTACAAATTCTCAACAAGATTCTTATCAGAATAAAAAATAAATGCCACATAAAGTGATAAAAGTATACATTGATAATTCTTAACATAACTTATATTTAATCTACTAATATATTTAATGCCAAAGGAGTTCAAAATAATTATTAAGCGAGGAAAGGGCAATACAAATACTAATTAATAATATGAATATTGTTAAATAATAAATGTACCCATTACTCACAATTATTTGCACAAGAGGCAGATTTCCGGTGCTGTAACCAGTAAGAGGGCAACCTGGTTCCTTTCTGGGTGTTTCTCTGCTTTAACATTAACCACAGACTTTTCTGTTAAGTATTAAATTATGTAACATATTCAGTTTTAAAATGAGTTTTCGTGTGAGTAATTAATCGAGATTTATATTTGTATGATTTACCTGTATTTCAGAATGAACTTTCATGTGACGTTGTAAAGTAGTTTTGTGTCTGAACGATTTATTACAGACATCACAATGTTGGTCTTTTACAGCGGAATGAATTTTCATGTGACTATTTAAATATCATTTCCTTATATATGATTTAAAACAGACATTGCATTTATGTTCTTTTATTCCCAAATGGATTTTCATGTGAATATTTAAATTCGACTTCAACATAAATGTTTTAAAACAGACATTACATTTATGTTCTTTTATTCCCAAATGGATTTTCATGTGATTATTTAAATGCGACTTCCTAGTAAATGATTTAAAGCAGACATTGCATTTATGTTCTTTTATTCCCAAATGGATTTTCATGTGAGCATTTAAATCCGACTTCTGCGTAAATGATTTACTACAGACATTGCACTGATAGTCTTTTATTCCGGAATGAAATCTGATATGGTCGCGTAAATACCATTTATATTTGAATGACTTACTACAGATATTACAATGAAAGTTCCTTATTCCAGAATGTACTTTCACGTGCTTCAATAAACCACGATTCCGCGTGAACGATTTTCTGCAGATTTCACACCGATACTTTTTAGAATGAACTTTCATATGCTGATTCAATTGACTTTTAAATCTAAATATCTTATAACACACAGAGCACGGCCACGTTTTCTTTACTCGGATGCTCTCTTGTTCTGTACTGTGGCTTTTTAACTCAGTTTCCGACGTAAATGTTTTAGTGCTTGTATTACCGTGGAAGTCTTTTTGTTCATTATGAGTTTTTAAATGTTGTCTCAAATTATGCTTTTTAGAAAATCTTTTTTTACAAATAAAACACTGAATATTTTTAATTCCATTATGCAACTCTATATGTCTGTTCAAATCGTATTTGTAAATAAATGTTTTTGTACATAGAATGCACGGTAAATATTTTATTCGCCTATGTACTTGTTTCTTACAACGCGATAAATTATTTTTACGTATAAATAATTTGTTACTAATATTATTTTGATTTTCTTTTTTATGCATTATCTTTAAGTTTTTATTACAGAGGGGACTTTCCTTTGTGTCAATTTCATTATTTTTGCTACAATTCTTGTCATTTTCCTTTACAATTATTTCTTCGGACTCAGCGGAACTCTTCTCCCACACTTCCTCCCGTGTGTCCGCCCTTGGATTCTTCTCATCTGTCTTGTGTTCTCTTTCCTTATCTTTATCATCATTCATTTTATTATTTTCTGCATATTCTTCCTTGCATATGTTTTCCTTTATATAATTATAAAGTCGTCGGTCTTGTGGCGTTTCTTCCAGTTGTTCTTCCTTAATGGAGATATCTGTGTGCAATGCAGTGTTTAGAGACATTCTGCTTTTATGCAATTTCTTCTTTGGCAATACACTTTCTAACAGAACGAATGGATTGGGAAGAGCTCTGTATGTATCTGGAGATGTCCTGTCTACCCGCAAAGCAGGGTTTGGGGATGCGCTGTTTATGTGCAAGTGACACTCCGGCCATGTTTCCTCTGCAGGTTCTTCTTTAATAGACATCTCTTCTATCTTCTCGGGTTGGATACCAGATGTATCATATTGGCCCACAACGGGAGCCCTGCCTGTGTGAAGCGGGGGCTCCGGGGCCCCGCGGGCCCTGATGCTGCTCTCTAGGCGCCGGCTGCTCTCCACACTGGAATGTTTGAATTTGCTGAAGGCGTCGAGGGCCCCCTCACACACGGAACAGATGCGCAGTGGAATACCCAACTTGATGATTGTCTGAAATGTAAAATCTATTCTCATAATATACTCATGAAATGTAGCAAGCAAGAAAATAATTTTATTCTAGTATTTCGGATAGTGATAGCTAAATGGATATAGAAATATAGATTAAAATATCAATCTTCTTGACTTCTCTTACGGTCTCACAGCCTGCTTTGAGGTCCATATAAAAATTTAAAGTTGGTATCAATTAATCGAAATCGGTATGAGAAATAAAACTTTGGAGGACTGCAGTGAATTCGTAGTAAAATAAAAAAGTTATAAGCAAAAACAGAAAATTGATAAATTTACATTTTTTGATCATATCTAGCCACCTATGCAATTTGGGTAAAGCAAAAAATATAAAATGACCCCTAAATAAGGCAAATTTTGTCTAATTTAACCGACTTTGTATGTCTTATAGTTCTCCAAATCTCCATGCTTAAAACATTGGTCAGCCTGTATATAGCGAGATATAAATATAAGAAAATTGGAAATAATATCATATTTTATAATATTTCTACAAATATTATTCGCTAATAGATGAGTCCAATGGGGAAGTTTAGCGTGGTTAAAATTAGATGTGAAATATCTTTTAGTCGTAAGTATATGAATAATTATAACTTAAACTGTAATTGAAAATTAAAATTACGTTGCCAATTATTTATAATTAATGATTTATCTTCAAGCCACTCTGACGTCACAGGTGAATTATACGCTTGCGCAGATGGGATGGTGAGACCTGACTTTTTGACCGTAGGTTGTATCTTGCGGCATTACACTACACGCTTCTCTGTTACCATTGGAACCCATCGTGCGCTGGTTAAGATAGACGATACGTTCTCCGCGAGCCACTCTGACGTCATTTTTGTATAAAATTTCATTTTTTAAGAAATCTAGGCATCTTTGGGTGAAATAAAATGTAGTATATCACTTTTGAAGGCAATCTTGATAAAATAAAAAAATACGCTAAACTTCCCCATTGTACATCAATTGTTTTTCTCTTTTTCCTGTATATTTCGGAGTTTCAAATCGCCTGTATAAAAAAAATATAGTCGATCAAACGACTTGTCGATTGTACGACATGGTCATATTCTCTCTTAATCTAACCTCACTTTTGCACCATTTAATAACAAATATACAAAGTATATGGTAGATATGTATAAATAGACTTACTATTTCAGGAATAAGATACTCCACTTCGGACACTATTCTGTTGTTCACAGGGACGCAGTGGTAGTCCTTCGTGCACATAAAACACACATCCATTGTACTGTTTATATTTAACTCTTTGTGCGAACTATATATTTAAAACTTTAATTAATAGAGTAATGTAATACCACCAACAGGAAAATATACTCTGGTGTCACCACAGAACTCCTAGAATAGGCGAATAAAGTTCCGCGAACTACTCGTGAACATGTCACTGGAATATAGTAATACTGGAACGCTAACTTGTAGGCTTTTATGCAAGCGAGAAACGAGCCTGAGAGAGATAGATGTTTACCACTTCTGCGCATGAGTATTATCCCCAAAGCCTTATGTCGTACAGTCTGGTCCAGAAGTGAATATTTTATAATTATATATTTTAATTATCAAATGTATTGACAAATATTAATTATTGGGTGCATACCCAACAGCCGAATATTCAAAAACAGAATACTCATCGAGAGAATATTCATTTCCAGAATCATTCAACAACAGAATATTCAAAAACAGAATATCCCATTCGCCGAATCATTTAAAACCCGAATCATTCGAATGCCGAATATTCAGTAACAGAATACTCATTATCAGAATCTGACATCTGCAGAATCCTTCAGCAGCAGAATATTCTGGAACAGAATGCGCATTCATCGAATCATGCAAAACCAGAATCATGCAAATGCCGAATACTAGAATAACCTACGCAGCTGCCATCTGTTGTGTTGAATTAGTTGTTTTACAGATTTCTACAATAATAACATGTGTTAGTTGTAACTATTGACCACTAGGTGGCAGTACAAATATAAGTTTCTGCAAAATTTCAAAGAAAGCACTTGCTTCATATATGGGAGTGCATGAAACATTGAAATAATTTTACACTGCTCTGCTTAGGTATTGAATTACGTACTTGTCGAATCTTCAATATACAAATAATATTATATCAACTTCTTCAAACCCTGACTTCTGCATTCTGGTCTCTGAAACGGTGTTGGAGCAAGCACCTACAGATAATCATCCAGAGCAATGTTTTCTATCTAATTAAGTTTAAATTCTTCTATGAAAATATTTATACCGGGTGTCTCAGCTCGACCGACACATGGGAGTTTTACATGGGAAATCAGTTAATCATTAATAGTATCTCCCTAGTGCAAGATATTAACTTGAAATTTTGTATACTTATAGGAGAATATTATGTCTATGGATCACACTTATTTGAAATATGCAATTACTTTTGCAGGGCGAGATTTATTAAATTTAAAATCTAATATTTTCGTTCAAAATTAGACAGCCATGGAAATAAAAGAAAATATTTATGTGACAGTTTAGTAAAGTATCACTGATTTTAATTCTTATTCCCTGTATTTTAATATTATTTAAGTTGAATTTAGTTTCTTTTTGTTAAATAATATACCAATATTACAAAAATATAAATATCTACAATGGTATGTCATTAACTGTCAGAACTGTCACATAGATATTTTCTTTTATTTCCATGGCTGACTGATTTTGAACGAAAATATTAGATTTTAAATTTAATAAATCTCGCCCTGCAGACGAAATTGCATATTTCTAATAAGTGTGATCCATAGAATTAATATTCTCCGATAAGTATACAAAATTTTAAGTTAATATCTTGCACTAGGGAGATACTATTCATAATTAACTGATTTCCCATGTAAAACTCCCATGTGTCGGTCGAGCTGAGACACCCGGTATAAATATTTTCATAGAAGAATTTAAACTTAATTAGATAGAAAACATTGCTCTGGATGATTATCTGTAGGTGCTTGCTCCAACACCGTTTCAGAGACCAGAATGCAGAAGTCAGGGTTTGAAGAAGTTGATATAATATTATTTGTATATTGAAGATTCGACAAGTACGTAATTCAATACCTAAGCAGAGCAGTGTAAAATTATTTCAATGTTTCATGCACTCCCATATATGAAGCAAGTGCTTTATTTGAAATTTTGCAGAAACTTATATTTGTACTGCCACCTAGTGGTCAATAGTTACAACTAACACATGTTATTATTGTAGAAATCTGTAAAACAACTAATTCAACACAACAGATGGCAGCTGCGTAGGTTATTCTAGTATTCGGCATTTGCATGATTCTGGTTTTGCATGATTCGATGAATGCGCATTCTGTTCCAGAATATTCTGCTGCTGAAGGATTCTGCAGATGTCAGATTCTGATAATGAGTATTCTGTTACTGAATATTCGGCATTCGAATGATTCGGGTTTTAAATGATTCGGCGAATGGGATATTCTGTTTTTGAATATTCTGTTGTTGAATGATTCTGGAAATGAAGGGTAACAGTAACAGAATATTCATTATCAGAATCTGACATCTGCAGAATCCTTCAGCAGCAGAATATTCTGGAACAGAATGCGCATTCATCGAATCATGCAAAACCAGAATTATGCAAATGCCGAATACTAGAATAACCTACGCAGTTGCCATCTGTTGTGTTGAATTAGTTGTTTTACAGATTTCTACAATAATAACTTGTGTTAGTTGTAACTATTGACCACTAGGTGGCAGTACAAATATAAGTTGATTTGTTTTACTGTTAACTCTTATATTTTCTGCAAAATTTCAAATAAAGCACTTGCGGAAGGGCGCTACTATGTGTTATACCTGGAAACATTTGTTGTAATGTATATTATTTATTTATAATAATTTCAAAGCGGCAGGCGAACCTGTTTAGGAAATAATTAAAAATATATATAGGCAGGTTAGAGCGGGCAATCTTTATTTTTTTGTCGTACCCCTACGGGGGGAGCTACTATGTTTTATACATGCAAACATTTGTTATTATGTATACAATTTATTTATAATAATTTGGAAGCGGCACTCGAAGTTGTACAGGAAATATATAAATTTATTGCTAACATAACCTATAAAAAAATGTTAGGTTAGTGTTAGAACCTTTAAAATAGATAAATGTATTACTTACCTGCATCTGATAATTTCTATATCTATTATTTTAATATATCCAATCGTTTAATTTACATTTTATTGTCTTATTAAGGCAATTTCTTAATTTAAAACTATTTGATTGATCTACTTAGCCTTGATGGTTTCTGTGCTTTGTTTTATCTCAATTCCTGTAAGAAATAAACATTACTGTTTAATTAAAAATATAATATTTCCTCATTCATTTAATAAATTATTAATACAATGAAAATTTATTTTACTTAACATAAAACATGTTATACCTATTTTAGCAATGTACTTAAATTATATAAGACAAGGATTTAAAGTAATTTACTTTATTTATAATATTATTTTATTGATTTTGAATTATCTACATTAAAGTTTAATATTTTATTAATTACAAATTTAAAATGTTTAAATTTGACGTTTCTTTGCTTTTCAGCGTCATCTATTAACAGCAATAAGAACTATTTCATACCAATATAAAATTAAAAGTAACTAAACCATCAAATTAATGTAGAGGTGAATAAACATTCCCTGTATTCAAAACTTTGATCAAAAATTGTTAGCAAAATGCATAAGATCTTATACGAGCAAGATTACAGGCGTGTAAGGAACTACTATTTGAAGGCTACATATGCGGTGTTGAAAAATGCAGAAGTCAATGTTTGAAGAAGTTCATATTGGGCACGAGAGCAACACCGTCGACCTGTGCCCAAGCCTCTCATGCCGCTTTCACACTAGATAATAACTATAGGATCGTAATGTTACCCCATCGTAATGTCCTAGTGTGAACGCATGTTTGTGACGTTTCAGTACCAACATAAATTGAAATTTAGTTTGTAAACTGTCATCATAGACAAGACATAGTTATCAATTATAAACACAAGGTTAAGTTGTTTGATGATGATGATAATATGTGTAATTATTTTTTGCAAATATTTGAATTATATGAAATATATCAAACTGCAAGAAAAAGTCGTAGACGAAGATTAAAATTTATTATACAACAAATAAACCAAACCAAACATAATCTCAAAATGATTAGAGATAGACAAGTTACAATACAATGTTGTTGTTTGTTGTGTAGAATTTAACCACGGACTAACAAGATTTAAACAAACCTAGGAAATTCAGGCTTGCCAATTTTCAAAAAAAATGTAATGTCTTATAAATGCAATAGATGGCAATAGTTTCTAGTGTGAATAGACAGCTATCATACGACAGAGTATCGTAATGATAGTATATCGTAATCATCTAGTGTGAAAGAGGCATCAGCTCATTTCACACCATTCCATGATTGTCTCAGTTCACACTATTCCAGGCGGAAGAGAACAAGTGGCGAAAATTTAAATCATTCATTCCATTCTGCCTCTGCGATCTCTATGTGTGGTTTATCCATTGCGCCCTTTTAGTGTTTCTCGTCTCAGTATTTGTTGTTGTTGATTTTGTTATTGTTGTTAAGTTTATTATTTTATTTATTGTTAAAATCGACAACAACAAATAACTAACACGAAAAACACTAAAAGAGCGCAATGGATAAACCACACATAGAGATCACAGAATGGAATGAATACAAAACCCGCCAATGCCGTCGATTTAAATTTCTGCCGCCACTTTTTCTCTTCCGCCTGGATTGGTATGAAATAAGGCAATCATGGAATGATGTGAAATGAGACAACCATAGAATGGTCTGAAGTGAGATAAGATGGACAAGATCGACATTCGAAAACAAATTTTATTAGTAAATTTTAAATGACTTATTAAACGTAAAATAGTATAACAATGTCAGTTACTATTAAATCTGTATAAATGCAACTTGTTTTCGCTGGAAGAGTGTATTTTGACTTTTATTTAAATTTCCGCCACTGGAATGCTGTGAAATGAGAAGAGAGGCTTGGGCAAAGTCGACGGTGCTGCTCTCGTGCCCTATAGGGTAATGAGTTTGATCATATTCAATGTTTGTTCACCAGTACATTAATTTGATGGTTTAGTTAATTTCGGTTTTAAATTGGTATTAATCAGTTTTTATTCGTCTTAATAGATGTCGCTGAAGAGTACAGAAATGTCAAATTTAAATATGATTCAAATTAAAATAATATTATTTTTTTACCTTTATTATAAGAAATTAAATATCAGATAAAATTATTAATAAATATATAAAAAATACGTACTACCACTGCTTTTAAACTTTATGAAATTTACAGGTTAGAAAAATAAGTTTTTGTTAATATTAAAAATTATAATATAAAATGTAGTTATTTTTGTCTTAATGCATGTTAAACAGAAAATACTATATTCTAAATTATAAGAATATAGTGCTATTTTCTTAAAAACTTTCATTAGTTATTATATAGATGTAAATAAAATTCAGGAAATAAATTATTCTATACAATTTATGTTTGTATCTCATCATTCCAATGAGGAATATAAATAATTCAAATCCAGATAAGAATTTCATCTATTTATAAGCAAACTTTTCTCATTTAAGTAATGCTGCTTTTTAAACTAAAACCTCTAAAAAGATCTACAGCTTATAGTGATTTAATCACTCAATCGCAGCTATATTTTTATTTTATTTACAGTGGTATTTGAATATTAGAATTCCATACAATTCGAGACAGATTGTGTTCTCAAAACTTAGCTACCGCTTCCTCAAAGAAGTAGAAGGAGCCAGTAAAATATATAAAACATTTTTAATGTTTAAAATTTATCACTTCATTTATTAGTATGTAATGCATATAAAAGATATAGGCAAGACAAATTAATTTCAAGAATATTTATTAGGTCAATAGCACCAAAAACTATTTATACAAGTATACGAAAGAAAATATTATAATGTCTCCTACATTTGCTATTTTACATATCATATTTTTACACAATTTGTAATTATGTAATTAATAATTAAAACTTTTTTTTATAATTATTATAGTTCATATTTATTTATTTTTAGTTATAATTTAATTAGCTCCAAGTGGATTTAAAAATGTGAAAAAGAAATGGACTCAATGTTGCTAGGGGACTATTACAGGATTCAGTCCTTTAAGATAGTATATTACGGAGTAATTCCTATAATCAACAACAACCTCGAATATCCTTTTATTTTTCATACGTTTAAATTCCCACCTAACCTTATTGGAATCTTATTTATGTTGTATCCATATTTAGATCGTTACTACACAATTTTATTTTATAGTAATTTCTAGGAATAATTTCTTAATAAAATTAGTACTGTATTTGGCTTGGAACTTTTTTTTACAAAAAAAATGTATGTATCACGTACGCTAGGTAAGCTTTACTGGATTCAAAACAAGTTTATGATCATCATCAATAAGATTCCAATAAGTTTAAAAGGGAATAGTAGAGTTTGGAATAATTTAAACGTGTAATACAGAAAGATAATAATGTCATGTTCACATAAATTTTTTTATGAATATGTCTTATGCTTACGTACATAATACTCGTCTAATACCACGCCGATCATATTCGTTTATTTAAGAAATTGTTGATTGAACAAATTCACGCAATTACGTAGTTTCGTTCAGGAGATAGTTCTGGTATACAGAGCTTTGGTTATCTTAAGCCCTGCAGAGTTAACTAGTACACGTGGTGTTCAAGCGCCACCCAGTTCTAATCGCTCGCTTTTCTATGCTTCTGAGAGGCCGAATGCTGAGCCAGCGAATCAGCGTCTTCGTCCAGTACAATATCCTAGTGGGTGACCTGGTACCCACACAAACTTATCAAAGTTATGCTTAGCAAGCACGCATATATAAATATTTTCATAGAAGAATTTAAACTTAATTAGATAGAAAACATTGCTCTGGATGATTCTCTGTAGGTGCTTGCTCCAGCACCCTTTCAGAGACAAGAATGCAGAAGTCAGGGTTTGAAGAAGTTGATATAATGTTATTTGTATATTGAAGATTCGACAAGTACGTAATTCAATACCTAAGTAGAGCAGTGTAAACTTATTTCAATGTTTCATGCACTCCCATATATGAAGCAAGTGCTTTATTTGAAATTTTGCAGAAACTTATATTTGTACTGCAACCTAGTGGTCAATAGTTACAACTAACACATGTTATTATTGTAGAAATCTGTAAAACAACTAATTCAACACAACAGATGGCAGCTGCGTAGGTTATTCTAGTATTCGGCATTTGCATGATTCTGGTTTTGCATGATTCGATGAATGCGCATTCTGTTCCAGAATATTCTGCTGCTGAAGGATTCTGCAGATGTCAGATTCTGATAATGAGTATTCTGTTACTGAATATTCGGCATTCGAATGATTCGGGTTTTAAATGATTCGGCGAATGGGATATTCTGTTTTTGAATATTCTGTTGTTGAATGATTCTGGAAATGAATATTCTCTCGATGAGTATTCTGTTTTCGAGTATTCTCATGTTGAAGACTTTCCCTTAATTATTATTGCATGATCTGCACCTTATTATTAATTTGTTGTTTGCGAGAAGCAAAAACTCCAGTATCTTTACATAAGTATTTTTTATTTATTTTTTGTCTGTTCCTACGATCACTAATGTAAGTAACCATTAATTTTGTTGTTTGATTGGTTCGAGTTCCTCATTCAGCAATTTTTTAATATCCTTTATGGTAGCCATATTTTTTTTGTTTTATTTATTGTTTGTTTGTTGTTTATTTTTTCCAGTATAGTTGGGAGCACTAGTTTATTATAAAATTTAAATCAAACACTTGCGCACCAAGCCAACTTTGTTGGATATGACTTAAGTCTGAACATGTACAAGACCTTGAATAGAATTGTTTATTCACAAATCACACTGACGCTTCACTGCACAATATTGTTTTAATATATAATATATAAAATCTTTAATATTTTGTTGGACCATAGGTGGACTTTCGGAGCGTTCAATTAGTTCACTTTTGAGGTTATGTATTGGGCCACTCAATTCTTTGTACGATTCAGGGTTCTTTCCTAAAAAAAAGTTAGTATTAATAATTTAATAATCACATTCTCACATAAAATTTTATTTTATGATATATGTAAACAAAATGAATTCAAATTACCTTTAATATGATTTGTAAGCGAAGTTGCCGTTGCGTCTTTTCCTGCGCCGCCTCTCGAAATGAATGCGTTGCACAATACACAATGCGCTTTTTTGTTATCCTCGGTGTCTTGAAAAACATCCACCTTTGATTTTTTTAATTTGTTCATTTTATGAAACACGCGACAAATATTTTTGCTTATATATAAGTTTACTATAACGAATAAACGAGATTGAACACGTAGAGCGAGAATAAACACACTCCAGTCCCCAACGAGAACCACCAATCACGCTTTCAGATTGTAGAGAAACATATTATTCCGCAACGCCGAATATTCGGTTAAAATTTCACCGAATATTCGTTATTCGGCTACACGGCTGAACTGCTATTCGTCACATCACTATTAAAAATACACAAATGTGAAGTTTGTGAGACGTATTTTCAACAAAATTTCGAATTAGACAAGAACATATTTATACTTTATAAAAACCATAATTTGAAGAATTCCGAGATTGTAAATTTATAAACAACAAACGATTAACAATTTTAAAACTGTTTGGCCACTTTTAAAAGTGGTTGAAGCTGTTGTAAGACGTTGCGGGCTATTTAAAACTGTTTCAAGAAGTTCCAAATAGTTTTAAGACTGTCTGGGCCCTGTTGAAAGAGTTTGAAGCTGTTTTAAGACGTTGCAGGATATTTAAAATAGTTCCAAATAGTTTTAGGACGGCTTGGACACTGTTAAAAGTTCATTTTAAAGTAAACACACATATTCAGAAATAGAAGTAATTTAGAGTTTAGAGTTTAAGTTTAGTCAGCCTTTGATATTGGGGTTATGTTGGTTTTGTTGAGAGTATTTAGAGACTGAATTGAGTGAATTTTTACATCGAACCCAAAACGAATGTCGGTTTTCGACTTGTAGCGTTGTAACAACTTGCGGTATCATCCTTTAATTTCTTCTTACGTTTTCTTATTTTTCTTGTCATTGCTTGCGTCAATTCAATCTTTGTAAAGATTTTTGTATTTTATAGTTTATTGAGGTTTAGTTTGTTGAGTAATTGACTTTTCCAGTTTAATAATTTTGTGTGTGCTTCCTTTTACTTTTGCTTAGATTTTGTTTTGCTTGGTGCTGGCTTGTGTCCTGCTAGGGAATTAGTTCCTGCTGGAGAAATAGACTCGTATATCCGATTCAGCCGTGGACTCACGGAGCATCAACGTAGCCGAGAGCTTTTAACACTTCCGCCGCAGTTCGACACCCATCTCAGCTGCTCTACGAGATACTAGTTCGAGACGACACGAAATCATTATAATTAGTTCGGTCCTATTGTCAATATTACATTAGAAGATGGCCTGGAAGTAAGCTAGTCTTGCAACAGGACAATGCATCCCCACATAGTGCTACGCAAACTGAAGCCTATTTAACAGAGTCCAAGCTGGAATTACTGGAGCACCCGCCGTACAGTCCTGACCTTGCACCTTGTCATTCCTTCCTATTTCCTAAATTAAAAGTTAACATACGTGGTTTCCGATATCCAAGTGCAACTGATGCGGTTGCATCCTACGGAAACTTGGTCTCTCAGGTGTCTCCAAAAGAATGGATTTATTGCTTCAACGATTGGTTTTATCAAATGCTTAAATGTGTTGAGTTAAAAGGAGAGTATATAAAAAAACAATAAAAAAAATTGTTTTGAAAATTTTTATTTTTACCTCCCGCGTATCAGTATATAGATAAGGGAGGTATTGTTTTTGGTCAGATTTCTCGAGTGTGAGTTTTCAACATATGAGCACGAATTAGGGTCCTTACAATACGATTTCGCTATTTTTACCGTAATGTCTTTATGTCCGTGTGTGTGTATGTGTGTCTGTGTGTGTGTCTGTGACGATTTTTCGTCCACGATAGTTCCAATAAGATACATGTAAAAAATATAATATTTGGTACTTAAGACTTATATTCAAATATGATGAACTGATTAGATTTTGACTACAATTGGTTAACCGGAAGTAGTACTTTACTTGAAGCTTTAAATAGTTTTTCCAAAAAAATACCTCTAATACCATTTTTTCGCAAATTAAGTTATTATTAAATATAAAGATTTAAAATTTTTCTACCGATCTGCATAATTACGTTTATATATAACTTCTAGCTAGATAGAAAAAAAAAATTATAAAAATTTTACATATCGTTTAGGCTGAGGAATTCCGATAAAACAGATGAGTTATTCATATGTTCACAAAATTTGACATATATAAGGAATATATTGCATGTGTGAATCAAGGTAAGCTCAGTTCCGGTTTTAGTAACGTCAAAAACAGC
Organism: Stenolophus ochropezus; assembly: GCA_035578165.1. Classification (NCBI taxonomy): domain Eukaryota; kingdom Metazoa; phylum Arthropoda; class Insecta; order Coleoptera; family Carabidae; genus Stenolophus; species Stenolophus ochropezus. The sequence continues at coordinate 11,785,422 of JAQOWZ010000012.1, read as the reverse complement.
TGTCATATTGGTCATACAGATTTTATGAAGGAAATTTTAGGTATGAAATGAATTAAAAATATTCTGAATTACAATTACAAACTAATGTTAAAACCTCAAATTAAATGTATTGAAAAACTTATATAGATTATATTACTACAGTAGCGGGAGGTATTGTGTTGGACACATCAGATTTTTTATTAGTAGTTTGCAGTAATTTTCGGTAGAACCCTTGTATAGAAGGGCATGGAAGACTAGACAAAATAAGATGGCTTGAACATCTATACAGTACAAATGTTTAAAGTAAGAGACACAGGAAAAAGAAAAAGAGGACGACCCAGTAAACCTGACAGCTAGAAGTACTACAAGCGTCAGAGGTCAAGGATAAAACTAGGAACACACAAGAAAAGCAGCAACAGATAGAAAAGGCCGGAGAAAATTCTAGATAAGAACGCCAGGATTTAGTAAGTAAAAAACACGAGATTGTGCAATTAAAAAATATGAGTTATTTATTAATTTTATACAATTTGATAAAATATTTTTATTTTCACGGTGATAGGTTCGCCAGTCAATTCCTCTTATCAGCATTAAAAACTGTTTTATCTTGTAAAATGTAAAATAATATACATTGATTGTTTCATACAAGTTACAAAAAAAATACAAGTGAAGTACATTTTCAAAAAAAAAAACAAATATCATTTTCATTAACAGTTAGACATGTGCACCTGTCTGATACCAGTTTTAGTCTTTGTTATTATGGCATACAAATTCTCAACAGAATTCTTATCAAAATAAAAAATAAATGCTACATAAAGTGATAAAAGTATAGTTGATAATTCTTAACATAACTTATATTTAATGCAAAAGGAGTTCAAAATAATTATTAAGCGAGGAAAGGGCAGTACAAATAATAATTAATAATATGAATATTGTTAAATAATAAATGTACCCGTTACTCACAATGATTTGCACAAGAGGTAGATTCCCGGTGCTGTAACCAGTAAGAGGGCAACCTGGTTCCTTTCTGGGTGTTTCTCTGCTTTAACATTAAACACAGACTTTTCTGTTAAGTATTAAATTATGTAACATATTCAGTTTTAAAATAAATTTTCGTGTGAGTAATTAATCGAGGTTTATATTAGTATGATTTTATGATCATGTGACGTTGTAAATCAGTTTTCTGTATTAATGATTTATTACAAACATTACAATGTTAGACTTTTATAGCAGAATGAACTTTTATGTGACTATCTAAAATTTTTGTAAACGATTTAAAACAGACATTTCACTTATGTTGTTTTATTCCCAAATGGATTTTCATGTGAGAATTTAAATGCGACTTCTTCGTAAATGATTTACTACAGACATTGCACTGATAGTCTTTTTTTCCAAATGAATTTTCATGTGAACATTTAAATTCGACTTCAACATAAATATTTTAAAACAGACATTGCATTTATGTTCTTTTATTCCCAAATGGATTTTCATGTGAGTATTTAAATTCGACTTCTGCGTAAATGATTTACTACAGACATTGCATTTATGTTCTTTTATTCTCAAATGGATTTTCATGTGAGCATTTAAAGTCGACTTCTGCGTAAATGATTTACTACAGACATTGCATTTATGTTCTTTTATTCCCAAATGGATTTTCATGTGATTATTTAAATGCGACTTCCTAGTAAATGATTTAAAGCAGACATTGCATTTATGTTCTTTTATTCCCAAATGGATTTTCATGTGAGTATTTAAATCCGACTTCTGCGTAAATGATTTACTACAGACATTGCACTGATAGTCTTTTATTCCGGAATGAAGTCTGATATGGGCACGTAAATACCATTTACGTTTGAATGACTTACTACAGACATTACAATGAAAGTTCTTTATTCCAGAATGTACTTTCACGTGCTTCAATAAACCACGTTTCCGCGTGAACGATTTTCTGCAGATTTCACACCGATACTTTTTAGAATGAACTTTTATATGCTGATCCAATTGTCTTTTAAATCTAAATATCATATGACACACAGAGCACGGCCACGCTTTGTTTACTCGGATGCTCTCTTGTTCCGTACTGCGGCTTTTTAACTCAGTTTCGGACGTAAATTTTTTAGTGCTTGTATTACCGCGGAAGTCTTTTTGTCCATTATGAGTATTTAAATGTTGTCTCAAATTATGCTTTTTAGAAAATCTTTTTTTACAAATAAAACACTGAATATTTTTAATTCCATTATGCAACTCTATATGTCTATTCAAATCGTATTTGTAAATAAATGTTTTTGTACATAGAATGCACGGTAAATATTTTATTCGCCTATGTACTTGTTTCTTACGACGCGATAAATTATTTTTACGTATGAATAATTTGTTACTAATATTACTTCGATGTTCTCTTTTATGTATTTTCTTAGAGTTTTTATTACAGAGGGTACTTTTCTTTGTGTCAATTTGATTATTTTTGTCATTTTCTTTTACAACTATTTCTTCGGGCTCAGCGGAACTCTTCTCCCACACTTCCTCCCGTGTGTCCGCCCTTGAATTCTCCTCCTCTGTCTTGTGTTCTCCTTCATTAATTTTATCATCATTAATTTTATTACTTTCTGCATATTCTTCTTTGCATATGTTTTCCTTTATATAATTATAAAGTCGTCGGTCTTGTGGCGTTTCTTCTAGTTGTTCTTCCTTAATGGAGATATCTGTGTGCAATGCAGTGTTTAGAGACATTCTGCTGTTATGCAATTTATTCCTTGGCAATACACTTTCCAGTAGAATGAATGGATTGGGAAGAACCCTGTATGTGTCTGGAGATGTCCTATCTACCCGCAAGGTAGGGTTTAGGGATGCGCTGTTTATGTGCGGGTGACACTTCGGCCATGTTTCCTCTACAGGTTCTTCTATAATAGACATCTCTCCTATCTTCTGGGGTTGGGTACCAGATGTGTCATTGTGGCCCACAACGGGGGCCCTGCCTGTGTGTAGCGGGGGCCCCGGGGCCCTGATGCTGCTCTCTAGGCGCCGGCTGCTCTCCACACTGGAATGTTTGAATTTGCTGAAGGCGTCGAGGGCCCCCTCACACACGGAACAGATGCGCAGTGGAATACCCAACTTGATGATTGTCTGAAATGTAAAATCTATTCTCAAAATATACTCATAAAATGTAGCAAGCAAGAAGATAATTTTATTCCAGTATTTCGGATAGTGATAGCTAAATGAATATAGAAATATAGAGTAAAATATCAATCTTCTTGACTTCTCTTACGGTCTCACAGTCTGCTTTGAGGTTCATATAAAAATTGAAAGTTGGTATCAATTAATCGAAATCGGTATGAGAAATAAAACTTGGGAGGACTGCAGTGAATTCGTAGTAAAATAAAAAAGTTATAAGCAAAAACAGAAAATTGATAAATTTACATTTTTTGATCATATCTAGTCACCTATGCAATTTGGGTAAAGCAAAAACATCTAAAATGACCCCTAAATAAGGCAAATTTTGTCTAATTTAACCGACTTTGTATCTCTTATAGTTCTCTAAATCTCCATGCTTAAAACATTGGTCAGCCTGTATACATGGTGTTCATTTCATCTTGTTTACTATTGCTACCTCGAGAACTATAAGAGCTACGAGGTCGGTTAAATTAGCAAACAATTTCTATTTTACAACACTATTAACATGAAATAAACAAAAATAGTTTAAAACCAGTGGTTCTCAAAATACGGGTCCCAACTTTTTTATTTTAAATGTGAACCTATCTTTTTTATTTGCTTATTCAATAGACAATTTTATTCTGAATTCAATGATATAATAATATCATACCCTAACATAACGATTTTTTTTAGAAAAATGCATCTGAAGTTTTATATTAATTTGATTAAAATATGACAATAATAAGAGTGCCCTGTCGGAAAAAACGGAGTACACGTCATTTTTTAACTTGGAATTAGAGCCTTCACAGAAAGAAGTTAATAAAAGTATATTCTTTCTGTCAATGCACTCTATTTCCAGGTTAGAAAATGACGTGTACTCCGTTTTTTCCGTCATGGCACTCTTATTATTGTCATATTTTAATCAAATTAATATAAAACTTCAGAGGCATTTTTCTCAAAAAAAATCTTTATCCTAGGGTATGATAATATCATATCATTGAATTCAGAACAAAATTCTTTATTGAATAAGCAGATAAAAAAAATAGGTTCACATTTAAAATAAAAAAATTGGAACCCGTATTTTGAGAACCACTGGTTCTAAACTATTTTTGTTTGTTTCATGATAATAGTGTTGTAAAATAAAAATTGTTTGCTAATTTAACCGACCTCGTGGTTCTTATAGTTCTCGAGATAGCAATAGTGGACAAAATAAAATGAACACCCTGTATAACGAGATATAAATATAAGAAAATTAGAAATAATATCATATTTTATAATATTTCTACAAATATTATTTGCTAATAGATGCGTCCAATTGTACATCAATCGTTTTTCTCTTTTTCCTATATATTTCGGAGTTTCAAATCGCCTGTATGAAAAAAATATAGTCGATCAAACGACTTGTCGATTGTACGATATGTTCATATTCTCTCTTAGCCTAACCACACTTTTGCACCATTTAATAACAAATATACAAAGTATATGGTAGATATGTATAAATAGACTTACTATTTCAGGAATAAGATACTCCACTTCGGACACTATTCTGTCGTCCACAGGGACGCAGTGGTAGTCTTTCGTGCACATAAAACACACATCCATTATACTGTTTATATTTAACTATTTGTGCGAACTATATATTTAAAACTTAAATTAATAGAGTAATGTAATACCACCAACAGGGAAATATACTCTGGTGTCAACACAGAACTACTAGAATAGGCGAATAAAGTTCCGCGAACTACTCGTCAACATGTCACTGGAATATAGTAATACTGGAACGCTAACTTGTAGGCTTTTATGCAAGCGAGAAACGAGCCTGAGAGAGATAGATGTCTAACACTTCTGCGCATGCGTATTATCCCCAAAGCCTTATGTCGTACAGTCTGGTCCAGAAGTGAATATTTTATAATTATATATTTTAATTATCAAATGTATTAACAAATATTAATTATTATTGAATGATCTGCACCTTATTATTAATTTGTTGTTTGCGTGAAGCAAAAGCTCCAGTATCTTTACATAAGTATTTTTTATTTATTTTTTGTCTGTTCCTACGATCTCTAATGTAAGTAACCATTAATGTACAACTTATAGGTTATGTAGGCATCACATTACGTAAGGCTATATGTTCAGTACGCCATCGGACAGTTAGATAATTTTTGGTTTATCGAAATTATGTTAGCCGTGTAAATAAGTCAAAACTAATTACAATTGATTCAACACATTACGACTAATGAAGAAATAAACTTGGAATATAAAATCTCACGAAGGAGGGTTGCAATATAGTGGCTATATGAAAAACTGAGACGAAAGCCTCCATTTTGAAAACACAAGATTGACTCATTTCTTGTTGAGCATTTGAAAAAGTTGCATGTGCTTGCACTAAATTCTAATTTAGCAGCGTGTTCTTCACCTTATAGAAATAAAATTTAACTGTATCGCAATAATTTAACTTTCTTTGCATATTCAGCATTCCAGTATAGTAATAATTAAGGTAAGTTGTGTTCCCAAACCATAAACAACAAAAGTTTAGGAATTTAATTTCATCAGTAAGTATTTTGCAACGTACAACTATTATAATGAAAAATCAAACTACACATTGATATACATATTATGAATTATATTGCATATTGCCAAATGAGAATGAACCCCGTCGTGTAACTTAAATGTCAAGAAATAATTTCATTGCCGTATCATAGTAACTTTAAATAAAGGATCAGAATATATATTTCTACTGTTCATAAACCTTATTTTATTTAAATAAAAGTTAATAGAAACTGTTATACGTATTTACTACGTATTATACCTATTTCAACAATTATAACTATATTGTTTAAAGGACAATAAAATCTTCAAATTTTGTATTTACTTTATTTACTGTATATAAATATTTTACCTCTTACTTTTTTGTGTTTCACAATTATATTTATCAAATTGTAAATTATGACTGCACAATTTAGAGCATTTTAAAGTTTGTTGTATCCCATATTTTTTAGGATGGAAATGACGAAACACTATCCGCCATATGCAAAATCCATCCCGGTCGCATTTCTTAAATTCTTCTTCCTGAGATTTTATACTTACTTATTCCTATGCCTGTTCTACTCGTATGGGTGTAAGGCATTCTCCCGACGAGAGGTTGATCTTCTCCATATTTCTTTCCACTCCACTCTATCTTGTGAAGCTCTCTCAGCTTCTTCCTAAGTTAAACCTTTTCTTTCCGCTGCGGCTTCTACTTCTTCTAACCAGGTTCTTCTTGGCCGTCCTCGTGGTTTCTTTGTTCTTGTTCTTGCTTCAAACACCTGTTAAACTATTTTCTCTCCCATTTTTTCTACGTGATCGTACCATCTCAGCTGTCCTTCTGCTATCTTCTCTTCTATTGATTTTACTTTTAGATTTTGTCTGTAAGTTTCGTTTTTGATTTTGTCCAGTTTTGTTTTCCCCTCGATTCTTCTTAGAAATCTCATTTCACTGGCCGTCATTTTTTCTTTTTGTCTTTGTGTTAATGTCCATGTTTATGCTCCGTGTATTAGTATGGGTGTCACTATACTTTCTTAAATATTTGTACCTTGGTCTCTTTTGGTATTTCTTGTTTTCCTAGAAAGCTGTGTTTGATGCTATTGAATACTTTGCTTCCTGTTGTTCTTCTTTCCTTTATTTCTTCATCAAATCTTCGGTTATGATTGACCCCAAGTATTTAAATTTTTGGACTTGTTTCAGATTTTCATTTCTTAGTTGTATTGCATGTTCTTGTTTCGTTCTTCCTAGTACCATGGTTTTTGTTTTTTCCTTTTTGATCTTTATGTTTAGTGTTTGTAGCGCTCTGTCGTAGATTTCTATATTCCTTATTAATGTTTTCTCATCTTCTGCTATGGTGACCATGTCATCTGCATAGCATAATTCTGCTATTTCAATTCTTTTCATTTTTCAATGCCCAATGCAGTACTTTTTACTTCTTCTTTTATCTGTTTTATTCCTTCATCTAGCACTAGCGTAAACAGAAGCGGGTTCTGGGTTCCAGTTATTAGTGTATTTGATACTCCCCTGTTTCTTAAGGTTTTCCATATGTCTTCTCTATTAATTCTGTCAAACGCTTTCTCCAAATCAATGAAGCATACAGGTACGTTTCTTCCTTTCTTTATTGCCTTTTCCTCTATTTGTCTTAGTATAAACATCGCATCGTTTACTCCTCTATTTGGTTTAAAACCAAATTGGATTTCTTCTAAGGATTCTTCAAGTTCTGTTCTTAATCTTCTCTCCAGGATTCTTGCGTATACTTTGGCAACTGAGCTAAGTAGGGTAATTCCTCTACAGTTCTGGTACTCTTTACTATCTCCTTTTTACCTCCTGTCTATCAATATATAGATAAGGGAGGTATTGTTTTTGGTCAAATTTCTCCAGTGTAAGTTTTCAACATATGAGCACGAATTAGGGTCCGTAGAATACTATTTTACTATTTTTACCGTAATGTCTGTATGTCCGTGTGCGTGTATGTTTGTGTGTCCATGACGATTTTTCGTCCACTATAACACCAATACGATACATGTAAAAAATAAAATATTTGGTATTTAAGAGTTATATTCTAATATAATCAACTGATTAGATTTTGATTACAATTGGTTAACCGGAAGTAGTACTTTACTTGAAGCTTTAAACCGTTTTTTCTAAAATTACTTCTAAATACACTATTTTCGCAACTTTCGTTATTATACATATAAAGATTTTTTTAATTTTCTACCGATCTGCATAATTACGTTTATATAGAACTTCTAGCTATATAGAAAAAAAATATGTAAATTATAATAATTTTACAAATCGTTTAGGCTGAGGAATTTCTATAAAACAGATGAGTTATTCATATTGATATCATGTCAAATTTGATGTAAGTCTAGAAGATAAAATAAGTAAAAATGAAGAAATTTTATTGTAAAATTTATAAAGATGGAAGAAATATATTAGGAATATATTTGCTTGCGTGAATCAAGGTAAGTTCGGTTTTAGTCACGTCAAAACTAGCTGTTATATTGGTCATACAAATTTTATGAACGAAATTTTAGATATGAAATAAATTAAAAATATTCTAAACTGCAATAACAAACTAATTTTGAAACTACAAAGTGAATGTACTTATAATTAGTGATGGGTCACTGGGAATTTCCCTTCAGGAATATTTTTATTTCCTGGAAAAATTCCCGGGAATTTCCCTAAACACGTTTCCCGAAAAAAAATCGGGAATTCCATTTTGGAAATTTCCGGGAATATATGGGAAAATTTCCCGGAAACAAGTAGGGAAATTCCCGGGAATAAGGAAGTTCCCGGGTATAAGGAGGAAAATTCCCGATAATAAATAAACAGTGTTACTATTCTAATAACTTTATAATTAATGCTTTTGATTTTTATGAGGAAATTTATCGTTAATTTTTCCCCATGAAATCACCGGAAATTCCTCAGAAAATTCCCCAAAAACTTCCCGGGAAATATCCTGGGAAATTTTCCGAAATATTCTTTCCCGGGAATTTACCCATCACTACTTATAATATAGACTATACAACTCATCGGAAAATGGACTAATCAGATAGTTGAATTTTTCTTAGTTACGATGTATAACATCGGTTATTTATGTTGCTAAGTCGTGTTGTCGCGGAACACCACTAATGATGTTCCGGAAACAGTTGAATCATATTTAATCGTATCGTCCGTGAATATAAACAATTACAGTTTTTGACATTTCGTAAAAATGAATCGATTTGGTGTAAGTTCAAGCGAAGAAATTGCAGGAAATGTATCTTTAACAAGGCCGATTAATACAGTAAAAACAGAAAAATATGTACTACGGCAATTTGAAGAATTTTGTAAAGAAAAAAAAAATTATTTAATAGAAGAAAACTCTGTAAACGAATTGTGTAATATATTAGAAGACTGGGCATATAATATGCGAAGAGTGAATGGAGAGGAATATAAAGAAGGTGTATTAAAAACATTGTGGAATATTACTGCTAAATACATCCAGCAAATTTATTATAAACAATTCAATAGAATTATTGACCCTTTTAAAGGAGTAGCTTTTCAAAAGGCAAGAGATGCAAGAAATTGTAAACGAAGAATTTTACAAGGCTTGGCTAGTAAACGTAAACAAAGTTCGGCAGCATTGACGTTAACTGAGCACCAAAGAATTTTAGAAACGTTTAATGAAGAAACTCCTGACGGCCTACAAAAGAATTTTTTTCATATTGTATCAGTAGAACTGGCTTGGAGGGGTAAGGAAGGATGTAAATGCCCAATACAACATTTTAAGGAAAAAATAGACAACTATGGTTCTCCTTTGGAAAAACTGCGCAAGGAGGTGATAAAAATACCACTGACAGCAAATGGATAATTTCCAATAAAGAAAATGAAAATATTTGCCCAGTTAGTTATACAAAAAAATGTTATCCAAACGTACGCCCAATATAAAAACAGATCGCCTTTTTCTGACTGTAAATAAAGACTGGAACAAATTTGAAAATAGTTATTGGTTCAAAAATGAAATTAGAAAATGGACAAAAACTGCGGCAGAAAGCAATGGAATTGACACTAAAAAGGTGAAAATCACAAACCCTTCAAATAGATCAACTGCAGTTAGCCAGTTAGCATACGCAGGTATAAGTCCCCAAGAAATAAGTAAAATTACTGGCCTTAATAATAATAATAATAATAATGTTTATTTGGATTCAAAGTTTACACTTTATGCCAAAGGAGGTTGGTAAATATGTATACAAAAATATAAAAAGTATTTTACACAAAAATAGACCATTCAACTTAAGTACCTACATTGTTTTTATTATTTATTTATTTTTATTATTTTATTATTTTTTATTTTTTTATTTTTTTAGTTATCATTATCACAATCACAATGTATGTATACTCTTAAACTTACAATCATTTATCTTAAACTTAATTAGGTACAGCGTAACAATCACAATAGAATAGAAAATTTGTTGTCTTTAATTATAATTATTTTATTTGCGCTATTTAATTAATACTAATAATGGTTCTATAAACCTAGACATGTTACTCATTTTACTCATTTCTGCAAAAGCTTCTACATTTCATGGCAGCAATAGTATAGAAAAATAAATCATTCCCTTTTTGGACCGTTAAATTTTTAAACAAACTTTGTAAATTAAAGACATCAATATGTTGTACATTATATTTATTTAAGTAATGCAAACGTATGCCATGATAAATAGGACATTCTATAAAGAAGTGAAATAAACCCTCTTTTTTGTGAAGATTACAGATAGAGCAATGCGTTTCCGCGTCCAATACATATTTAATACCCTTATAATTAATTCTCAACACTTTTCTGGAAGCAAATCGAATCTGGGATATGATTTGTTGCTTGCAGAAAGCTAAATTATCATTCAAGTAAGGTTCAACTATAAATTCTGATTTCAGGTGCTTATAATGGTCATTATACCTGCAGTTCTTGACACATGTCAGATACTTTTCCCGATTTTTTTCGGCAAAATTTAATGTGATACTTTTAATCATCTCTCTGTTAATAAATTGATTATTCCATGAGCTAATATAACCCTGTTCTATAAGAAATGATTTTATCTGAGAAGCCCAATTTAATTCAGTCTTATTGAGTGGATATTTGTCTAATTCCAACAAACTATTATAGATAATTTTGGGATAACGATCATCAGATAAAAAAAGTAGTCTTTGCCACCAACCCAATATTAACTTCCATGCGGTAATAGATATATGATCAAGTCCGGTTTCAGAGCGTATCATATAGTTTGGTGTGTGAATAGGTGCACGAAGTATATTCTTTACATATTGAATTTGACATTTTTCAATTACATCACAATATCTCGGTCCCCAAGCTTCCACGGAGTACATCAATGTAGCATTTACAACTGCATTTAATAATTTTAGTTTTTCTGCGAACGAATTAGATTTACCTTTGAACAGAATTACTTTAACTTTTTGATACTGGCCTTAATAGTACTGCTTCCCTGCAACCTTATTTGCAGCTCAAAAATTTAGAACAAATTTAAATGAAACAAAACCAAGAAATCCACTTACTGAAAATATTTCCGTACAATCTTCAACTTCCTTCAACTGTAATTCTACTGACAATATAGTGTATAGAAACTGTACATTTAATATATATTATAATAAATAATTTTTTCATGTTCAATAAGTAAATAATTTGTTTAATATAGTTGATTTATTCGTTGTATAGTCTTAATATATACAACTCGAGCTTCGAAAATAATCTGACTATACAGTTTGCGGACTCGATGTGTTACCTTTAAAACACAACTCCACCTGCGGTGTCGTTGTGTTTCCAAGGCTTTTCCTCAACTGTATATTCGATTATTTTCGAACCTCTTGTTGCATAACTATTGAATATATTTCTACAGTGGCGGGAGGTAATGTGTTGGACACATCAGATTTTTTAAATATAGGCTTTATGATACCTATTTGCCATTCTGTTGGTGTTGTTCCTTTTAATGCTTCACTCATAATCTTTTTAAGTTCCTGTAGGGCTGATTTCGGCAGAGCTTTTAGCATGTCTCCTGTTATTGTGTCGTGTGCGCGCGCTTTTCCTCTTTTAGTTTGTCTTATTTCTTCTCTTGTTTCTTCAGGCTTATTTCTTCTTCTTGTAGTATTTTTTAATTTTCCCCAAATTAATCTTTAATAATGAAAAAACTGCAATTAAAAATGATGTGCGTGAAAACGCGGCTGAATTACCCCACTTCCCTTCTTGTCTAGTGACGTATCAGGGTTCTTGTCTAACTTCACTTCGTTTCAAACGTCAAATATAATGTTTTAACTTCCAAACTGACAAATTTAATAATCTTGTGCAAATATAATGACACACAAAAACCTTACAATGCTTTCAATCAAGCACTGTCCATTTTTACCAACTTTCAAACAAGCCACCATGCCCCTTTTATGCCTGGATAACTTCACCCCAAATAAAAATTATATTTTAAGAAAAAAAATGTTGTTATATTATTACATTTCATACACAGGGTGTTCATTTTAAATGGGCCACCATTACTATCTCGAGAACTATAAGAGCTACGAGGTCGGTTAAATTAGCAAACAATTTCTATTTTACAACACTATTAACACGAGATAAACAAAATTTTTATTAAACCAGTGGTTCTCAAAATATGATTCCCAACTTTTTTATTTTAAATATGAACCTATATTTTTTATTTGCTTATTCAATAGAGAATTTTATTCTGAATTCAATGATATAATATTATCATACCCTAACATAACGATTTTTTTGAAAAAAATGCATTTGAAGTTTTATATTAATTTGAATAAAATATGACAATAATAAGAGTGCCATGACGGAAAAAACGGAATACAAGTCATTTTTTAACCTGACTTGACAATAATAAGAGTGCCTTGACAGAAAGAAGTGAATAAAAGTATATTCTTTCTGTCAAGGCACTCTAATTGCAGGTTAAAAAATGACTTGTATTCGGTTTTTTCCGTCATGGCACTCTTATTATTGTCATATTTTATTCAAATTAATATAAAACTTCAAATGCATTTTTTTCAAAAAAATCGTTATGTTAGAGTATGATAATATTATATCATTGAATTCAGCATAAAAATCTCTATTGAATAAGCAAATAAAAAATATAGGTTCACATTTAAAACAAAAAAGTTGGGACCCGTATTTTGAGAACCACTGCTTTAATAAAAATTTTGTTTATCTCATGTTAATAGTGTTGTAAAATAGAAATTGTTTGCTAATTTAACCGACCTCGTAGCTCTTATAGTTCTCGAGATAGCAATGGTGGCCCATTTAAAATGAACACCCTGTATATATATATATATATATATATATATATATATATATATATATACAGGGTGTTCCATTTAAATGTGCCACCATTGCTATCTCGAGAACTATAAGAGCTACGAGGTTGGTTATATTAGCAAAGAACCACCATTTTACAAGACTAATACAATGAGCAAAGAAAAAATTTTTTTTCGACCAGTGGTTCTCAAAATGCGGGACACAACAACGACATGTTACTCGGTATGGACAATTTAAATAATTTTAAAATTATGATTGATACCTCGAATGATTTAATTATTACCCCAAAATCAAAAATAAAAATATACTCTATCTTGACAATAAAAATTTAATAAAAACCAAAGAAATTACCCCCAAATATCTAGACAACCATATAATAAAACCAAACTCAGAACTAGTAAAACTTGAAATAAATATTAAAGACGGTACTGTACTAGTTCCACCTATCAAATTTCAACATTTATCTATCCCTGAGTGCGTGACTACAGCTGAGAATTATCACTGTTTATGTACTGTCATTAACCCAACCGACTCAGAAATCAAATTAAAATTAAAAATGCAATCACTGTGCAAGATTTTAACGAATATATAACCTACTCTAGTCCAAGTCCTAATTTCAATGTAACAAAAACAAAACCTATTTAAATTCTAAAATACGTACTGATCATACGAACAAAAAGGAAGAAACACAAATTCTAAATTTATTGAAACAATATTCCGACCTTTTTTATTATGAAAATCAAAAATTGACTTTCACTAATCAGATTAAACACAATATAAGAACAAATGACGAAATTCCAGTCTACACTAAATCATACAAATACCCTCAAATACACAAAGAAGTACAGACCCAAATTAAAAAAATGCTAGACCAGAACATTATACGTCCTTCAAACTCGCCATGGTCCAGCCCCATCTGGGTTGTTCCTAAAAAACTTGACGCTTCTGGTAAACGCAAGTGGCGTATTGTAATAGATTACAGGAAATTAAATGACAAGGCTATAGGAGACAAATATCCATTACCCAACATAACCGATCTTTTAGACAAGCTTGGACGATGCCAATACTTTACGACATTAGACTTAGCATCTGGATTTCACCAGATCGAAATGAGCGAAACTGCCTTCAATACCGAAGACGGACACTACGAATTCTTACGTATGCCTTTTGATTTGAAAAATGCTCCCGCTACGTTTCAAAGGGTTATGGATAATATTTTTCGCGGATCGACACATAAAATTTGTTTTGTTTACCTGGACGATATAATAGTATTCAGTACCAGCCTACAAGAACACATTACCAATTTAAAGCTAGTTTTCGATAGACTCAGACAATCAAATTTCAAAATACAACTGGACAAATCGGAATTTCTAAAGAAAGAAGTCGCCTACCTTGGGCACATCGTAACTCCCGAAGGCGTTCGCCCTATCCCCGACAAAATAGTTGCTATTCAAAATTATCCCATTCCTAAAACTGTTAAACAAATCAAAGGATTTTTAGGCCTTCTCGGTTACTATAGAAAATTCATAAATACATACCCTATTAGATGACGATCCAGCCCATGTAGCTTACAATATACAATGTATTCATCAAGAATAGGTAAAATCTGACTTTATTTTTGTAAAAAATCATATAAATATTTGCTTCCGCGCCCGAATTTTATAATTCTTCATCATATTTTAGCTAAAAGAAAACATTGCAACAAGAAAATTTCTATTTCAAGTGTGGTAGGTATTCTAGAATCCAGCCAATGTATACATACCCTATTAGATGATGATATAATAAATATATGATGAATCTTTCACGTTGTCACGATTATATAATTTATATACAGGGTATTTTGTGTGTGCTTTCTTTTACTTTTGCTTGGATTTTGTTTTGCTTGGTGCTGGCTTGTGTCCTGCTAGGGAATTAGTTTCTGCTGAAGAAATAGACTCGTATATCCGATTCAGCCGTGGACTCACAGAGCATCAACGTATCCGAGAGCTTTTAACACTTCCGCCGCAGTTCGACACCCATCTCAGCTGCTCATCGAGATACCAGCCCACCTACTGTCGGAGAAATCATTATACTCAGTTCACATTCGACGTGAATATTTTCTATAATAATCCAATCCTGTCGAAGTAAAACGAGTTCGAAATATTGGTAAAAAAATTATTGCCTCCTTCTTCTCAAAATCCGGTGCTATTGTCAATATAGCATTAGAAGATACAAAAACAGTAACTGTTAATTGGTATACATTAATTTAGCCTATTTAACAGAGTCCAAGTTGGAATTACTGGAGCACCCGCCGTACAGTCCTGACCTTGCACCTTGTCATTACTTCCTATTTCCTAAATTAAAGGATAACATACGTGGTTTCCGATATACAAGTGCAAATGATGCGGTTGCATCCAACGGAAACTTGGTCTCTCAGGTGTCTCAAAAAAAAATGGATTTATTGCTTCAAGATTGGTTTTATTGAATGCGTAAATGTGTTGAGTTAAAAGGAGAGTATTTAGAAAAACAATAAAAAAATTGTTTTGAAAATTTTTTTTTTTTTTTTTAGTAGTTCGCAGCAATTTTTGGTGGTACCCTAGTATAGAAGGGCATAAAGGAATAGACAAAATAAGATGGTTTGAACACCAATACAGTACATGTGTTTAAAGTAAGAGACACAGGGAAAAGAAAAAGAGGACGACCCAGTAAACCTGACAGCTAGAAGTACAACAAGCGTCAGAGGTCGAGGAGAAAACTAGGAACACACAAGAAAAGTAGCAACAGATAGAAAAGGCCGGAGAAAATTCTAGATAAGAACACCAAGATTAAGAAGTAACTAAAAACCACCAGGTTGTGCAATTAAAAAAATATGAGTTATTTATTAAGTTTATAAAATTTGATAAATATATTTTCATTTTCACGGTGATAGATTCGCCAGTCAATTCCTCTTATCAACATGAAAAACTGTATTATCTTGTAAAATAATATACATTGATTGTTTCATACAAGTTATAAAAAAATACAAACAAAGTACATTTTTGATAAAAAACAAATATAATTATTATATAACAATTTATGCCTATAAAATAAGTTGCATGTTAGAGAAACGGTCTCTCTTATTATGGCCTACAATTCGCAACAGGATTCTTATCAGAATAAAAAATAAATGCCACATAAAATGATAAAAGTATAGGTTGATAATTCCTAACATATCTTACATTTAATCTACTAATATATTTTAGTGTCAAAATGATTATTAAGGCGAGGGAAGTTCAATAAAAATAATAATTAATATGAATATTGTTAAATAATAAATGTACCCATTACTCACATTGCACAGTGCAACCTGATTTCTTTCTAGATGTTTTTCTGTTTTAACGTTAACTTCAAGACTTTTCTGTTAAACATTAAATTATGTAACACATTCAGTTTTAAAATGAGTTTTCATGTGAGTAATTAATCGAGACTTATATTTGCATGATTTACTTTTATTTCAGAATGAACTTTCATGTGACGTTGCAAACTAGTTTTGTGTCTGAACGATTTATTAGACATCACAATGTTGGTCTTTTACAGTGGAATGAATTTTCATGTGACTATTTAAATACGACTTCCTCGTCCATGTTTTAAAACAGACATTGCATTTATAATCTTTTATTCCCAAATGGATTTTTATGTGAGCTTTTAAACTACACTTCATCGTAAATGATTTACTACAGACATTGCATTTATGTTCTTTTATTCCCAAATGGATTTTCATGTGACCATTTAAATGTGACTTTTGCGTAAATGTTTTAAAACAGACATTGCATTTATGTTCTTTTATTCCCAAATGAATATTCATGTGATTATTTAAATGCGACTTCCTCGCAAATTTTTTAAAACAGACATTGCATTTATGTTTATGTTCTTTTATTCCCAAATGGACTTTCATATGAGTTTTTAAATTCGAATTCGTCGTATATGATTTAAAACATACATTGCATTTATGTTCCTTTATTCCCAAATGGATTTTCATGTGAGCATTTAACCTCCACTTCAGCGTAAATGATTTACTACAGACATTGCATTTATGCTCTTTTATTCCCAAATGGATTTTCATGTGAGCATTTAAATGCGACTTCTGCGTAAATGATATACCACAGACATCGCACTGATTGTCTTTTATTCCAGAATGAATTTTCATATGGACGCGTAAATAACATTTATTTGTGAATGACTTACTACAGACATTACAATCAAAGTATCTTATTCCAGAATGTACTTTCACGTGGTTCAATAAATCATGTTTCTGCGTAAATAAATTTCTGCAGATTTTACACCGATACTTTTTAGAATGAACTTTCATATGCTGATCCAATTGACTTCTAAATCTAAATATCTTATGACACACAGAGCACGGCCACACTTTGTTTACTCGGATGCTCTCTTGTTCTGAACTGCGGCTTTTTAACTCAATTTCCGACGTAAATGTTTTAGTGCTTGTGTTACCGCGGAAATCTTTTTGTCCATTATTAGTATTTAAATGTTGTCTCAAATTAAGCTTTTTAAAAAATCTTTTTTTACAAATAAAACATTGAAAATTTTTAATTCCATTATGCAACTCTATATGTCTATTCAAATCGTATTTGTAAATAAATGTTTTTGTACATAGAATACACGGTAAATATTTTATTCGACTATGAACTTGTTTCTTACAACGCGATAAATTATTTTGACGTCTGAATAATTTGTTACTAATATGTTCTTTTTTATGTATTTTCTTAAAGTTTTTATTACAGAGGGTACTTTTCTTTGTTTTGATTTTATTATTTTTGCTACAATTCTTGTCATTTTCCTGTACAACTATTTCTTCGGGCTCAGCGGAACTCTTCTCCCACACTTCCTCCCGTGTGTCCGCCCTTGAATTCTCCTCCTCTGTTTTGTGTTCTCTTTCATTATCTTTATTATCATTCATTTTATTACTTTCTGCATATTCTTCCTTGCATATGTTTTTCTTTATATAATTATAAAGTCGTCGGTCTTGTGGCGTTTCTTCCAGTTGTTCTTCCTTAATAGAGATATCTGTGTGCAATGCAGTGTTTAGAGACATTCTGCTTTTATGCAATTTATTCTTTGGCAATACACTTTCTAACAGAACGAATGGATTGGGAAGAGCCCTGTATGTGTCTGGGGATGTCCTGTCTACCCGCAAGGCAGAGTTTAGGTTTGCGCTGTTTATGTGCGCGTGACACTCTGGCCATGTTTCCTCTACAGGTTCTTCTTTAATAGACTTCTCTTCTATTTTCTTGGGTTGGGTATCAGATGTGTCATTGTGGCCCACAACGGGGGCCCCGCCTGTGTGTAGCGGGGGCCCCGGGGTCCCGCGGGCCCTGATGCTGCTCTCTAGGCGCCGGCTGCTCTCCACACTGGAATGTTTGAATTTGCTGAAGGCGTCGAGGGCCCCCTCACACACAGAACAGATGCGAAGTGGAATACCCAACTTGATAATTGTCTGAAATGTAAAATCAATTCTCATAATATACTCATAAAATGTAGCAAGCAATAATAAGGATAATGTCCAAATTAATTTTCTTTTGTATTGAAATACAGAAGCTATGAGCAAAAAAAAAAGAAAATTGATAAATTTACATTTTTTGATCATAGACACTTATGCATTTTTGGGAAAAGCAAATACATATAAAATGACCCCCAAATGAGGCAAATTGTACATCATTTTTTTTTAAATATAATCGATGAAACGACTTATCGATTGTACGACATGGTTATATTTTCTCTTAGCCTAACCTCACTTTTGCTACATTTAATATCAAATATACAAAGTAAATGTTAGATATGTTGTTGCGACCAATGCTAATATCTAATGGAAGTTATTAAATATTAAAAATTAAATTACTTGTCAGTAGTGGGCAGTTGTCAAGAAAAAAAAAACAATATAAGATACTATAATCAAAAATGTAATGATTTTTCGTTTAATATACTTTGTGTTTCCGAATTGTTATTTAACTGTGTGAATCAACCAGTATTAAAGAACCTTTGATAGTTATTTCGACGGGTAGTTGAACTAGTCTATCGCGTAACATATGTATAACTAGACTTACAATTTCAGGAATAAGATACTCCACTTCGGACACTATTCTGTCGTCCACAGGGACGCAGTGGTAGTCCTTCGTGCACATAAAACACAACTCCATTGTACTGTTTATATTTTACTATTTGTTGCGAACTATATATTTAAAACTTTGTAATAAAATTAATAGCGTGATGTAATACCACCAACAGGAAAATATACTCTGGTGTCAACAAAGAATTATTCTGAATAGGCGAATAAAGTTGCATAGCTGCGCCAGTAGCGGACATTCCGTGAACTACTCGTCAACATGTCACTGGAATTTAGTAATACTGGAACGCTAACTTGTAGGCTTTTATGCAAGCGAGACACGAGCCTGAGAGAGATACATGTCTAACAATTCTGTGCATGCGTATTATCCCCAAAGCCTCATGTCGTACAGTCTGATCCAGAAGTGAATATTTTATAATTATATATTTTAATTATCAAATGTATTTACAAAATGTTATTTCTTTGACAAATATTAATTATTATTGCATGATCTGCACCTTATTATCAATTTGATGTTTGCGTGAAGCAAAAGTTCCAGTATTTTTACATAAGTAATTTTTTTTTGTCTTTTTCTACGATCACTAATGTAAGTAACCATTATTGTACAACTTATAGGTTATGTAAGCATCACATTACGGAAGGCCATATCTTCGTACGCCATCGGACAGTTAGAGAATTTTTGATTTATCGAAATTATGTTAGCAGTGTAAATAAGTCAAAACTAATTACAATTGATTGAATACATTACGACTAATGAAGAAATAAACTTTGAATATAATATTTCAGGAAGGAGGGTTGCAATCTAGTGGCTCTATAGAAATAAAAAAAAAGTGACAATTGTACTTAATGTTACTATATACGATTGATTCAAATTAGATATTTGAAGACAGCCCAATTATTTCTATATTATTCCGTTTATCTGCCTTGTAATCGCATAAAATAATATGTCCAGCTAAAAATAATTAAATAAGTAGTTAAAAAGCAAATAACCGCAATTGTGAATCTTATTTTCCTTTTATAATCTGCTTCTACTTCGACCATAGACCGCACAGCAGCATTTAAATAAATGTATATATCTGTAATTGCTTTAAACAAATTTGAATTGAATTAAAAATTATAAAATATCCTCAAAACAAAGAATCAAAATAGCACTAGCACTTATGTAAAATACAATGTTTTCCCTATAAGTCAGTCAGTAGTGCTGCCATCTCTAGGAAGTGGCTCTCCCGGATAGACTCCGAAATTATGACATCAAAATCGACCGGAAAATACAATAAACCAAGCATATACAAATTTAACCCATCAAACATATATAAACATTTCAGACTGTAAATCAACCTTTTGTTATTAATATGGAAAATAGAAAAACAAAAATTATATCTTTGGTTCTGAAGAAAATAATAATTTCTGTAACAGTGATAATATTAGTAATGTACGAGCACTGGATATAACGTTGTTCGGTTTTAAGACAGGGCGATAATATTTTAAACGAAAAACAAAAATAATATTTAAAAACGAAAGCAGAAATCAAAAAAAAAAAATGGAGAGAAAACTGTATTTAGGAAGAAGTTAACAAAAGTTACATATTGTTTTAAAGAATATTGTATGATAAAATAATTTAGAATTTCAATTGATTATTAAGAATACGTACGTAAATATAGAGGTAAATAACATTAATAAAATGAAACACAAGAACTCGACAAAACTACGGTATAATATTTTCGATCAAGCGACTTGTCGATTGTATGACATGGTCATATCGGCTCTTAGCCTAACCTCACTTATGCAACTGTTTAATAACATAAAAACAATACACAACGTAGATATGTACAATTATTTCCTATTCACATTAAGTAAAGTTTAATTTCACTTACTATTTCTGGTATAAGATACTCCACTTCGGACACTATTCTGTCGTCCACAGGGACGCAGTCGTAGTTCTTCGTGCACATAAAACACAAATCCATTGTATTATGTGTATTTTATAATTTGTACGCAGAATATATGTAGAACTTTGTAATAATAGTAACAGTGTGATTTCTAAATCCCCAACAAAAAATAGTCACGTGCAACAAGTAAAACTATTCTGAATAGCTTTGCCTGGTTCAAGTACTTAATACTCAAAGTTTACTATAGATGGCAATCAGAATTTTATTTTAAAAAGTGAATTTCTAGTGTACATTCAAACGAAAAGTTAGAATTAATTGGTAAGTTAAAAATCGAACGCCAAAACCCGAACGAAATTTTTACGTAAATTAAATGTATTTTTTGGACATTCTTTTCAGTTCACTTCTACTTAAAGTAAGTGAAAGGAATTAATATTTTTTAGTAGTGAAAGGAACGATAATTGTTGTCAACTTTAGAATAATCTCTAAAAATCTGTACAGCTTCTTTTGTACTACTGGTCTTATTGCACCATTTAAATAAGAGCAGATATCGCCTATAGATAAAACTATTAAAATTTCTTTTCCTTTAATCACTTTACACAAATAAATCAATTTAAAATACAAACTCCAGATTTCGCCTACTCGCTAGTATAGTAGAAGTTCAGATATATGAAACTGACTTAAGCTGGTTTTACAACCTTTTATGGACGGGTAAGAAGCTTTGTGGTCAGGTGTTATAAATTACCCTAACTCAAAGGTATCACTTAAAAAATAAAAACAGATCCGTATTAAATATATTCATACTGTACTTACTTTGTATAAATTTTGTAAACTGAAAATATATAATAAGAAATAAGACACAATAAATACAGAAATAACTTTACGTTTTGATGACTTGTCCAAAACTGACCGTGTACCTCTCAAGAAATTTTTTAATAACTAATAATGGAGTTCTTAGAATATGTAATTGGAAATCCAAAGATCGCTCAATGAATAGAAAAATCTTAAGAATGAACAACTTGACTTAATCAAATCTCCATTGACTCTTCGCTTTAATCCGTTTTAGATATTTTACCATTGAAATCGTGGTTAATACTTAGTTTTTGTCTTTGTTCTTCTATGTATAAATACTAAAAATTTTCTATGAAGTATATTTATTAGTACTTATTTCTTGTTAATGGCCTTAAAAATCGAAATATGAATAAAAATAAAATTCAATTTTTTTACACAACCAAGTATTTCTTATATTTATTTAATAACTGTTTGTATTTAAAATTTACGGTTGAATTTATTTTAATAATTTAATCTCTTCTCAATATACAAATTTAAATTAGAAGACGGCATTTAAAATGCATTAATATTTGAATCTTTTACCCTAGATTTAAAAGTATACAATTAGGAAACATTTTTAAAGAATATTTCTGGTACGGCCCTTAACATCGTACGACAGAAAAATATACCTGCCTAAAAGTACCAATACCGCAAGTCCCATAAAACTTATAAGGGCCAATCGGCTTAACCGAAAGTGAATTTCATGTATCTAAACTAAGAAGTGCGTGAAGAACTAACACACCAGATGCGAAAACAGGATGGTTATCTAAAGAAAGGTTTAATAGGAGGTACAGATTCGAGAAGGTGTTATAAGAAGTGCGTGAGGAACTAACATACCGGATGCAAAATTAGGATGGTAATCAGAAGATAGGTTTACTAAGAGGAACAGATTCGAGAAGGTTTTATAAGAAGTGCGTGAAGAACTAACACACCAGATGCGAAAACAGGATGGTTATCTAAAGAAAGGTTTAATAGGAGGTACAGATTCGAGAAGGTGTTATAAGAAGTGCGTGAGGAACTAACATACCGGATGCAAAATTAGGATGGTTATCAGAAGATAGGTTTACTAAGAGGAAAAGATTCGAGAAGGTTTTATAAGAAGTGCGTGAAGAACTAACACACCAGATGCGAAAACAGGATGGTTATCTAAAGAAAGGTTTAATAGGAGGTACAGATTCGAGAAGGTGTTATAAGAAGTGCGTGAGGAACTAACATACCGGATGCAAAATTAGGATGGTTATCAAAAGATAGGTTTACTAAGAGGAACAGATTCGAGAAGGTTTTATAAGAAGTGCGTGAAGAACTAACATACCGGATGCAAAATTAGGATAGTTATCAGAAGATAGGTTTAATAAGAGGAACAGATTCGAGAAGGTTTTATAAGAAGTGCGTGAAGAACTAACATACCGGATGCAAAATTAGAATGGTTATCAGAAGATAAGTTTACTAAGAGGAACAGATTCGAGAAGGTTTTATAAGAAGTGCGTGAAGAACTAACATACCGGATGCGAAAACAGGATGGTTATCTAAAGAAATGTTTAATAGGAAGTACAGATTCGAGAAGGTGTTATAAGAAGTGCGTGAAGAACTAACATACCGGATGCAAAATTAGGATAGTTATCAGAAGATAGGTTTACTAAGAGGAACAGATTCGAGAAGGTTTTATAAGAAGTGCGTGAAGAACTAACATACCGGATGCAAAATTAGGATAGTTATCAGAAGATAGGTTTACTAAGAGGAACAGATTCGAGAAGGTTTTATAAGAAGTGCGTGAAGAACTAACATACCGGATGCAAAATTAGGATGGTTATCAGAAGATAGGTTTACTAAGAGGAACAGATTCGAGAAGGTTTTATAAGAAGTGCGTGTGGAACTAACATACCGGATGCAAAAATAGGATGGTTATCAGAAGATAGGTTTACTAAGAGGAACAGATTCGAGAAGGTTTTATAAGAAGTGCGTGAAGAACTAACATACCGGATGCAAAATTAGGATAGTTATCAGAAGATAGGTTTACTAAGAGGAACAGATTCGAGAAGGTTTTATAAGAAGTGCGTAAAGAACTAACATACAGGATGCAAAATTAGGATGGTTATCAGAAGATAGGTTTACTAAGAGGAACAGATTCGAGAAGGTTTTATAAGAAGTGCGTGAAGAACTAACATACCGGATACGAAAACAGGATGGTTATCTAAAGAAAGGTTTAATAGGAGGTACAGATTCGAGAAGGTGTTATAAGAAGTGCGTGAAGAACTAACATACCGGATGCAAATTTAGTATGGTTATCAGAAGATAGGTTTACTACGAGGAACAGATTCGAGAAGGTTTTATAAGAAGTGCGTGAAGAACTAACATACCGGATGCAAAATTAGGATAGTTATCAGAAGATAGGATTAATAAGAGGAACAGATTCGAGAAGGTTTTATAAGAAGTGCGTGAAGAACTAACATACCGGATGCAAAATTAGGATGGTTATCAGAAGATAAGTTTACTAAAAGGAACAGATTCGAGAAGGTTTTATAAGAAGTGCGTGAAGAACTAACATACCGGATGCAAAAACAGGATGGTTATCTAAAAAAGGTTTAATAGGAAGTACAGATTCGAGAAGGTGTTATAAGAAGTGCGTGAAGAACTAACATACCGGATACAAAATTAGGATAGTTATCAGAAGATTGGTTTACTCAGAAGTAGTTAATACATGAGAGTTCTGGCTCATAGGTGCGGGGGTGAGGTGGTGCTGAGGGTGTCGGGGGGGGTGGTGGTATGCGGGTTGCAGTGACGTCATAGCGGTGGGATGCGGGTGCGGTGACGTCATAGCGGTGGGTTGCCGAGTTGTCAAGACGTTGGCGGGTCCTTAAGACGTTGGTAGGGTCTTCAAGACGTTGGCGGGGTTCTCAAGACATTGGCGGGGGCTGTGGTTTAGGCCCGCATTTGACCATATGGTGGGTGACTCATCCTCAAGACCAGCATCTCTACACCGCATTTTTCATGCACCCTGGATTTGCAATGTGACATACCAGCATCTACACATATGTTGTGCGTTGTGACACCTGAATCTGATCGCAAATATTTCGCAAGACCAGCATCTCAACACATGACTTCGCCCAGACAGACAAATTTAATTTATGCACCCTGGAAATCGGCAATCTGACTTACCAGCATCGACACATATTTTGCCACGAGCCACAAAGTCGAGTAATTTAGGGTCTGGCTTTATAAACAAGTAGTTCGTGTTCGACACCGTATCGAAGCTAATTTTTATTATGTAATTAAAAGGGGGAACGAGAAATTAGCACACTACTTAAATGTTTTCGCAGACAAATTTAATTTATGCACCCTAATCATCGAGCACGTGGTTGAATGTCCAAGTGTTCATTGAACAAGTATGTGCTTGTTTGTTTATGAAGTTAACCAGCATTTGAAGATCTGCACTGCCACTGCACTGTTTATTTATCACTGGGAATAGGGAAGGAATAAATAATAAAACATCTATTATATTTATTTATTTATTTGCGAAACTATATTAAAAATATTTTAAATACAATATCTATGTACTAAACTAGTGTACTACAATATCCATGCGGATAAGTATCTGGTGACATAAAACTTATCATTCGTTTATCATCATATGGACTTAAAGCTAACTTATTCTGTCTAACAGTATATACAACATGTTGTTTTGATGTTATTAACATTTGTAGTCTTGTTATAGTTTCATTATTAAATATGCAATTGTAATAGTCTTCAAAACAAATTGATTTCAATGTAGCTTTCGAAATACCTTTAGCCTTCATACTTACCTCATGCTTATTGTTTGAACAAGTTTTATATGCATACATTTTTGCCCGTAACCCAATAAATTCAGTCATAATGTTGCCATTATTTTCATCTTTCATTAAACCTATGACTTTCTTATTAACTAAAGGAATATTATATACATTATCTATAGGGTACTCTGAAGTATCAAACTTATGAAGATCTCTTTTCATAATATTATAAATATTAACATTTTTAAATAAATAAATTAAACTGTCAGTATCGGTATAACACAATTCTGCATTTGAATTTAAATTTTGCTGAATATAATTATAATGAAAGTCATAAATATATGTTTTTGATATATCTAATATACAAAATCCCACATAAATAGGCTTGTTAAGAAGAACTGATGTTTTATTCATTTCTACAAGTATTACGTCATCATCGAGTATAGTACAGCTGTGAAAATTTGGTTTAGCTATGAGATTTTTCGCTCCATGTTTGCCATCCCACTTTGTAACTAATTTAACATTTTTATGTTTTCGAACATTTTCCATCGTTTTCCCGAAAACTGCATTATTCATTAGTTTAAAAAAATTCTTTTGAAATTCATTATTTGATTGTTTTCTAAGTTCAGTGTTTAAATCGATATAAGATTTTAACCAAAGACTCTGCTTAAATTTGAGAATTCTGTGAATTTTCTTTAATTGTAACCCTAATTTCAAACACTGTTTTAAATTTTGATAATGTATAACATAGTTTTTTTTATTGTATAAGTTTGCTACTAATTTAGACTGCTTTGAATTTGGAGGTGTAAAATTTTCCGGACACAATGGCAAATCTTTATGTAATTCATGTAAAGATTTGGGGTACTCCAAATCAACTTCAAAAATGTAGCCGATTTCAGAATTTTCTGGAAGATTTATAAGGTCTATGTGATAAAATTCAGTGATATTAACCCAGCTAAATTCTCCATATGGTAAATAGTGACTCATCGCTGCCCCGTACAAATTATTCACATCAAAATACATAAGGTAAGTATCTTCTTCTTCGGAGTTGTACAATTCATTTAAATATTTATTATTTGCCTTTGCGTACCTCTTTGAACACTGGACTAAACCCCCTCGAATCCCTTTTTCTATAAATAGTAATTTTTCAACATCTGTAAGTAATTCAAGTTTTATATTTGTAAATTTCAACATCGCATCAAATGCTAGACCAGGCGCTGTGTAATAATGAAGAGCATCTAATTTATACGTTTCTAAACAATTTTTTCGAAAATTTTCAAACACATCTGCTAATAAATGAACATCCGTTGTTAGATACAGGTCGGAATATACCCCTAACGTTTTGATGTTAAATGTCTCCCATACTTTTTTAGCATGTTCATAATCCTGGTCATTGATGTTTTCATGCTTCAAACTACTATAAAATTCATTCTGGTCAGGTAAAAAAGATTCTTCAAACTTATCCCAGTTGTCAACATATTCATAAGGAAATACTCCTTTTCTTGTCAGTAACTTAAACTGGTTTATGTCTTTACAGAAATTTTGTGTTATCGGCTTCTCATCGTCTTTCAAATAGGATGATAATTTTTCAATACTACTAGGCATAAATCGGAAAGAATCTATGAACCTGAAATTTATTTTTGAGCCCTGAATATATTTTGTAAATGAAATGTAGCGTTCTTTATTTACTGGAAGTAATGACACTCCTCCTGGTATCTTTTTAGCTATGTTTTTAATAATGAAATGTCCATCATAATTACTGAGGTTATGAAATACAACTGGGATAGTATGTGATTTTTTAAAATTTAGATTACATGACTGATGCGCCGCGCCCCGAAAAAAACCCGTAAAATGATTGTGATCGCGAACTTTTATATCAGTCACAAAGAACTCCTTTTGACATATGTAACAAATTTTTGTTCTTAAGAACTCTATTTCTTGTTCTCTTGTCATTTTTAGGGGTACTGGGTTATCAAATTTATCACTAATAAACTGTGAAATTTTGTAAAGCTCATTTGAAAACCAATCAATGCAGTGCTCACTTCGGTTTAATTTAAAATCTGAAAAATTGTTATCATATGAACATTTTAAATAATATGCAATGCTACTTGGAACATGCTTATGAATTTTGATTGAATTTTTGTTATCTTTATCTTCAGTTTTTTGTAAAATAGATTCTATATCGGCATATATTACAAACGGTACAGTATCCTGATAATGATAATTTTTGAATTTTAAATATTTGTTTTCTTCAGTAGGTAATTCAACGCGACATTTATTGATTAATTTACAGTCAATTAAATGCTGATTAAAAGCCGTCTCTGTAATAAAATGATTTAAACATCTATCACAAAAGTATATTTTTCCGTTATGTTTTGATACTTGTTTAGTTAGTAGTCTAGATAAATTTTTAATCCACATAAAGTGATAATTAGTATTATTTCTTACACTTTTAACAGTGTCATCATCCACTTCTATATTTTCGTCAATACAATCATTATTAGATAACATTAATAAATGAATAAATTTACTACCTTCGAATTTAGTCAAGTACAACGGCACAACTTCATTTTTCTCTTTACTGAATTTTTCCAATGTATAAACATTTATGGATAAATTATTCATTTTTTCAAATTTGGGAATGTTGTTTAAATGTATCGGAAAACTTATGCCTTCATATTTCAACACTCTACTGAAATGCGGGTAAGATGACACTCTATCTGAATTTTTATTTGCAGGATATAGAGCGGAAACTATAGCCCACAAGAAGCAGTATTCATCTGCATTTTTTAAATTGATTATTGCATGTTTATTTTTAATATCAAGCGGTAAATCAATATATTCCCCACCTAAAATAGGTGTATATTTATTAATATTAATTTTTAAATGTAAAATTTCAAACAAAGCCCACCCCGAATCGCGCTCCTGAAACTCAGATAATTTTGTTAGTATTTTACTCACGTTTTCACGAAACCACTCTCTGACACTTGTCGTTTTGGTTATAATACTATTGGCTGTATTGAAAGATTTTATTTCGACCACACCTGTTTTAGGTAATATAAAATTTGCACTGAAGGTTAAATTCACTTTCATATTTGAAGATTTAAGAACTTCTTTAATTTTATTAGAAAAAATTCTATAACACTTATTTAAGAATAATGAAGGATCTTTGTAATTTAAATTTGCGATAATTCCCGTACATATTCGAGATTCAAAACAGGATTGTAGATCTTGCCAAACTAATTTTTTTGACTTTAACCCACCGCCATAAATACCTCGTTTTATTTGTTTTAACTTTTCGCGGTAAAATTTAAATAAAGCTAAATTAGATTCCAACTGAAATAAATTACCATTAATATCACCATTTTGTTTTATAGCCCGGTTAATTAATAAAATAAACTTATTAATAAGCTTTAACCATTTTATACATTCGTCTTGAGTTTTTAAAATTTTAATTCCGTCGACAAGTGTCTTTAATGCTTTGCAGCTTACTTTAGCAACGCTTGACATCGCGATCTGTTCTGTGCGCCTAACCGAGCTCAAATGACTGATTTGCAATGACGTCGCGCTTCTGAAGGGCTGAGTGTGTAGCATCAGACACAGTAACCAATCAAAACAGTGCATTCCAATTTATAAATAATTCATTACCCATTAATTATCTTAATTTATACATCATTCAAAAATACATGTCTGAACTTGCAAGCTACAACTTTACAAATTGCGCTAAGAGTAGGGAAGGAATAAAGAACCTTAGAAATCATAGCTATTATAATAATTTATTTAAATGAGCTATTAATTTTTTGATTCTTAAAAATAATATATATTCTAAAATAAATGCTTACTTACATTAAAAATACTTATTTACTTCTGTACACATATTACATTTACATAATACACAGTTTTTAAAAAAATCAATGTTTGGTGTGCGGTGCACAATCCACACCATGTCTTCTTCGGCATCTTCTTCTTCTTCTTCAATTTCTTCTTCTGCGTCTTCATTTGGTCTGTGCTCAGCATGTTGTTCTTGAGCCATCGTCTCTTCCATCGCCTGCTTTTGTACAAAATTTTGTAGTACTTCAAGTGACAAATTAGCAGCTTGTATATATTCCTGTTGATCCGTGATGCACTTTTCGAGGTGTTCACAATATTGTTTATAGTCTTGAAGCTGTAGCCAGTTATTGGAACAGCAGTCACAGTACCCGATAAGTTCTTCGGGAATAACAACACTCGCAGAAAATACTCGTGCCATGTTGTAATGATGACTAATTGTTTTATACTATTTAAAAATTCATTTTTAACCCTATTTATACTGTGTGCATTCCAAAGTGCATTACAGCAGATGATACTTCATGTGTAGCATTGGTCGTCTGTGAGGTGACGCCTGGTAATCATTCGTTTAGATATCATCAGTAACACACGCCTCCTTTGCTATTACCAGGTGTTATTACAGTTTTTAAATAAAAGTCATCTAATTATTGTAAAACATTTATTTTACATCCAAAAAATAATACAAAATACATTTATATATTACTAACAATATTTGTTAACGGATTATAGTTAATTATTTTATCATGGATTATTAAACAATATGCAGCTGTGTTATCGGGTATATTTTCATTAGTTTCAAATTCTAATCTTATGTCAACATTACCCGACTTCAATGTCTCACTTTGATGGGAACAATCTATAACTGCTAGAGGTGCTGTATTTAAAAACTCATCTGGCGCGAAAATAGGTTCACATGACCGCTCATAGTAAGACAATTGAAATTGAGTGTACATGTCGTACAGCATTGCCCAATGATTATTCTTAAA
Source organism: Stenolophus ochropezus (assembly GCA_035578165.1). Classification (NCBI taxonomy): domain Eukaryota; kingdom Metazoa; phylum Arthropoda; class Insecta; order Coleoptera; family Carabidae; genus Stenolophus; species Stenolophus ochropezus. Next base: position 11,755,057 of record JAQOWZ010000012.1, on the reverse strand, counting down.
GTTTAAATTTAAATTATCATAAGGATACATATCAGAATTTAAATACAACTTAATATTAGTTAAGTTACAATGATCAAATTTACTCATATTTTTATTTAGTTTATTTTTGCGATCAGTTTGGAATCCCACGATGACATAACGCGGTGTTTCTAATTGAGCTGTCGTTTTAATTGGCCATGTGTGTCGCTGCGTTTTTTGTAGTAGTGGATATTCATGAAGCTCCCAGCTGCGGAATGCTATCTCCAAATTAACACTTTTCTCCATATACTTCATAAGCATTAATCGCTCGGCATCAGCTACAGATATATGTGGAATCTTCCAATGAACTTTACTTAACTCAATCTTCATTTTTTCGTTTGCTGCGCTATTCTCAATCGCATTCATGTCTGTGCTGCTTCGAATAAGGACTAATTCTTGTTGTAAATTTAAAATAATTTTTTTGAAATCTTCACAGAACCCCAATAGCATGTTTAATGGAATACATATGTTAAAATTGCCGTTGTCATCAATTATATGTTTTGTATTATCAGTTAAAGGTGACCAACCAGCAATTTGTAATCGTTTGCTTTCATTCGTGTTATAAGACACATAACCTTTCATACAAGAAGTTACACCAGGATTACGAACTCTATCTATAACTATTCCACCAATTTCATATCGAATTTCACTAAACAAGAATGCAAATGCGTTGTTAACCAATTTAGCTGTAGTTGACGGTTTGTTGTCATGTGTGAGAAGTTTACCCTCAATATAAAGTAAACTATTCCACGGTAGAGTGTACAAATCTTGTTGCTGTATGGGTATGCGAATTTCATCATTATTGTTTAAAGTTGTAGATGCATACGGTTGATGTGTGTGTTTTTCCGCATGACTGATTGAATCATCAAATAAGGCCTTTTCGGACACGCTCAAAATATTAGCATTCATTTTGGTGAATGCAGAGAATAAAATTTTTAGACTTTTTATATTTAACTCCAATCCAAATAATTAATGCTTTTATCCGCTTTCTCGGTCTATTATTATCCAGATTGAACTTTAAACCCAAGAGATCTTAGAAACTGATAATTGACGGGTGTTAACCCTTCAACAGTCTTCTTATGAATGATGTAATTACACTTTCGAACAGTATTTATATGTTTGCGAGTAGTATGATTAAAGTTTATCCCCATTTTGTTTTTTAAGATGTAGTCTTACCGTGATGACTTCTCCTCTGAAATTAATTAACTTTCCGTCTTGGTCTACTATTTTAAGGGTTAAAGAATTTATTACTCGTGTGCTGATTGGTAGATAGATAATTTGATTTGGTGCCTCTATAATTTTGAATCCTGGCGGGACGCGCGGAAAAAATTCATGAATTATGTGCACATTTTTATTATTTGAATAAGAATTTGTAGTTATGCTACACTCAATACACACTGCATTTACTTTAATTATAGAAACTGGATTTTCAGATTCATGTGATATATTAGCCGCTAATCGACGAGGTTTAAACCCTAGAATATTACCAATTGAATTGTCTCGTATAAAATTTATTTCCTTATTGCTTCTAACTTCACACTTAAGAGTATTATTATTTGCTACTATGTTTAATTCAGTGCCAGCATCTAACTTACTGGTTAAGAATTTATTTATATCATCAATTTCATAAGAACCTTCTGGAATAGTTATTACACGACTACCAATATAAAATTTATTATTTTGATTATCAATGTTTGGTATCGCATTATAAACTTCAAAATTTATTAAACCGAGAACATACTCCGAATCTTCATCGAGTGTAATTGGTGGATAAAAGGTCTGAGTTATAATTGAATTAGTACCGAAGAGCGTAAACGTGTATGACATGACGGTTCAACCAATACTGAGGAGTAATCAGATTTGTTCATAAAGAAATGCTAAACATAAATGACCACACCTTACACTGTTATTAGGTTGGTATCTATCATAATTGTAGTGTATTGAGCACCTGTTTCCGAAATAATTAACTAGTTCTTTTGGTGGTACCAGGTTTCCATAACTGTCGAAGTATGATATTAAATTATTATGTTTTTTGTATGCAACCCAGTGTGATCCTGGCCCGTTACTGTTATCCAAATTAACTATTGCATACTCGTTATGATTTACTTTTTTTGGTAAATTATTTCTCATGAAAACTCCTCTAAAGAAAGGGATTTTTAATAGTTTAGCATATTTTTCAAGATCAATATTAGTTAATGCCCGCGATGGTAAATCTATTGGGAGTTTTTTAAATATAGTCCAAGTCCCTTACGGTACGGCTTCAAGTATAGACCTTTCCCCATAGCTATAGATTCCATCATTTTATTATGGCGCTGAGCTTCTTTTAATTGCTCGGTAGCAGCTTTAGCGTCGTGAACAGCCTTGGCGATACCTGCTGCACCACCCCCGAGTGCGCCGAGAGCGCTCAAGCCGGCGAAAATTGGAATTAGGGGAAGGAACCCTCCGGTTTTTGGTACTGATATAATTCTTGGATTTTTAATTTTTCGCTTTATTCTCTTGACCGTTCGTAAAGCTATTCTTGCAGATTTATTTAAATCAGAACCACTGGTATTTCTCTTTATGGCTTTCCGTGCGCGGTTGACCACGTTGCGGAAAGACAAACTTCCGCCAGTTTTCTTCCTCTTCTGCACCCGCATCATGACTATTTAAGGAACGCACGTCTTACCTCTTCCGCAGTCAATGACGAACTGTGCTCATGTAACGTTCATCTTCTTATTTATATCAAAATGCATACTGTAAAACAAAGTCATAGCCTCAACGTAAAGAATTATGATTTTAATAATGTCAGTAGTGAGCCGCGCCATAGTATATTATTACCAGATATTGTAAGATGTATTTTAGCCGGTCCATCCGGATGCGGTAAGACAAATGTTATGATTGCACTATTAGAACATGAAAATGGCTTATGTTTTTCTAATATCTACATATACTCAAAATCATTATTCCAGCCTAAATATGAGTATTTAAAAATGTTACTAGAACCTATAGAAGGAGTAGGTTACTTTGCGTATAATGAAAACGTAGATATTGAGAAGCCGTGCAATGCGCAATACAATTCAGTATTTATATTTGATGATGTAGCGTGTGATAAACAAGATGTAATTAGAGAATACTTTTCTATGGGTCGCCATAAGGCTATAGATTGTTTTTATTTATGTCAGACTTATACTAGAATCCCCAAACATCTTATACGAGATAATGCGAACTTATTAGTATTATTTAAACAAGACGATATGAATTTAAAACATGTATATTCTGATCACGTGAATACAGATATGTCATATGAAACATTTAAGAATCTCTGCTCATTTTGTTGGTGTGATAAGTATGGATTCGTGGTTATTGACAAAGAAAGTGACTTAAATAGAGGGCGTTATCGTAAAGGCTTTGATCAGTACATTATAATAAATAACAGTGACATGAGCTAAGAGGTTTCAGTTGGTAGTTAGTTGCCGTAAGGTAAACATCTCAAACAGGTTAAATAGAACAGTAACGGATAAATTTTAATTATATTTGCTTTTGATTTGATTTTACAGATTATTATCTGGTTATGATCTGGTTATCAATCGTTGGATCAGTTTTTTACCTGTTTCTACAAATAACAGCTCTAATAATCACCTGTTTATGAGTTAATATATGAACTTGAACCTGTTTGCCATCTGTTTTAAATTGTTCAACCGGTATCTGTTTTCCAGAACAGATTTGGGTTAGGTTTGAACTGATAGCTGTTTTTCAGAACAGGGCTGTTTTAGCTGTTTTAGCTGTTTTAAACGAATGAACGGGTACCTGTTTTCCAAAACAGATCTGTTTTACCTGTTTTAAACGGTTGAACTGGCACCTGTTTTCCAGAACAGGGCTGTTTTAGCTGTTTAAAACGAATGAACGGGTACCTGTTTTCCAAAACAGGGCGGTTTTACCTGTTTTAAACGGTTGAACTGGCACCTGTTTTCCAGAACAGGGCTGTTTTTAGCTGTTCTAAATTGTTGATCTGGTACCTGTTTTCCAGAACAGGGTTGTTTTTAATAATTATACCTATCTTTTTCATTAAACCACTTACAATGGATACGAGCTTAAAAATGGATTTAATTAAAACAAGAAATATTGTAAAACAAAAACTTCGTAATCTTAAACGTGGTGCATTACATAGAAAAGCTGAATTAGAATTCCAATATAAGCCAATAATCAAATCTTTACAAGATATTGCAGTCAATTTACCAATGACCAATATAAAGGATGAAATTAAAAGAGAACCAAAAGAGGAGGAGGAAGAGGAAATACCAGAGAAAAATAAAACTTTAGTAGGCCCTAAATTTTTGGAAACAAGTGTTATAGCAGAATCAGGGGGTGAGAGTGGGGATGATGATGTATTTCAATCAACCGTGATAGAAGACCAACCATCAATAACTAGAGACGATATTTTGAATTTAACCCAGGAACCTTCATTCAGGGAGTATTTGGAGCAGTATGATCCACTACCGCGACAATACATTGAAGATATGTTAAAAGATGATAAGGATTTATTTGATTTCAAGTATGGCGTGCGACATGATGCTGCAACAGATAAATTTTATATCGGTAATTCTGAGTTAAAAATTCAGGGTAAAGATTTAGTTTTACAAAATTTGAAATATTTAGGCACACCAGGCTTATATGAGCTCTTATTTAAAAAACAGCCATTGGGATACACCCAGGCTGATCAAAAAAATTATATTGATATTGTAAAAAGAACAAATGCCGCCAATCGAAATTATAGTGAAAATGAACAATTAGCAGGATCAAGATCACATAAGTATACTACCGTAATAGCTCCAATGTTAGATCCTCGAAGGAGAGTTTTACAATCTAGAAAATTAAGTTCGGTTTCAAAAAGAACAGGTTCAACGTCAGGTGGTAGTTATTTGAAAACGTTTACTAAAAAACAAGTGGAGTACGTATACTGGGACAATATTAATGAATTGGTTAATAGACTACGTCTTTTAATTGCGTCACGTGATGCCGGTCATACAGGTCACGATAATGAAATTATATCCATTATTGAAGAGTTAAAAGAAGCGGGAGTTATAGAATAGCGACAGTTTAATAATGACTCTTGATAAGTTCGGACGTCATATTGAGCATCATAATACTAAAAAATATACTAATAAAATATTACCTTTAGTTTCGAAACAAATTAAGGAATTAGAATCAGATTGTATAAAGAAAATAAATATACTTGAAAATAAATTCCGAATAGAATTGTCTAAAGTAAAAAATAATTTAAAATCTACCATTGTTATTAATTTAAAATTAAAACTAGATGGTGACATTTATAATATAATAAACAGCTCTAATTTATCTTTTTACAATTTTCCTTGTACTGGTAAAATAATTCAAATTAATTTAAGTAATCCAAAGGAGCTACTAAACTATCGAATTAATAAAGAACCCCGTATCTCAATAATAGTTAATAAACATGTTGTAAAAGACGATAAATTGATAATATATCCTAGTCCTATAAGTTTAAATACGAGTGATTTATATGTGGAAATCGTACTAGAAACATCTGTTAACTATGTCGAAAATTAAACGTGAAATTGTGGAAGAATTACATAAAACAGCACGAGTACACTTTCCCAGGAGGCGTGTAATTACAAAAGGAATAAATGACTTATTCCAGGCTGATTTGGTTGAAATGATTCCTTATGCTAGAATAAATAAAGGATATCGCTACATTTTAGTTGTTATTGATGTATTTTCTAAATTTTTGTGGACTAAACCCATAAAAAACAAAACAGGTTCTGAAATTTCAATAGCTATGAAAAATATTTTGCTTAGTAGTAATCGAATTCCTCAAAATTTACAAACTGATCTCGGCAAAGAATTTTATAATAAAAATTTTCAAAATTTAATGAATAAATATAATATTAATCATTATTCAAGCTATAGTACTAAAAAGGCATCTGTTGTTGAGCGAGTTAATCGCACTTTAAAATCAATGATGTGGAAAGAGTTTAGCTTACAAGGTACATATAAGTGGTTGAATTTATTACCTAAACTTACAGAAAAGTATAATAATACAAAACACAGAACCATTAATATGAAACCTAGTGAAGTTAGTAGAAAACATGAACAATTACTTCTTGACAATGTTTACAGTAATATTAAAATGGTTGGGAAAACAAAATTTAAAGAGAATGATTTTGTGCGTATAAACAAATATAGAGGGGTTTTTGCAAAAGGTTATACTCCTAATTGGTCTAATGAAATTTTTACTATATACTCAGTTCAATTAACAAATCCTCTTACTTATATTCTTAAAGATCAGACTGGCCAAATTATAAAAGGGGGATTTTATGAATACGAATTACAGAAAGTAAAGTATCCTGATATATACCTTGTTGAAAAAATTCTTAAAAAGAAGGGTGATATGGTATTTGTTAAATGGCTTGGATTCGATAATAAACATAATAGCTGGATAAGTAAAACACATGTTGAATGAGAATTAAAAAAAAGTGAGGGGGAGGGATTGTTATCATCCTAATCAAGGATGAATATAATACTAATAATATAACTCTTGTAAAGTATTCTACTGCCCCATTTCACTTCTGAACTTCTAACTGTATAAACATGACTGTTTACATAGTAGATTTACAAGGGTTTCAAATATTTGAGGCTGATGACACCATAACATTTATATGTAAAGAAATTGCCGTTTTAAATATTAATACGAATTCACTTGATTTTAAAATATTTTTACCTCCCTACCCTTTCTCTAATTTAAATACTAAAAGTCAGAAAAATGTGCTTTGGCTATCGAATAAATATCATCATTTAGAATGGATTTCAGGCAATATAAATTACAGTCTTTTAAACAATATTGTGCGAGGCATGTTTAGTGGTGCTTGCAAAATTTATGTTAAGGGATCTGATAAAATTAAATGGTTAAATAATATCTTAGGTTTACATAAATTAAAGATTGTTAATATTGAATGTTTTGGTTGTCCTTCATTAAAAGAATTACGTGAATCTTTTCAATTAAATATATGTAAATCACATCTGCAGAACTGTGCTATAAAAAATGTATACTTATTAAAAGACTGGTACAAGCAACGTTTTAATTCATTGGCTTCATTTAAAAAGTTTAATGATACGGGGATTTTACATTTTATGTCTGAAGAGGAAATATCATGCCTGCCTAAAGAGTTTATTATGGCCTGCATCCCACGTCAAATAGATGGGGAATGGGACAAATTTCCCAAGAACTGGCAAGATGATAAGGAATTCCAGAACTATAGGCGCTGTACTGACCACCCGCTAATTACTGACATCTACACTGATCAAGTCGGGAATGTCTACCCAATTAAAAAGTATTGTATTCAATGTAATAAATAATTTTATGTAATATGAATTTTAATGTAACAAGTTTAAAAATAAATTTTAATTTTAAATATTTCATGTTTTATTTATTTTACTTACCATCTCCTAACATCTGTATCTAACTTCGATAGGATTGAATTAATGAAGGTAAGTACATGTAAAAATCAAACAATACAGTTTTATCATTTTATTATTGAGAATAATAGTTACAAATTATTACATAATACTTATACATAAAAATATTTCATATTTCTATTTTCTAATATAGGTTTTAAAAGTGGTTCATAAAAACTATCAATCTTATATCTAAAGTGTGCTCTATCAATAGCTATTTGTATCCATGGGCTCTGTCTCGCTGTTTGGTAAGCGAATGTCCATACAAACATGTAATGAACTTTGACTGTTTCATTGAACTGCACTTTCATGGTTTATGTTTAACTGTTTAATATTGTTAAGTATATTTTTTAAAACATAGTAATTATGAACATCTTGTTTCAAACGTTTCAGTTTTAATAAATGTTTATTTATATCACTTATTAAATTGTTTCTATAATTCACTTTTCGATAAACCATCTTCATATTATTATTCACACTTCACCGCTGCGTAGCTGCTGCTGCTGATTATAGTGAACAGAACGCCAAGTCCACTACTTTTCCGATTTTACCATTGGAAACCACATACAATTTCCCAGCTTGAGCTTGTTGGATACCCTCTTCTATATTTTCGTCGGTTAATTGGTTAAACCGTGAACCGAGGAATAAAATGTTGCTCTCTAATTCTAGAACAACTTTCTCTCCATACTTTGTACTCACACGTCTTATATTCAATACTTTATATTTTTTCCCTTTCTTCAGATCATTCAGGGATATGGGCTCTTTAACCTGGGCAACTTTGTTGAATATTTCAAAAACAGACATGTTGCTTTAATGTACTTAGTTGTTATTTGTTAAATGTTTCGATGTAAACTAATTTAAAAATGTGTAATATTGCAGCTTTTATACCATAAAATGTACCCCCCCACTCCAACCCATATTGCATCCTCCATAAAGAGATAGCCAATTTTAATCACCCGATTTATAGGGTGCATAAATTATATTTGTCTGCGAAAAATGCAGGTAGTTTGCTAATATACATTTTCTCTCTGATATTATATTTTAACAACTTTTAAAATTATTTCTTATAATGAATGCTATGACGATTTTTAAACATTCAGATAAACGCATTGCTATGGCAAGTATTAATCAGAGTGCGTGTCCTACATCAGTGTACTTGAGCATGTCTCTCAAGAGATTTTATTTTCATAAAGCATACTCTATTTTCAAAAATAGGATAAATAAAATGAAAAAATATAAAAAGAATTGTAAATTTGTTTTGTGTACAGATATATACTGTTGTAAGTGTTGTATATTCTAACAAAAAAACTAAAAATAATTTATGATAATAGTATTTAAGTCAAAAATATGTGATAAGACAGAATAAGATAGCTTTAATTTCATATAATAATAAACGAATAAGTTTTATGTCACCCAATAGTAATGCCTACGATTATTGTAGTACGTTAGTATATTTTATTTACCATGTTTGTAATATAGTTTTTGTAAATAAATAAATAAATATAATAGATGTTTTATTATTTATTCCTTCCCTATTCCCAGTGATAAATAAACAGTGCAGTGGCAGTGCAGATCTTCAAATGCTGGTTAACTTCATAAACAAACAAGCACATACTTGTTCAATGAACACTTGGACATTCAACCACGTGCTCGATGATTAGGGTGCATAAATTAAATTTGTCTGCGAAAACATTTAAGTAGTGTGCTAATTTCTCGTTCCCCCTTTTAATTACATAATAAAAATTAGCTTCGATACGGTGTCGAACACGAACTACTTGTTTATAAAGCCAGACCCTAAATTACTCGACTTTGTGGCTCGTGGCAAAATATGTGTCGATGCTGGTAAGTCAGATTGCCGATTTCCAGGGTGCATAAATTAAATTTGTCTGTCTGGGCGAAGTCATGTGTTGAGATGCTGGTCTTGCGAAATATTTGCGATCAGATTCAGGTGTCACAACGCACAACATATGTGTAGATGCTGGTATGTCACATTGCAAATCCAGGGTGCATGAAAAATGCGGTGTAGAGATGCTGGTCTTGAGGATGAGTCACCCACCATATGGTCAAATGCGGGCCTAAACCACAGCCCCCGCCAATGTCTTGAGAACCCCGCCAACGTCTTGAAGACCCTACCAACGTCTTAAGGACCCGCCAACGTCTTGACAACTCGGCAACCCACCGCTATGACGTCACCGCACCCGCATCCCACCGCTATGACGTCACTGCAACCCGCATACCACCACCCCCCCGACACCCTCAGCACCACCTCACCCCCGCACCTATGAGCCAGAACTCTCATGTATTAACTACTACTAACAGATTCAAAAAGGTGTTATAAGAAGTGCGTGAAGAACTAACATACCGGACGCAAAATTAGGATGGTTATCAGAAGATAGGTTTACTAAGAGGAACAGATTCGAGAAGGTTTTATAAGAAGTGCGTGAAGAACTAACATACCGGATGCAAAATTAGGATAGTTATCAGAAGACAGGTTTACTAAGAGGAACAGATTCAAAAAGGTTTTATAAGAAGTGCGTGAAGAACTAACATACCGGCTGCAAAATTAGGATAGTTATCAGAATATAGGTTTACTAAGAGGAACAGATTCGAGAAGGTTTTATAAGAAGTGCGTGAAGAACTAACATACCGGATGCAAAATTAGGATAGTTATCAGAAGATAGGTTTACTAAGAGGAACAGATTCGAGAAGGTTTTATAAGAAGTGCGTGAAGAACTAACATACCGGATGCAAAATTAGGATGGTTATCAGAATATAGGTTTACTAAGAGGAACAGATTCGAGAAGGTTTTATAAGACGGGCGTGAAGAACTAACATACCGGATGCAAAATTAGGATGGTTATCAGAAGAAAGGTTTACTAAGAGGAACAGATTCGAGAAGGTTTTATAAGAAGTGCGTGAAGAACTAACATACCGGATGCAAAAACAGGATGGTTATCTAAAGAAAGGTTTACTAAGAGGAACAGATTCGAGAAGGTTTTATAATTAGTGCGTGAGGAACTAACATACCGGATGCAAAAATAGTATGGTTATCAGAAGATAGGTTTACTAAGAGGAACAGATTCGAGAAGGTTTTATAAGAAGTGCGTGAAGAACTAACATACCGGATGCAAAATTAGGATAGTTATCAGAAGATAGGTTTACTAAGAGGAACAGACTCGAGAAGGTTTTATAAGAAGTGCGTAAAGAACTAACATACCGGATGCAAAATTAGGATGGTTATCAGAAGATAGGTTTACTAAGAGGAACAGATTCGAGAAGGTTTTATAAGAAGTGCGTGAAGAACTAACATACCGGATACGAAAACAGGATGGTTATCTAAAAAAAGGTTTAATAGGAGGTACAGATTCGAGAAGGTGTTATAAGAAGTGCGTGAAGAACTAACATACCGGATGCAAATTTAGGATGGTTATCAGAAGATAGGTTTACAACGAGGAACAGATTCGAGAAGGTTTTATAAGAAGTGCGTGAAGAACTAACATACCGGATGCAAAATTAGGATAGTTATCAGAAGATAGGATTAATAAGAGGAACAGATTCGAGAAGGTTTTATAAGAAGTGCGTGAAGAACTAACATACCGGATGCAAAATTAGGATGGTTATCAGAAGATAAGTTTACTAAGAGGAACAGATTCGAGAAGGTTTTATAAGAAGTGCGTGAAGAACTAACATACCGGATGCGAAAACAGGATGGTTATCTAAAGAAAGGTTTAATAGGAAGTACAGATTCGAGAAGGTGTTATAAGAAGTGCGTGAAGAACTAACATACCGGATGCAAAATTGGGATAGTTATCAGAAGATAGGTTTACTAAGAGGAACAGATTCGAGAAGGTTTTATAAGAAGTGCGTGAAGAACTAACATACCGGACGCAAAATTAGGATGGTTATCAGAAGATAGGTTTACTAAGAGGAACAGATTCGAGAAGGTTTTATAAGAAGTGCGTGAAGAACTAACATACCGGATGCAAAATTAGGATAGTTATCAGAAGATAGGTTTACTAAGAGGAACAGATTCGAGAAGGTTTTATAAGAAGTGCGTGAAGAACTAACATACCGGATGCAAAATTAGGACAGTTATCAGAATATAGGATTGCTAAGAGCAACAGATTCGAGAAGGTTTTATAAGAAGTGCGTGAAGAACTAACATACCGGATGCAAAATTAGGATGGTTATCAGAAGAAAGGTTTACTAAGAGGAACAGATTCGAGAAGGTTTTATAAGAAGTGCGTGAAGAACTAACATACCGGATGCAAAAACAGGATGGTTATCTAAAGAAAGGTTTACTAAGAGGAACAGATTCGAGAAGGTTTTATAATTAGTGCATGAGGAACTAACATACCGGATGCAAAAATAGTATGGTTATCAGAAGATAGGTTTACTAAGAGGAACAGATTCGAGAAGGTTTTATAAGAAGTGCGTGAAGAACTAACATACCGGATGCAAAATTAGGATAGTTATCAGAAGATAGGTTTACTAAGAGGAACAGACTCGAGAAGGTTTTATAAGAAGTGCGTAAAGAACTAACATACCGGATGCAAAATTAGGATGGTTATCAGAAGATAGGTTTACTAAGAGGAACAGATTCGAGAAGGTTTTATAAGAAGTGCGTGAAGAACTAACATACCGGATACGAAAACAGGATGGTTATCTAAAGAAAGGTTTAATAGGAGGTACAGATTCGAGAAGGTGTTATAAGAAGTGCGTGAAGAACTAACATACCGGATGCAAATTTAGGATGGTTATCAGAAGATAGGTTTACAACGAGGAACAGATTCGAGAAGGTTTTATAAGAAGTGCGTGAAGAACTAACATACCGGATGCAAAATTAGGATAGTTATCAGAAGATAGGATTAATAAGAGGAACAGATTCGAGAAGGTTTTATAAGAAGTGCGTGAAGAACTAACATACCGGATGCAAAATTAGGATGGTTATCAGAAGATAAGTTTACTAAGAGGAACAGATTCGAGAAGGTTTTATAAGAAGTGCGTGAAGAACTAACATACCGGATGCGAAAACAGGATGGTTATCTAAAGAAAGGTTTAATAGGAAGTACAGATTCGAGAAGGTGTTATAAGAAGTGCGTGAAGAACTAACATACCGGATGCAAAATTAGGATAGTTATCAGAAGATAGGTTTACTAAGAGGAACAGATTCGAGAAGGTTTTATAAGAAGTGCGTGAAGAACTAACATACCGGACGCAAAATTAGGATGGTTATCAGAAGATAGGTTTACTAAGAGGAACAGATTCGAGAAGGTTTTATAAGAAGTGCGTGAAGAACTAACATACCGGATGCAAAATTAGGATAGTTATCAGAAGATAGGTTTACTAAGAGGAACAGATTCGAGAAGGTTTTATAAGAAGTGCGTGAAGAACTAACATACCGGATGCAAAATTAGGACAGTTATCAGAATATAGGATTACTAAGAGCAACAGATTCGAGAAGGTTTTATAAGAAGTGCGTGAAGAACTAACATACCGGATGCAAAATTAGGATAGTTATCAGAAGATAGGTTTACTAAGAGGAACAGATTCGAGAAGGTTTTATAAGAAGTGCGTGAAGAACTAACATACCGGATGCAAAATTAGGATAGTTATCAGAAGATAGGTTTACTAAGAGGAACAGATTCGGGAAGGTTTTATAAGAAGTGCGTGAAGAACTAACATACCGGATGCGAAAACAGGATGGTTATCTAAAGAAAGGTTTAATAGGAGGTACAGATTCGAGAAGGTGTTATAAGAAGTGCGTGAAGATCTAACAAACCGAAAGCAAAATTTGGATAGTTATCAGAAGATAGGTTTACTAAGAGGAACAGATTCGAGAAGGTTTTATAAGAAGTGCGTGAAGAAATAACATACCGGATGCAAAATTAGGATGGTTATCAGAAGATAGGTTTACTAAGAGGAACAGATTCGAGAAGGTTTTATAAGAAGTGCGTGAAGAACTAACATACCGGATGCGAAAACGGGATGGTTATCTAAAGAAAGGTTTTATAGGAGGTACAGATTCGAGAAGGTGTTATAAGAAGTGCGTGAAGAACTAACATACCGGATGCGAAAACATAATGGTTATCTAAAGAAAGGTTTAATAGGAGGTACAGATTCGAGAAGGTGTTATAAGAAGTGCGTGAAGAACTAACATACCGTATGCAAAATTCGGATGGTTATCAGTAGATAGGTTTACTAAGAGGAACAGATTCGAGAAGGTTTTATAAGAAGTGCGTGAAGAACTAACATACCGGATGCAAAATTAGGATGGTTATCAGAAGATAGGTTTACTAAGAGGAACAGATTCGAGAAGGTTTTATAAGAAGTGCGTGAAGAACTAACATACTGGATGCAAAATTAGGATAGTTATCAGAAGATAGGTTTACTAAGAGGAACAGATTCGAGAAGGTTTTATAAGAAGTGCGTGAAGAACTAACATACCGGATGCGAAAACGGGATGGTTATCTAAAGAAAGGTTTTATAGGAGGTACAGATTCGAGAAGGTGTTATAAGAAGTGCGTGAAGAACTAACATACCGGATGCAAAATTAGGATAGTTATCAGAAGATAGGTTTACTCAGAGGAACAGATTCGAGAAGGTGTTATAAGAAGTGCGTGAAGAACTAACATACCGGATGCAAAATTCGGATGGTTATCAGTAGATAGGTTTACTAAGAGGAACAGATTCGAGAAGGTTTTATAAGAAGTGCGTGAAGAACTAACATACCGGATGCAAAATTCGGATGGTTATCAGTAGATAGGTTTACTAAGAGGAACAGATTCGAGAAGGTTTTATAAGAAGTGCGTGAAGAACTAACATACCGGATGCAAAATTAGGATGGTTATCAGAAGATAGGTTTACTAAGAGGAACAGATTCGAGAAGGTTTTATAAGAAGTGCGTGAAGAACTAACATACCGGATGCAAAATTAGGATAATTATCAGAAGATAGGTTTACTAAGAGGAACAGATTCGAGAAGGTTTTATAAGAAGTGCGTGAAGAACTAACATACCGGATGCAAAATTAGGATGGTTATCAGAAGATAGGTTTACTAAGAGGAACAGATTCGAGAAGGTTTTATAAGAAGTGCGTGAAGAACTAACATACCAGATGCGAAAACAGGATGGTTATCTGAAGAAAGGTTTAATAGGAGGTACAGATTCGAGAAGGTGTTATAAGAAATGCGTGAAGAACTAACATACCGGATGCAAAATTAGGATGGTTATTAGAAGATAGGTTTACTAAGAGGAAAAGATTCGAGAAGGTTTTATAAGAAGTGCGTGAAGAACTAACATACCGGATGCAAAATTAGGATGGTTATCAGAAGATAGGTTTACTGAGAGGAACAGATTCGAGAAGGTTTTATAAGACGGGCGTGAAGAACTAACATACCGGATGCAAAATTAGGATGGTTATCAGAAGATAGGTTTACTAAGAGGAACAGATTCGAGAAGGTTTTATAAGAAATGCGTGAAGAACTAACATACCGGATGCAAAAACAGGATGGTTATCTAAAGAAAGGTTTAGTAGGAGGTACAGATTCGAGAAGGTGTTATAAGAAGTGCGTGAAGAACTAACATACCGTATGCAAAATTTGGATAGTTATCAGAAGATAGGTTTACTAAGAGAAACAGATTCGAGAAGGTTTTATAAGAAGTGCGTGAAGAACTAACACACCAGTTGCGAAAACAGGATGGTTATCTAAAGAAAGGTTTAATAGGAGGTACAGATTCGAGAAGGTGTTATAAGAATTGCGTG
Organism: Stenolophus ochropezus; assembly: GCA_035578165.1. NCBI lineage: Eukaryota > Metazoa > Arthropoda > Insecta > Coleoptera > Carabidae > Stenolophus > Stenolophus ochropezus. The sequence goes on along the minus strand of JAQOWZ010000012.1, from coordinate 11,739,806 downwards.
AAGAACTAACATACCGGATGCAAAATTAGGATAATTATCAGAAGATAGGTTTACTAAGAGGAACAGATTCGAGAAGGTTTTATAAGAAGTGCGTGAAGAACTAACACACCAGTTGCGAAAACAGGATGTTTATCTAAAGAAAGGTTTAATTGGAGGTACAGCTTCGAGAAGGTGTTATAAGAAGTGCGTGAAGAACAAACATACCGGATACAAAATTAGGATAGTTATCAGAAGATAGGTTTACTAAGAGGAACAGATTCGAGAAGGTTTTATAAGAAGTGCGTGAAGAACTAACATATCGGATGCAAAATTAGGATGGTTATCAGAAAATAGGTTTACTAAGAGGAACAGATTCGAGAAGGTTTTATAAGAAGTGCGTGAAGAACTAACATACCGGATGCAAAATTAGGATAGTTATCAGAATATAGTTTTACTAAGAGGAACAGATTCGAGAAGGTGTTATAAGAAGTGCGTGAAAAACTAACATACCGGATGCAAAATTAGGATGGTTATCAGAAGACAGGTTTACTAAGAGGAACAGATTCGAGAAGGTTTTATAAGAAGTGCGTGAAGAACTAACATACCGGATGCAAAATTAGGATGGTTATCAGAAGATAGGTTTACTAAGAGGAACAGATTCGAGAAGGTTTTATAAAAAGTGCGTGAGGAACTAACATACCGGATGCAAAATTAGGATGGTTATCAGAAGATAGGTTTACTAAGAGGAACAGATTCGAGAAGGTTTTATAAGAAGTGCGTGAAGAACTAACATACCGGATGCAATATTAGGATTGTTATCAGAAGATAGGTTTACTAAGAGGAACAGATTCGAGAAGGTTTTATTAGAAGTGCGTGAAGAACTAACATACCGGATGCAAAATTAGGATGGTTTTAGAAGATAGGCTTACTAAGAGAAACAGATTCGAGAAGGTTTTATAAGAAGTGCGTGAAGAACTAACATACCGGATGCGAAAACATAATGGTTATCTAAAGAAAGGTTTAATAGGAGGTACAGATTCGAGAAGGTGTTATAAGAAGTGCGTGAAGAACTAACATACCGGATGCAAAATTAGTATGTTTATCAGAAGATAGGTTTACTAAGAGGAACATATTCGAGAAGGTTTTATAAAATGTGCGTGAAGAACTAACATACCGTATGCAAAATTAGGATAGTTATCAGAAGATAGGTTTACTAAGAGGAACAGATTCGAGAAGGTTTTATAAGAAGTGCGTGAAGAACTAACATACCGGATGCAAAATTAGGATGGTTATCAGAAGAGAAGTTTACTAAGACGAACAGATTCGAGAAGGTTTTATAAGCAGTGCGTGAAGAACTAAAATACCGGATGCAAAATTAGGATGGTTATCAGAAGATAGGTTTACTAAGAGGAACAGATTCGATAAGGTTTTATAAGAAGTGCGTGAAGAACTAACATACCGGATGCAAAATTAGGATGGTTATCAGAAGATAGGTTTACTAAGAGGAACAGATTCGAGAAGATTTTATAAGAAGTGCGTGAAGAACTAACATACCGGATGCAAAATTAGGATAGTTATCAGCAGATAGGTTTACTAAGAGGAAAAGATTCGAGAAGTTTTATAAGAAGTGCGTGAAGAACTAGCATACCGGATGCAAAATTAGGATGGTTATCAGAAGATAGGTTTACTAAGAGGAACAGATTCGAGAAGGTTTTATAAGAAGTGCGTGAAGAACTAACATACCGTATGCGAAAACAGGATGGTTATCTAAAGAAAGGTTTAATAGGAGGTACAAATTCGAGAAGGTGTTATAAGAAGTGCGTGAAGATCTAACATACTGGATGCAAAATTAGGATAGTTATCAGGAGATAGGTTTACTAAGAGGAACAGATTCGAGAAGGTTTTATAAGAAGTGCGTGAAGAACTAACATACCGGATGAAAAATTAGGATGGTTATCAGAAGATAGGTTTACTAAGAGGAACAGATTCGAGATGGTTTTATAAGAAGTGCGTGAAGAACTAACATACCGGATGCAAAATTAGGATGGTTATCACAAGAGAAGTTTACTAAGAGAAACAGATTCGAGAAGGTTTTATAAGAAGTGCGTGAAGAACTAACATACCGGATGCAAAATTAGGATGGTTATCAGAAGATAGGTTTACTAAGAGGAACTGATTCGAGAAGGTTTTATAAGAAGTGCGTGAAGAACTAACATACCGGATGCGAAAACAGGATGGTTATCTAAAGAAAGGTTTAATAGGAGGTACAGATTCGAGGAGGTGTTATAAGAAGTGCGTGAAGATATAAGATACCGGATGCAAAATTAGGATAGTTATCAGATGATAGGTTTACTAAGAGGAACAGATTCGAGAAGGTTTTATAAGAAGTGCGTGAAGAACTAACATACCGGATGCGAAAACAGGATGGTTATCTGAAGAAAGGTTTAATAGAAGGTACAGATTCGAGAAGGTGTTATAAGAAATGCGTGAAGAACTAACATACCGGATGCAAAATTAGGATGGTTATTAGAAGATAGGTTTACTAAGAGGAAAAGATTCGAGAAGGTTTTATAAGAAGTGCGTGAAGAACTAACATACCGGATGCGAAAACACGATGGTTATCAGAAAATAGGTTTACTAAGAGGAACAGATTCGAGAAGGTTTTATAAGAAGTGCATGAAGAACTAACATACCGGATGCAAAATTAGGATGGATATCAGAAGATAGGTTTACTAAGAGGAACAGATTCGAGAAGGTTTTATAAGAAGTGCGTGAAGAACTAACATACCGGATGCAAAATTAGGATGGTTATCAGAAGGTAGGTTTACTAAGAGGAACAGATTCGAGAAGGTTTTATAAGAAGTGCGTGAAGAACTAACACACCAGATGCGAAAAAAAGGATGGTTATCTAAAGAAAGGTTTAATAGGAGGTACAGATTCGAGAAGGTGTTATAAGAAGTGCGTGAAGAACTAACATACCAGATGCGAAAACAGGATGGTTATCTTAAGAATGGTTTAATAGGAGGTACAGATTCGAGAAGGTGTTATAAGAAGTGCGTGAAGAACTAACACACCAGATGCGAAAACAGGATAGTTATCTAAAGAAAGGTTTAATAGGAGGTACAGATTCGAGAAGGTGTTATAAGTAGTGCGTGAAGAACTAACATACCGGATGCAAAATTAGGATAGTTATCAAAAGATAGGTTTAATAAGAGGAACAGATTCGAGAAGGTTTTATAAGAAGTGCGTGAAGAACTAATATACCGGATGCAAAATTAGGATAGTTATCAGAAGATAGGTTTACTAAGAGGAACAGATTCGAGAAGGTTTTATTAGACGGGCGTGAAGAACTAACATACCGGATGCAAAATTAGGATGGTTATCAGAAGATAGGTTTACTAAGAGGAACAGATTCGAGAAGGTTTTATAAGAAGTGCGTGAAGAACTAACATACCGGATGCAAAAACAGGTTGGTTATCTAAAGAATGGTTTAATAAGAGGTACAGATTCGAGAAGGTGTTATAAGAAGAGCGTGAAGAACTAACATACCGAATGCAAAATTAGGATAGTTATCAGAAGACAGGTTTACTAAGAGGAACAGATTCGAGAAGGTTTTATAAGAAGTGCGTGAAGAACTAACACACCAGTTGCGAAAACAGGATGGTTATCTATAGAAAGGTTTAATAGGAGGTACAGATTCGAGAAGGTGTTATAAGAAGTGCGTGAAGAACTAACATACCGGATGCAAAATTAGGATAGTTATCAGAAGATAGGTTTACTAAGAGGAACAGATTCGAGAAGGTTTTATAAGAAGTGCGTGAAGAACTAACATACCGGATGCAAAATTAGGACGGTTATCAGAAGATAGGTTTACTAAGAGGAACAGATTCGAGAAGGTTTTATAAGAAGTGCGTGAAAAACTAACATACCGGAAGCAAAATTAGGATGGTTATCAGAAGATAGGTTTACTAAGAGGAACAGATTCGAGAAGGTTTTATAAGAAGTGCGTGAAGAACTAGCATACCGTATGCGAAAGCAGGATGGTTATCTAAAGAAAGGTTTAATAGGAGGTACAGATTCGAGAAGGTGTTATAAGAAGTGCGTGAAGAACTAACATATCATATGCGAAAACAGGATGGTTATCTAAAGAAAGGTTTAATAGGAGGTACAGATTCGAGAAGGTGTTATAAGAAGTGCGTGAAGAACTAACACACCAGATGCGAAAACTGGATGGTTATCTAAAAAAAGGTTTAATAGGAGGTACAGATTTGAGAAGGTGTTATAAGAAGTGCGTGAAGAACTAACATACCGGTTACAAAATTAGGATAGTTATCAGAAGATAGGTTTACTAAGAGGAACAGATTCGAGAAGGTTTTATAAGAAGTGCGTGAAGAACTAATATACCGGATGCAAAAACAGGATAGTTATCTAAAGAAAGGTTTAACAGGAGGTACAGATTCGAGAAGGTGTTATACGAAGTGCGTGAAGAACTAACATACCGGATGCAAAATTAGGATAGTTATCAGAAGATAGGTTTACTAAGAGGAACAGATTCGAGAAGGTTTTATAAGAAGTGCGTGAAGAACTAACATACCGGATGCAAAATTAGGATAGTTATCAGAATATAGTTTTACTAAGAGGAACAGATTCGAGAAGGTTTTATAAGAAGTGCGTGAAGAACTAACATACCGGATGCAAAATCAGGATAGTTATCAGAATATAGGTTTACTAAGAGGAACAGATTCGAGAAGGTGTTATAAGAAGTGCGTGAAGAACTAACATACCGGATGCAAAATTAGGATGGTTATCAGAAGATAGGTTTACTAAGAGGAACAGATTCGAGAAGGTTTTATAAAAAGTGCGTGAGGAACTAACATACCGGATGCAAAATTAGGATGGTTATCAGAAGATAGGTTTACTTAGAGGAACAGATTCGAGAAGGTTTTATAAGAAGTGCGTGAAGAACTAACATACCGGATGCAAAATTAGGATGGTTATCAGAAGATAGGTTTACTAAGAGGAACAGATTCGAGAAGGTTTTATAAGAAGTGCGTGAAGAACTAACAAACCGGGTGCAAAATTAGGATGGTTATCAGAAGATAGGTTTACTAAGAGGAACAGATTCGAGAAGGTTTTATAAGAAGTGCGTGAAGACCTAACAAACCGGATGCAAAATTAGGATGGTTATCAGAAGATAGGTTTACTAAGAGGAACAGATTCGAGAAGGTGTTATAAGAAGTGCGTGAAGAACTAACATACCGGTTACAAAATTAGGATAGTTATCAGAAGATAGGTTTACTAAGAGGAACAGATTCGAGAAGGTTTTATAAGAAGTGCGTGAAGAACTAATATACCGGATGCAAAAACAGGATAGTTATCTAAAGAAAGGTTTAACAGGAGGTACAGATTCGAGAAGGTGTTATACGAAGTGCGTGAAGAACTAACATACCGGATGCAAAATTAGGATAGTTATCAGAAGATAGGTTTACTAAGAGGAACAGATTCGAGAAGGTTTTATAAGAAGTGCGTGAAGAACTAACATACCGGATGCAAAATTAGGATAGTTATCAGAATATAGTTTTACTAAGAGGAACAGATTCGAGAAGGTTTTATAAGAAGTGCGTGAAGAACTAACATACCGGATGCAAAATTAGGATAGTTATCAGAATATAGGTTTACTAAGAGGAACAGATTCGAGAAGGTGTTATAAGAAGTGCGTGAAGAACTAACATACCGGATGCAAAATTAGGATGGTTATCAGAAGATACGTTTACTAACAGGAACAGATTCGAGAAGGTTTTATAAGAAGTGCGTGAAGAACTAACATACCGGATGCAAAATTAGGATGGTTATCAGAAGATAGGTTTACTAAGAGGAACAGATTCGAGAAGGTTTTATAAGAAGTGCGTGAAGAACTAACAAACCGGGTGCAAAATTAGGATGGTTATCAGAAGATAGGTTTACTAAGAGGAACAGATTCGAGAAGGTTTTATAAGAAGTGCGTGAAGACCTAACAAACCGGATGCAAAATTAGGATGGTTATCAGAAGATAGGTTTACTAAGAGGAACAGATTCGAGAAGGTGTTATAAGAAGTGCGTGAAGAACTAACATACCGGTTACAAAATTAGGATAGTTATCAGAAGATAGGTTTACTAAGAGGAACAGATTCGAGAAGGTTTTATAAGAAGTGCGTGAAGAACTAATATACCGGATGCAAAAACAGGATAGTTATCTAAAGAAAGGTTTAACAGGAGGTACAGATTCGAGAAGGTGTTATACGAAGTGCGTGAAGAACTAACATACCGGATGCAAAATTAGGATGGTTATCAGAAGATAGGTTTACTGAGAGGAACAGATTCGAGAAGGTTTAATAAGAAGTGCGTGAAAAAATAACATACCGGATGCAAAATTAGGATGGTTATCAGAAGATAGGTTTACTAAGAGGAACAGATTCGAGAAGGTTTTATAAGATGTGCGTGAAGAACTATCATACCGGATGCAAAATTAGGATGGTTATCAGAAGATAGGTTTACTAAGAGGAACAGATTCGAGATGGTTTTATAAGACGGGCGTGACGAACTAAAATACCGGATGCAAAATTAGGATGGTTATCAGAAGTTAGGTTTACTAAGAGGAACAGATTCGAGAAGGTTTTATAAGAAGTGCGTGAAGAACTAACATACCGGATGCGAAAACAGGATGGTTATCTAAAGAAAGGTTTAATAGGAGGTACAGATTCGAGAAGGTGTTATAAAAAGTGCGTGAAGAACTGACATACCGGATGCAAAATTAGGATAGTTATCAGAAGATAGGTTTACTAAGAGGAACAGATTCGAGAAGGTTTTATAAGAAGTGTGTGAAGAACTAACATACCAGATGCGAAAACAGGATGGTTATCAGAAGATAGGTTTACTAAGAGGAACAGATTCGAGAAGGTTTTGTAAGAAGTGCGTGAAGAACTAACATACCGGATGCAAAATTAGGATGGTTATCAGAAGATAGGTTTACTCAGAGGAACAGATTCGAGAAGGTTGTGTAAGAAGTGCATGAAGAACTAACACACTAGATTCGAAAACAGGATGGTTATCTAAAGAAAGGTTTAATAGGAGGTACAGATTCGAGAAGGTGTTATAAGAAGTGCGTAAAGAACTAACATACCGGATGCAAAATTAGGATGGTTATCAGAAGATAGGTTTACTAAGAGGAACAGATTCGAGAAGGTTTTATAAGAAGTGCATGAAGAACTAACACACCAGATGCGAAAACAGGATGGTTATCTAAAGAAAGGTTTAATAGGAGGTACAGATTCGAGAAGGTGTTATAAGAACTGCGTAAAGAACTAACATACCGGATGCAAAATTAGGATGGGTATCAGAAAATAGGTTTACTAAGAGGAACAGATTCGAGAAGGTTTTATAAGAAATGCGTGAAGAACTAACATACCAGATGCGAAAACTGGATGGTTATCAGAAGATAGGTTTACTAAGAGGAACAGATTCGAGAAGGTTTTGTAAGAAGTGCGTGAAGAACTAACATACCGGATGCGAAAACAAGATGGTTATCAGAAGAAAGGTTTAATAGGAGGTACAGATTCGAGAAGGTGTTATAAGAAGTGCGTGAAGAACTAACATACCGGATGCAAAATTAGGATGTTTATCAGAAGATAGGTTTACTAAGAGGAACAGATTCGATAAGATTTTATAAGATGTGCGTGAAAAACTAACATACCGGATGCAAAATTAGGATGGTTATCAGAAGATAGGTTTACTAAGAGGAACAGATTCGGGAAGGTTTTATAAGAAGTGCGTGAAGAACTAACACACCAGATGCGAAAACAGGATGGTTATCTAAAGAAAGGTTTAATAGGAGGTACAGATTCGAGAAGGTGTTATAAGAAGTGCGTGAGGAACTAACATACCGGATGCAAAATTAGGATGGTTATCAGAAGATAGGTTTACTAAGAGGAACAGATTCGAGAAGGTTTTATAAGATGTGCGTGAAAAACTAACATACCGGATGCAAAATTAGGATAGTTATCAGAAGAAAGGTTTAATAAGAGGAACAGATTCGAGAAGGTTTTATAAGAAGTGCGTGAAGAACTAACATACCGGATGCAAAATTAGGATAGTTATCAGAAGATAGGTTTACGAAGAGGAACAGATTCGAGAAGGTTTTATAAGAAGTGCGTGAAGAACAAACATACCGGATGCGAAAACAGAATGGTTATCTAAAGAAAGGTTTAATAGGAGGTACAAATTCGAGAAGGTGTTATAAGAAGTGGATGAAGAACTAACATACCGGATGCAAATTTAGGATGGTTATCAGAAGATAGGTTTACTACGAGGAACTGATTCGAGAAGATTTTATAAGAAGTGTGTGAAGAACTAACACACCAGATGCGAAAACAGGATGGTTATCTAAAGAAAGGTTTAATAGGAGGTACAGATTCGAGAAGGTGTTATAAGAAGTGCGTAAGGAAATAACATACCGAATGCAAAATTAGGATGGTTATCAGAAGATAGGTTTACTAAGAGGAACAGATTCGAGAAGGTTTTATAAGAAGTGCGTGAAGAACTAACACACCAGATGCGAAAACAGGATGGTTATCTAAAGAAAGGTTTAGTAGGAGGTACAGATTCGAGAAGGTGTTATATGAAGTGCGTGAGGAACTAACATACCGGATGCAAAATTAGGATGGTTATCAGAAGATAGGTTTACTAAGAGGAACAGATTCGAGAAGGTTTTATAAGAAGTGCGTGAAGAACTAACATACCGGATGCAAAATTAGGATGGTTATCAGAAGATAGGTTTACTAAGAGGAACAGATTCGAGAAGGTTTTATAAGAAGTGCGTGAAGAACTAACATACCGGATGCAAATTTAGGATGGTTATCAGAAGATAGGTTTACTAAGAGAAACAGATTCGAGAAGGTTTTATAAGAAGTGCGTGAAGAACTAACATACCGGATGCGAAAACATAATGATTATCTAAAGAAAGGTTTAATAGGAGGTACAGATTCGAGAAGGTGTTATAAGAAGTGCGTGAAGAACTAACATACCGGATGCAAAATTAGTATGGTTATCAGAAGATAGGTTTACTAAGAGGAACATATTCGAGAAGGTTTTATAAAATGTGCGTGAAGAACTAACACACCGTATGCAAAATTAGGATAGTTATCAGAAGATAGGTTTACTAAGAGGAACAGATTCGAGAAGGTTTTATAAGAAGTGCGTGAAGAACTAACATACCGGATGCAAAATTAGGATGGTTATCAGAAGAGAAGTTTACTAAGAGGAACAGATTCGAGAAGGTTTTATAAGCAGTGCGTGAAGAACTAAAATACCGGATGCAAAATTAGGATGGTTATCAGAAGATAGGTTTACTAAGAGGAACAGATTCGATAAGGTTTTATAAGAAGTGCGTAAAGAACTAACATACCGGATGCAAAATTAGGATGGTTATCAGAAGATAGGTTTACTAAGAGGAACAGATTCGAGAAGATTTTATAAGAAGTGCGTGAAGAACTAACATACCGGATGCAAAATTAGGATAGTTATCAGCAGATAGGTTTACTAAGAGGAAAAGATTCGAGAAGGTTTTATAAGAAGTGCGTGAAGAACTCGCATACCGGATGCAAAATTAGGATGGTTATCAGAAGATAGGTTTACTAAGAGGAACAGATTCGAGAAGGTTTTATAAGAAGTGCGTGAAGAACTAACATACCGTATGCGAAAACAGGATGGTTATCTAAAGAAAGGTTTAATAGGAGGTACAGATTCGAGAAGGTGTTATAAGAAGTGCGTGAAGATCTAACATACCGGATGCAAAATTAGGATGGTTATCAGTAGATAGGTTTACTAAGAGGAACAGATTCGAGAAGGTTTTATAAGAAGTGCGTGAAGAACTAACATACCGGATGCGAAAACAGGATGGTTATCTAAAGAAAGGTTTAATAGGAGGTACAGATTCGAGATGGTGTAATAAGAAGTGCGTGAAGAACTAACATACCGTATGCAAAATTAGGATAGTTATCAGAAGATAGGTTTACTAAGAGGAATAGACTCGAGAAGGTTTTATAAGAAGTGCGTGAAGAACTAACATACCGGATGCAAAATTAGGATGGTTATCACAAGAGAAGTTTACTAAGAGAAACAGATTCGAGAAGGTTTTATAAGTGCGTGAAGAACTAACATACCGGATGCAAAATTAGGATGGTTATCAGAAGATAGGTTTACTAAGAGGAACTGATTCGAGAAGGTTTTATAAGAAGTGCGTGAAGAACTAACATACCGGATGCGAAAACAGGATGGTTATCTAAAGAAAGGTTTAATAGGAGGTACAGATTCGAGGAGGTGTTATAAGAAGTGCGTGAAGATATAAGATACCGGATGCAAAATTAGGATAGTTATCAGATGATAGGTTTACTAAGAGGAACAGATTCGAGAAGGTTTTATAAGAAGTGCGTGAAGAACTAACATACCGGATGCGAAAACAGGATGGTTATCTGAAGAAAGGTTTAATAGAAGGTACAGATTCGAGAAGGTGTTATAAGAAATGCGTGAAGAACTAACATACCGGATGCAAAATTAGGATGGTTATTAGAAGATAGGTTTACTAAGAGGAAAAGATTCGAGAAGGTTTTATAAGAAGTGCGTGAAGAACTAACATACCGAATGCGAAAACACGATGGTTATCAGAAAATAGGTTTACTAAGAGGAACAGATTCAAAAAGGTTTTATAAGAAGTGCATGAAGAACTAACATACCGGATGCAAAATTAGGATGGATATCAGAAGATAGATTTACTAAGAGGAACAGATTCGAGAAGGTTTTATAAGAAGTGCGTGAAGAACTAACATACCGGATGCAAAATTAGGATGGTTATCAGAAGGTAGGTTTACTAAGAGGAACAGATTCGAGAAGGTTTTATAAGAAGTGCGTGAAGAACTAACACACCAGATGCGAAAAAAAGGATGGTTATCTAAAGAAAGGTTTAATAGGAGGTACAGATTCGAGAAGGTGTTATAAGAAGTGCGTGAAGAACTAACATACCAGATGCGAAAACAGGATGTTTATCTTAAGAAAGGTTTAATAGGAGGTACAGATTCGAGAAGGTGTTATAAGAAGTGCGTGAAGAACTAACACACCAGATGCGAAAACAGGATAGTTATCTAAAGAAAGGTTTAATAGGAGGTACAGATTCGAGAAGGTGTTATAAGTAGTGCGTGAAGAACTAACATACCGGATGCAAAATTAGGATAGTTATCAGAATATAGGTTTACTAAGAGGAACAGATTCGAGAAGGTTTTATAAGAAGTGCGTGAAGAACTAATATACCGGATGCAAAATTAGGATAGTTATCAGAAGATAGGTTTACTAAGAGGAACAGATTCGAGAAGGTTTTATAAGACGGGCGTGAAGAACTAACATACCGGATGCAAAATTAGGATGGTTATCAGAAGATAGGTTTACTAAGAGGAACAGATTCGAGAAGGTTTTATAAGAAGTGCGTGAAGAACTAACATACCGGATGCAAAAACAGGTTGGTTATCTAAAGAAAGGTTTAATAGGAGGTACAGATTCGAGAAGGTGTTATAAGAAGTGCGTGAAGAACTAACATACCGAATGCAAAATTAGGATAGTTATCAGAAGACAGGTTTACTAAGAGGAACAGATTCGAGAAGGTTTTATAAGAAGTGCGTGAAGAACTAACACACCAGTTGCGAAAACAGGATGGTTATCTATAGAAAGGTTTAATAGGAGGTACAGATTCGAGAAGGTGTTATAAGAAGTGCGTGAAGAACTAACATACCGGATGCAAAATTAGGATAGTTATCAGAAGATAGGTTTACTAAGAGGAACAGATTCGAGAAGGTTTTATAAGAAGTGCGTGAAGAACTAACATACCGTATGCAAAATTAGGACGGTTATCAGAAGATAGGTTTACTAAGAGGAACAGATTCGAGAAGGTTTTATAAGAAGTGCGTGAAGAACTAACATACCGGAAGCAAAATTAGGATGGTTATCAGAAGATAGGTTTACTAAGAGGAACAGATTCGAGAAGGTTTTATAAGAAGTGCGTGAAGAACTAGCATACCGGATGCGAAAGCAGGATGGTTATCTAAAGAAAGGTTTAATAGGAGGTACAGATTCGAGAAGGTGTTATAAGAAGTGCGTGAAGAACTAACATATCATATGCGAAAACAGGATGGTTATCTAAAAAAAGGTTTAATAGGAGGTACAGATTTGAGAAGGTGTTATAAGAAGTGCTTGAAGAACTAACATACCGGTTACAAAATTAGGATAGTTATCAGAAGATAGGTTTACTAAGAGGAACAGATTCGAGAAGGTTTTATAAGAAGTGCGTGAAGAACTAATATACCGGATGCAAAAACAGGATAGTTATCTAAAGAAAGGTTTAACAGGAGGTACAAATTCGAGAAGGTGTTATACGAAGTGCGTGAAGAACTAACATACCGGATGCAAAATTAGGATAGTTATCAGAAGATAGGTTTACTAAGAGGAACAGATTCGAGAAGGTTTTATAAGAAGTGCGTGAAGAACTAACATACCGGATGCAAAATTAGGATAGTTATCAGAATATAGTTTTACTAAGAGGAACAGATTCGAGAAGGTTTTATAAGAAGTGCGTGAAGAACTAACATACCGGATGCAAAATTAGGATAGTTATCAGAATATAGGTTTACTAAGAGGAACAGATTCGAGAAGGTGTTATAAGAAGTGCGTGAAGAACTAACATACCGGATGCAAAATTAGGATGGTTATCAGAAGATAGGTTTACTAAGAGGAACAGATTCGAGAAGGTTTTATAAGAAGTACGTGAAGAACTAACAAACCGGATGCAAAATTAGGATGGTTATCAGAAGATAGGTTTACTAAGAGGAACAGATTCGAGAAGGTTTTATAAGAAGTGCGTGAAGAACTAACAAACCGGATGCAAAATTAGGATGGTTATCAGAAGATAGGTTTACTAAGAGGAACAGATTCGAGAAGGTGTTATAAGAAGTGCGTGAAGAACTAACATACCGGTTACAAAATTAGGATAGTTATCAGAAGATAGGTTTACTAAGAGGAACAGATTCGAGAAGGTGTTATAAGAAGTGCGTGAAGAACTAACATACCGGTTACAAAATTAGGATAGTTATCAGAAGATAGGTTTACTAAGAGGAACAGATTCGAGAAGGTTTTATAAGAAGTGCGTGAAGAACTAATATACCGGATGCAAAAACAGGATAGTTATCTAAAGAAAGGTTTAACAGGAGGTACAGATTCGAGAAGGTGTTATACGAAGTGCGTGAAGAACTAACATACCGGATGCAAAATTAGGATGGTTATCAGAAGATACGTTTACTAAGAGGAACAGATTCGAGAAGGTTTTATAAGAAGTGCGTGAAGAACTAACATACCGGATGCAAAATTAGGATGGTTATCAGAAGATAGGTTTACTAAGAGGAACAGATTCGAGAAGGTTTTATAAGAAGTGCGTGAAGAACTAACAAACCGGATGCAAAATTAGGATGGTTATCAGAAGATAGGTTTACTAAGAGGAACAGATTCGAGAAGGTTTTATAAGAAGTGCGTGAAGAACTAACAAACCGGATGCAAAATTAGGATGGTTATCAGAAGATAGGTTTACTAAGAGGAACAGATTCGAGAAGGTGTTATAAGAAGTGCGTGAAGAACTAACATACCGGTTACAAACTTAGGATAGTTATCAGAAGATAGGTTTACTAAGAGGAACAGATTCGAGAAGGTTTTATAAGAAGTGCGTGAAGAACTAATATACCGGATGCAAAAACAGGATAGTTATCTAAAGAAAGGTTTAACAGGAGGTACAGATTCGAGAAGGTGTTATACGAAGTGCGTGAAGAACTAACATACCGGATGCAAAATTAGGATAGTTATCAGAAGATAGGTTTACTAAGAGGAACAGATTCGAGAAGGTTTTATAAGAAGTGCGTGAAGAACTAACATACCGGATGCAAAATTAGGATAGTTATCAGAATATAGGTTTACTAAGAGGAACAGATTCGAGAAGGTGTTATAAGAAGTGCGTGAAGAACTAACATACCGAATGCAAAATTAGGATAGTTATCAGAAGACAGGTTTACTAAGAGGAACAGATTCGAGAAGGTTTTATAAGAAGTGCGTGAAGAACTATCTGTTGCTACTTTTCTTGTGTGTTCCTAGTTTTATCCTCGACCTCTGACGCTTGTTGTACTTCTAGCTGTCAGGTTTACTGGGTCGTCCTCTTTTTCTTTTTCCTGTGTCTCTTACTTTAATCATTTGTACTGTATAGATGTTGAAGCCATCTTATTTTGTCTAGTCTTCCATGCCCTTCTATACAAGAGTTCTACCGAAAATTACTGCAAACTACTAATAAAAAATCTGATGTGTCCAACACAATACCTCCGGCTACTGTAGTAATATAATCTGTATAAGTTTTTCAATACATTTAATTTGTGGTTTTAAAATTAGTTTGTAATTGTAATTCAGAATACGTTACTAAAACCGGAACTGAGCTTACCTTGATTCACACATGCAATATATTCCTTATATATGTCAAATTTTCTGAACATGTGAATAACTCATCTGTTTTATCGGAATTCCTCAGCCTAAACGATATGTAAAATTATTATAATTTTTTTTTTCTATCTAGCTAGAAGTTATATATAAACGTAATTATGCATATCGGTAGAAAATTAAAAAATCTTTATATTTAATAATAACGTAATTTGCGAAAAAATGGTATTAGAGGTATTTTTTTGGAAAAACTGTTTAAAGCTTCAAGTAAAGTACTACTTGCGGTTAACCAATTGTAGTCAAAATCTAATCAGTTCATCATATTTGAATATAAGTCTTAAGTACCAAATATTATATTTTTTACATGTATCTTATTGGAGTTATCATGGACGAAAAATCGTCACACACACACACACACACACACGACGGACATACATACATTACGGTAAAAATAGCAAAATCGTATTGTAAGGACCCTAATTCGTGCTCATATGTTGAAAACTCACACTCGAGAAATCTGACCAAAAACAATACCTCCCTTATCTATATATTGATACGCGGGAGGTAAAAATATATATACTCTCCTTTTAACTCAACACATTTAAGTATTTGATAAAACCAATCGTTGAAGCAATAAATCCATTCTTTTGGAGACACCTGAGAGACCAAGTTTCCGTAGGATGCAACCGCATCATTTGCACTTGTATATCGGAAACCACGTATGTTAACCTTTAATTTAGGAAATAGGAAGGAATAACAAGGACAATGACTTGGACTCTGTTAAATAGGCTTTAGTTTGCGCAGCAGTATGTGGGGATGCATTGTCCTGGTGCAAGACTAGCTTACTTCCAGGCCGATTTTCACTCCCTTGTCAAATACCTGTGGCAAACAAATTGTTGTATACCAATTAGCAGTTACTGTTTTCCTATCTTCTAATGTAATATTGACAATAGGACCGAACTAATTATAATGATTTCGTGTCGTCTAGAACTAGTATCTCGTAGAGCAGCTGAGATGGGTATCGAACTGCGGCGGAAGTGTTAAAAGCTCTCGGCTACGTTGATGCTCTGTGAGTCCACGGCTGAATCGGATATACGAGTCTATTTCTCCAGCAGGAACTAATTCCCTAGCAGGACACAAGCCAGCACCAAGCAAAACAAAATCCAAACTAAAAGAAATCACACACAAAATTGTTAAACTGGAAAAGTCAATTTTTCAACAAACTAAATCTCAGTAAACTATAAAATACCAAAATCTTTTCAAAGATTGAACTCAAACAAAAAGTTATACAATGATGAATTGACGCAAGCAGTGGCAAGAAAGATATGAAAGGGTAAGAAAAAATTAAAGGATGATATCGCAAGTTGTCACAACGCGACAAGTCGAAAACCTACACTCGTCATCCGGGTTCGATTTAAAAATTCACTCGATTCAACCTCTGAATACTCTCAACAAAACCAACATAACCCCAATATCAAAGGCTGACTAAACTTAAACTCTAAACCCAACTTAAACACAAACGAAAGATAAAATAATGAACCGACGACAGACAATTTACTCTTTCCTACGCTCATTCACTCAGGATAGGGAAAGGGAATGATAATGAATGATTTGTGAAGTGATAACAAGAATTTTTAAAACAGAAATTACTTTAAACTAATCGATCAAAATCCAAAATTTGAGTGTCCATCTGGACACTAAAAATACGGTTAACTTGAATTGATTGCTCTAATTATACAGAAATTACAAAAAAATAAGTTAAACAAAATTTAAACACTTAAAACTACGCAATATTTATTTATACGATATTTATATTACCAACTATTTATTTTGACATGCACTGACCGACACTGACTTCTTTCAGTGACTCTCTGCACATTCTGACCGAGACTAACTAAAATAAAATTTTGATTCGGTCATTTTAATAGTCTTGTAATATAGAAATTGTTTGTTTTAAATGACGAAAGAAAATAACTAATACAAAATTACGTAGGATTCCAAAGAAAGAAACAAAACTTATAATTTCTTGAGGTAAATTTAAAATATTTTAGAACAGAAAATAACTTCATTGTGTAATCCTGTCGCTGAAGAAAATTGAAAGCGGTAATTGAATAGTTTTTGTTTCGTCAAATGGCTTTCCTTTACATATTTTATTCTCATTTATGTTTATTAATCTATAACATATTAAAGTTACAACAATAATAGTTAGTAATACATACAATATAATAAAATGTATTTTATGTTTAGTATCTAATTCTTTCAGTGGTCATATAGTAGGAATAGCTTTTGTAATTTTTTCTATATTTTGCAAAATCCTATATTTATTTGATTTTATTTCCAACATTATTGATTATGAAAACTGAAATTTTATTCCTTTGTATTCATTTACAAAAGTTTTAAAAACATTAATTTTACATTGACTTGTACAAAAATTTTTAAATATTCCCTGTATGCTTTTTGTTTAATATTTTTGCAATCAATTTTAACATTGTGTTTATCAGGGCTTAATATAATTAATTCATTAGAATTTGGTATACGAATTATATTATTATGGGATGTTATTTGTTAATTTTACATTTACTATTACTGCTGGACAACAATTGGTTAGTACTTATTATTGGAACAAGTATAAATCAGCACATTATAGTTTGTGTTTAGATGTTAGCTATGGCACGGTTTGCACATAATGAAGGTCGATTATTTATTCAACTAACCTACTACTTTTTAGTGCGATATGCCATCTGGTGGCGAATTTTAGAAACCCTCCGAGAGACATTCGAAGTTTATAACCTATGTTTACAACTTACGTTTGACGACATTTTATTTATATCTTTTGTTTAATTTTAAGTTTTTGTGCTGCATTTTCGTATTTTTATATTGTTTTATTATTATATCAGTTTGATATATACCAAACAGTCTTTTTAGAGACTAATTTTCGTGTGGTTATCGTTTCTTTCTTTGATTCTTTTGCATCTGTATTTCTTTTGCAATATATCAAATATACATTGTTGTGTACCAATGTGCAATTCATGGAAAAAACGTAACTCAGATTTACACTTTTTTTCGATTTCCTCAAGTACAAATGAAAAATAATTTTAACAATTACTAATTGGTCAATAGGAAAAAGGTATGGATAAACGTTTTAAAAATTTGAAAAAAGTAAGCCCTTTCATGAAAGTGTGCTCCTTACATTTTGACGAAGGAAGCGCCTTATATAAATTGATAACATAATACACCTGGGTGCCTATTCTGTAACTTATAACACTAGTGATACGCGTGTATTTGTAGTGTTATAATCTGACTGCCATCTAGCGGTTTTTGAGTGCAACACTACAGGGAAGGGTAGTGTTATATTCATTTCACTAGTGTTATACTGACGTTTGGTTTGTGCGCTTGGCGGTATTGAAAGAAAAAATTAGGAAATAACAAACAAATTACTAAAGAGAATCTTGAAATTATGCAAATGTACGCAATTGACAATAAACACAATTTTGCACAATTTGAAATTTGTGCCAGGGAGTAGTGCCAACTTAAAAATTATTTTACTAAAACTTTCAAATACAAAAGATCCTCAGATTACAACATTGTACATTTGACATGAGACGTCAATCAATAAAACACTTCAAATCGTTGAAAAGTTGCAGAATAAGCACCCTGGTATATTCTAACAAAACACTGATAATTTGTTATTTGAAATGTTCCTTCAATAATATGCGGTGATGAATGCAAAGCCGATGATTGTAAACATAATCCTTATAGATTGACCTCTTCATTTGTAGACGCCAAAATACCGCATAAAATTATATGACCAGCATTAAAAACTTCTTACCCTTCATACACAGTTCTGGAATTTTTGTTTCCTTTATAAAATTAAAGTATTCCATCAAAGGAAACCTTAAATCTTGTTCAGCATTAAAGTGATTCATAACCTGAAACCTCGAAAAATAAAGGAATAATTTGAATAATAGCGTGACATAGATAAACCTATATTGCTTTTTTACAAAAAAAAATAGGTCAAATTACAATAATTTGTAATTTACAAGTATTATTATTTAAAATTTAGCAATTATATCTAAATTCTTTTTAACTTTACGTGCTAATTCGTTCACTCTACTGTCAGCAATGTCTCTTGGAAGGTTTCATATTTAATCCACAGTGGCGCTGGGATCTAAACTTTAAAAGCCTGTACTTATTACACTGTATAGGCGATGCCAGCCAAGCGTTCTCTATCTGGCGGCAATATTTGGAACCTTAATACCGGGTATACCTGTCATGATTTACATCGATCGAGAGTAGATTTGTGAACGTTTACTGTATTTTTTTGAAGTTTAAAATAATTATGTTCTACTTTTGAACATTCTTATATATAGATTTTAATAAAATTATGAGTAATAAAAAATCAACTATACCCGCCATTGTAGTTCCAGTATTGCCGTGTGTAGCGCTGACATCTACGATGGCATCGCCAATAAATAGTGTATGGTAAATGTAGCCCGTCGGCTGGATGGCTGAGCGAGCTAGCGCACATTTCTAGCTCGCTGTGACGTCATACGAACCTGAGATCCTCAGTTCAAGTCCCAGCGACTGACAACGTGTGATTTGTCGTAAAATAAAAAACACAGCTACTTGTGTATCACACTCGGGTGCTATAGACTTGCCATCTATACATCTTAAATAGAAGTAGCAATGGCATAGAAACAACCGACAGTACGGCAGTTAGAACTGCGACTCGGTGTGTTCGGTTGCCCTAGGAGATTCAGGGACACATTATTAAATGTAGCCCAGCAATATGTGCCTTTGTGACTTTTAAGTTAACAGAAACCGTCATCTTAATACTGCTTAATTAGTAATCATGGACTCTATATAACAATAAACAACCCAAAATAACAAAGGAATTTTTGAATTATGACACCAAAATAAAAAAAAACAGGTAGTGGAATATAGGTTATATTAGTTTATTATGAATGAATTGTATGTAAATAAATTTATCTACTTTAATCATTTATTTATTGTATTGTTTACATGTACTTGTAATTTGTTTATACGGTAATAAAGTATTTTTTGATTAATAAAAAACGCATATGCATCACATTTTTTGCATGTATTGTCTAACTTTTTATTTATAATAATATAGTACACATACATTGCATGTTAATATATATTTATTAAACAATTTATTGTAAATTTGATTTGCCGTTCTCCAGGTGCTTGTAATTTCTTCCTCATGTATCACCACCTCCAGAATGCTATCTGTAACTTAAATATTAGCATGTACAATTATTGCTAAATTATCTTTTACACACATATCTTTCATTGATATAAATAAACTACTTGTAAAATCACTATCTCGTAACTTGTCAGTGTGTCAGTTTCTAAGTAACAACATTTCATAGCAACAATCACGTTAATTGTTGTCTCCAAATTCCTTTAATCCTGTTGTATGTCTACCCTTGGTGTTTTTCTGATTTATATATCGTTTTACAACTACGAAACGTGATATGCAAAAAAACCTAAAAATCATAATACATTGTTTATTAACTTATTGTTGCATGACATATATTCACATATACACAAAACATCTATTAGCCCTGAAGAAGACACAAGTGGTGTCGAAACGTTGGCTTTTTTTTGACTGAATACCCGAATATTACAATCCTCATTATACACAAAATGCTTGCAATAATACGTAGTTTATTGTTATAACATTAAAAATCCTCGTAATTAATTAATAAGTGGAGTGCATGAAACATTCAAATAATTTTTCACTGCTCTGCTTAGGTATTGAATTATGCACTTGTCGAATCTTCAAATATACTATAATATTACATCAACTTCTTCAAACCTCGACTTTTGCATTTTTCAACTGTGCATATAATTTCTTTAACTAGAAGTTTCTTACGCGCCTGTAATCTTGCTCATGTGCTATCTTCTGCATTTTGCTAACAATTTTTGATCAAAGTCAAAGATCAAAGTGGATACACGGAACGTTTGTTCACCGCTACATTAATTTGATGGTTTTGTTACTTTTAGTTTTGAATTGGTATTAAACAGTTATCAGTTATTTTAATAGATGTCGCTGAAGAGTACAGAAATGTCAAATTTAAAAATGTTTTTAATATCTAAATAAAAACATAGTAACATTTTAATGTAATTAAAATCATTATTGTATTTTGTAAATAGATATAAAATTGTTTGTGTTAATAAGGTCAATTTTAAAAGTCTTATTATTTAATTTAATAAATAAGAAAATATGTAACTTTTAAGTAGTCATTAATGTAAATTTCTTGCATGACGTAAGATTAAAAATAAAAACATTTTATGGTAAAACTACTGTATATAATATTATTTCTTGACCATTATTATTTGCATGCAATATTCTTTTCCTATCTTATGTCAACTAACACGCTTCACTCTGTGCAACACCAGGGTAAGAATTTATTTAAGGTCAATAAACAATAAACCCACAAAATCGAATACTGCTCTTCTGTGGCGCTTTGTCACTTTTATTGTTGTTAATTTAACAAATACCATCGACCTTCTTTATATCTTATGAGATCGATGGCCTCTGTACATCTTTGAGGAATTTTGTTTGAAATTTAGGGACTAGTCTGAGTTACGAACAGGTATCTGAAAGGGGTGCTGAAGCGAACGTCTACGAAGAATCATCTTGGAAAAGGTTTTGTTTAAAAAACAATTCCTTAGGAAACAACTGAATGTGATTGAATAAATATAAATAATAATGAATAAAATGATTCACCCATTACATGGTTTTATTTTGGCACACTCTTGTATCACCTGTGTCAGCCAGTACGGTTGTGTGGTCGTGGCTTGTCTTGTCTGATCGTGTAGATAAGCAACATAGCCCGCCCTGTCCAATTGGATGGGTTACCGCACAACGGCTCGGTGTATGCTGACCTTGCAGAGACTGTAGGCTGACAACCTGCATCACTAAAATGCAAGTAAAACTGTCATGAAACAAGTACCTCAGGTACTTGAGGCCCTATTCCTCAGAGGAATGTTGTGCCATAGAGATAGATACTTGTATCACCTGTACTCTAAACTCATATACCTATTAGTATAATAGGTATATGTCTAAACTAAATGAAAATCGTAGTGCCAACTTAGACATAAAATAAAGAACAAGAAGCAATGTATTTCTTTAATTTCAACAATAACAAAAAGAAAACAGACAATTAAAAGATGATATATATATATATATATATATATATATATATATATATATATATATATATACATATTTTATTATTAAATTTTTTTATACTATGTGTATATTGCTTATACATATTTAATATTGTGCATACAATAGAAAATAAAATAAATTTACAATATTTTTAAATAAATAATACAGATGAGTACATTTATGAATACAATATAGTCTTCTCACTCATTTTCATTTGGAGTGGGTGTCTCACAACTTCTATGGAGGAGGCAGTTTATAAACGTATAAATTCTACATCACGTTTCTGAAAAAATATCCATTATAAATTTAAATTACTATTTTATTTAAATTACTTAAATAATTAATAATTTACATTTAATTTTCTTACCAAGTGTTTCTGGACACACAATGTTGTCCTGAGATTTTTCATATTTGAGATAATATTCAACACAATGTGCTGTTATAGAACATGATAAGATTTTATCAGTTTGATTAGAAACTTGTGGTTGTGGTTATGTATACAGAGTGTGCAAGAAACGCGGAACATAGGACTGTAACATGGGATTTCATAAATTGCGGATACTCTGTTTTCTGATAGATTTAGAGCAAAACTACAACAGTCAAACTGTTAAAATTTATATTTTACATCACATAAGTTCATATTTATAAACAGCACGTCTGCAGTACGAGATTTTTCGTTCAAAATCAGACAGCCTTGGAAATAAAAGAAAATATAATTCATATAATATTAATTACTAATCTTTGTTACAGTCTAAAATTAATTAAAAAATAGATGTTTCGTTATATGTAATAAATATTTGTTTTATGTGATACAACTATCCTACTTTTTATTAGTGCTATCGATTTTCGAAAAAAAAATAATTAGAAATTTCATTGGAAACTTAATTCGAAATTCGGAAATTTCGACTTCTCATTAAAATTAAAAAAATTTAATTTGAAATTTAATGAAGTAAGCAATCACAAATATTAATAAATTAAAAAACAATAGCGTCACCCATAGGAGAAGGTAAAAAAAAAACATAAAGTTTTAAACACGACATTTTATGCATTTATTTTTATTTATTTCCCAAACTGATTCGAGTGACGCCTTGGAAATATTGTAAATAAATAATATAAATTATAACAAATGTTTCATATTCAAATTCAGATATTAATTTGTGATACACTCATTTAATTGTCATTTTATATAGTCTTGTCTGTTTGTATTATTCTAATGTTGTTGTTCATCTGTATTTATTGTGTTTATTAAATCTTTCCCTTTACTGAAGATCTACAAATTATTTCATCGTCAGGAAACATTTGTTATTATGGGAACTATTTATTTATAATTTTTCCAAAGCGTCACTAGAATCAGTTTATGAAATAAATAAGAATATATATATATATATATATATATATATATATATACATATACAGGGTGTTCGAAAAATAGGGGACCAAATTTGGAAAATATATTAATCAACCCAAAACAAGAAAATAATCCTAATATACCCATGTCCGAAAACGAACCATTTCGGAATAAAACACTCTTTTGTTTGAATTTTGAATTTTATTTTTAGTAATGTTTTTTACTGTCAAAATTACAATAGTTACGTTAATACTTGTAATTTGTTTATTCACGTTTCCTTAGTAACTGTCAAAATTTGTTGTCACCTTAATTAAATTATTTTGATATTGTTTTGAAGCTTTTCTATTAATATTGTATTGTTGGAGATGAGTTGATAGGGCTTTATTTTTTGCATAACAGAGTAACGGGAAATTTGTATCTACATTATCTTAGAAATAATTTACCAAATTTATTGGAGAATGTTTTACTATACACACGGCATCATATATGTGGTTTATGCACGCTTCCACATTTTAGTTTCCAATTAAGACAATATCTTCAAAATTTATTTCTTGATCGGTGGATAGGCAGAGGTGGTCCAACTACGTGGCCTCCACGTTCACTAGACTTGAATCCGTTTGATTTTTATTTTTGGGTTCATTTAAAGAGCTTAGTTTATTCGACGCCCATTAATAACGTAGCGAATTTGCGGCAAAGAGTCATAGACTGTTTCAATAGTATAAGACTAAAACCAGGAATATTCGAACGTTTCCGACAATTAATGAGAAGACTTCTAGAATGTTGTATGCAACTTCAAGGAGGACATTTTGAACAACCATTGTAATTTTGAGAGTAAAAACATTACTAAAAATAAAATTCAAAATTCAAACAAAAGAGTGTTTTATTCCGAAATGGTTCGTTTCCGGACATGGGTATATTAGGATTATTTTCTTGTTTTGGTTTAATTAATATATTTTCCAAATTTGGTCCCCTATTTTTCGAACACCCTGTATATATAGGCAGGATAAAGAAGACAATCTTTATATTTTTTACGTACCCCAACGGGTGACGCTAATGTATGTTATACATGAAAACATTTGTTATAATGTATATAATTTATTTATTATAATTTATTTATAATAATTGTGATGTTTGTAAGAAATCGTATAAATATAAATCTGTTTTATATACTCACATGAAAATCCATTTGGGAATAAAATAACATAAATACAATGTCTGTTTTAAATCATTTACGCAGAAGTCCAATCTACGTAATCACATGAAAACTCATTGCGCTGTAAAATATCATCAATGTGATGTTTGTAAGAAATCGTATAAATATAAATCTAGTTTATATAATCACATGAAAACTCATTAAAACTAAATGTGATGCATAATTTAATATATAACCGAAAAGCGGCTGTATGAGAGAAGCGCACCGTTCATACTTTTAAACAATTGATAAACGCACGGGTAAAATTTAGGAAGTTAGTGTATATGTAGGTATGTGTGTGCATCCGAGTAGATAAAAAACACGTGAATTTGTTCCTTTGGGGATAGCTCCTTTTAAATAGATATTCGGAGAGGTATGTCTCTAAGGGCCGGTTTTTCAATCATCGGTTAGTGCTTCGGTTAGAGATAATCATGGTTAAAATGCGCAAATGCGTTTTTCAATTGCTAATCGTGGTTAAATATTACTGTTAACCGGTGATTTCCTAACCGGTCAAAATTGACGGGTTAGCGACTTAACCGGAATGGATGATATCTGACGAAGTTTTTGAATTAATTAAACATATGATTAATGAAAAACACTATTCAGTAAGTTAAAGACCAGATCATTTTAACGAATGGGATGATGCGGAATTTTATCGAAGGTTTCGTTTATCTAAACGTTCAGTGCTATATTTACTAGAATTTCTTGATGAGGTTATAAGACATCCATCAAAAAGGTATATATAACAATTATAAATTTGTTTATATATTTCTCTCATTATATTATATTTTGTAATAATATTTCTCCTAGAAATAAATTTTCATATTTCACCCTTAATTCTTTACATGTTCTTCTCCATCCAAACGCCGCTTTTTGCATTGAATATATCAATAATTTTGTTCCAACAATTTTCTTTATCTTTTATTGTAATTAAATCTGTTTTCTTACACTATATAATTTTGTCATATTTTTTAATTAAATTCACCATAATAATACACTCTTCATCGGAAAAATTTGCTCCTCTGTTACGTTTTTCTGTCATTTTACATATATTCTGTCACAATAACCTTCAAATATAAATAAACAAATACAAATGAACTGACAGATCTAGTAATATGAAGAGAGCAATCGTATAATTTTCTTGCCAACCTAAATTAGAAACTTGATAACCAGGGTTAATTTAACTGAG
Organism: Stenolophus ochropezus; assembly: GCA_035578165.1. NCBI lineage: Eukaryota > Metazoa > Arthropoda > Insecta > Coleoptera > Carabidae > Stenolophus > Stenolophus ochropezus. The sequence goes on along the minus strand of JAQOWZ010000012.1, from coordinate 11,714,353 downwards.
AATGTCTATGTGATTGAAAAACGCTCATTGCACTAACCATGATTAACTATGCTGGTTAAATGTAATCGTGATAAAGTTAACCGTAACTTAACCAGTTATTGAAAAACCGGCCCTAAGTCTTTCTGTTTCGTCCCAAAGCTAATCCATCCTAATCTTACCTAACCTAGTCTAAGCTAACCTAACCTAACTTAACCTGATTTAACCTAACTTGACCTAACCTAATCTGACCTGACCGAACCTAAAGCCGATGTCATACTATCATTCATGTGAATGAGAAAGAAGAAGAAGTGATATGTGAATGATGAAATTTTTGCAGGTCGCGATTTTTTCGTTATTCGCATTCTGTCACGGCTCACAGCTAATTTCATGCGTGAGACCATTACTGTACTTAACTTCACTTTGTTGTTTGGAATTATTTATTTGTTATGCTTTTTATTTTTTCTACACATAAATATTACTATTTGTTTTAACTGTTGTAAATGCAGACAAGAGATTAATTTTAAATGTTTATAGCCGTGAATCACATTTATATTGCGTAAAAACTCTGCAATATAGGCAATTATAACAACATTTCTTATAATACTATTGCTTGTACTATCCACATTTTCATTTTTCTAATTTTAAATTGTAAATATAAATATAAATTGTTTGTTTCATCATTCATGGCTCAAGTCTCTTCTTCTTTCTCATTCGCCATCATTCATATAAATGATAGTGTGACATCGGCTTAAGGTGATAAACTGCTGGCTAACAAAAAGCAAATACATTTTGTATGAATTTAAGTCATGGATTTACAAATCTAGTTATATTTATTCTTCTATTCGATATAAAAGATTTTATTCCATCTTTGAACAATAGTTAATTAACATATGAACTTTGTTGCGCTTTTGTAATGTTTATTTGGTGCTCTTCTGTAACAAAAAAATACCATTTGGTGTGCTTTTGTCAAATGCAGTCGAAACGCATTATGGTTAATAATGTTAGACTGACAAGGAACAATCCAAGATGTACTAAACCGTTGTGTAACACAGAAAGGAACCAGGTTGTCCGCCTCTGGTTACCTGCATTGAAAATCTACCTTCAATCTTGTGAAAATTAATGTGCGAAAACGTGTTTTATTGAAACACGTGAAAGTACATTCTGGAGTAAGATACTTTCATTGAAATGTCTGCAGTAAGTCATTCACATATAAATGGTATTTACGCGTCCATATGATAATTTATTACGGAATAAAAGATTATCAGTGCAATGTCTGTAGTAAATCATACAAATATAATTCCCGATTAATTACTCACATGAAAACGCATTTTAAAACTGAATATGTTACATAATTTCATGTTTAACAGAAAAGCCTTGTGGTTAATGTTAAAGCAGACAAACACCCAGAAAGGAACCAGGTTGCCCGCTTACTGGTTACAGCACTGGGAATCTACCTCTTGTGCAAATCAATGTGAGTAACGGGTACATTTATTATTTAACAATATTCATATTAATTATAATTTTTATTGACCTTCCCCTGCCTTAATAATCATTTCGACCTTTGGCATTAAATATATTATTAAATTAAATTATGTTAAAAATTATCAACCCATATTTTTATCACTATGTGGCATTTATTTTTTGTTGTAATAAGAATCCTGTTGGATTTTGTAGGTCATAATAAGAAAGACTAAAGCTGCTATTAGACAGATGCACATGTCTGTAACTGATTTGACAGCAATTTATTTTATAGGCATATATTTAAAAAAAAAAAGATATTTGTTCTTTATGGAAAATGTACTTATTTTGTAATTTTTTTTCTAATTTGTATGAAACAATCAATATATATTATTTTACAAGATAAAATAGTTTTTAATGCTGATAACAAAAATTGACTGGTGAACCTATTATCACCGTAAAAATAAAGATGTTTTTATCAAATTTTATAAATAAATATATAATAAATAATTCGTATTTTTAATTCCACAACCTAGTAATTTTTACTTACCTAATCCTGGTGTTCTTATCCTTAATTTTCTCCGGCTTTTTCTATCTGTTGCTACTTTTCTTGTGTGTTCCTAGTTTTCTTGTCGACCTCTGACGCTTGTTGTACTTCTAGCTGTCAGGTTTACTGGGTCGTCCTCTTTTCCTTTTTCTGTGTCTCTTGTTTCAAACATTTGTACTGTATAGGTGATTAAGCCATCTTATTTTGTCCAATCTTGCATGCTCTTCTATACGAGTGTACCACCGAAAATTGCTGCAAACTACTAATAAAAAACAAAAATTTTCAAAACATTTTTTTTTATTGTTTTTCTAAATACTCTCCTTTTAACTTTACGCATTTGATAAAACCAATCGTTGAAGCAATAAATCCATTCTTTTGGAGACACTTGAGAGACCAAGTTTTCGTAGGATATAACTGCATCATTTGCACTTGTATATCGGAAACCACATAGGTTATCCTTTAATTTAGGAAATAGGAAGGAACGACAAGGTGCAAGTTCAGGACTGTACGGCGGGTGCTCCAGTTTTTCTAACTTGGACTCTGTTAAATAGGCTAAATTAATGTGTACCAATTACCAGTTACTGTTTTCCTATCTTCTAATGCAATATTAACAATAGCACCGGATTTTGAGAAGAACGAGGTAATAATTTTTTTTACCAATATTTCGAACTCGTTTTACTTCGACAGGATTGGATTATTACAGAAAATATTTACGTGGAAAGTGAACTGAGTATAATGATTTATCCGACAGTAGGTGGGCTGGTATCTCGAAGAGCAGCTGAGATGGGTGTCGAACTGCGGCGGAAGTGTTAAAAGCTCTCGGGTACGTTGATGCTCTGTGAGTCCACGGCTGAATCGGATATACGAGTCTATTTCTCCAGCAGGAACTAATTCCCTAGCAGGACACAAGCCAGCACCAAACAAAACAAAATCCAAGCAAAAGTAAAAGGAAGCACACACAAAATTGTTAAACTGGAAAAGTCAATTACTCAAGAAACTAAATCTCAATATACTATAAAATACAAAAATCTTTACAAAGATTGAATTGACGCAAGCAGTGACAATAAACATAAGGCAACGTAAGAAGAAATTAAAGGATGATATCGCAAGTTGTCACAACGCGACAAGTCGAAAACCGACACTCGTTTCGGGTTCGGTGTAACAATTCAATCAATTCAGTCTCTGAATACTCTCATCAAAACCAACATAACCCTAATATCAAAGGCTGACTAAACTTAAACTCTAAACCCAACTTAAACACAAACGAAAGCTAAAATAATGAACCGACGACAGACAACTTACTCTTTCCTACGCTCATTCACTCAGGAAAGGGAAAGGGAATGATAATGAATGATTTGTGAAGTGACAACAAGAATTTTTAAAACAGAAATTACTTTAAACTAATCGACCAAAATCCAAAATTTGAGTGACTGTCTGAACACAACAAATACGGCCAACTTGAATTAAGGAGATTGCTCTAATTATACAGAAATTACAAAAAAAGGAGTTAAACAACGATTGAAGTAGTGATGGTACGGAAATTCGGCCGAGATACTAAATACGGTTTCTGCCGAATCTTAATTAAATTTTATAATAAATTATAAAAAGGTGATAAAAGTAAGTAACAATATAAATAAACATTCATTTAGAATTATTATTATTAATAAAGACTAAAATACTACTACTACTAATTTGGAATTCTAGCTTGACGTATAGATTTATTTATTTCTTCAAAATTACAAAATAGGATATTACTCTAGTTAGACAAAAAAAGGTATTTAATTGAATATTGAAAATTACATTCTCGTAGATCGTAATGTATAAACAATAGTTTGCCTGCAGTAATTGGAGTCAATCTTGAGCGCCATTCTTTATAAATTACTTCTATTTCTGAAAATGTGTGTTTACTTTAAAATGAACTATTAACAGTGTCCAGGCCGTCCTAAAACTATTTGGAACTGTTTTAAATATCTCGCTACGTCTTCGAACAGCTTCAAACTCTTTTAACAGTGTCCAGGCCCTCTTAAAATTATTTGGAATTGCTTGAAACTGTTTTAAATACCCTGCGACGTCTTAAAAGAGTTTCAAACACTTTTAACAGTGACCAGACAGTCTTAAAACTGTTATTCGTGTGTTGTTTATAAATTTACAATCTCGGAATTCTCCAAATTATAAATTTTATGATGTATAAATATGTTGTTGTCTAATTCGAAATTTTGTTAAAAATATGATCACAAACTTCACATTTGTGTATTTTAAACTATTATTTAACAAGTAAAACTTTGAATGAGCCAGTATCATCGTATACATGGACATCGAAAAAGCGTGGAAAGCTGATACAGCTTCTTCTATTTTAGAGTATGTGAAATATAATAATTTATTTTTGATAATTATTTTTCCTAATCTTTATCAAAGTGATAACATATTTGTTGCTAGTAAGAAATCGATTTCTGTATTTTCATATTTTTATTATTGTCCCCTTATTGAAATTTTTGTAGGCGCGTTAAAGATTGATAAACAGTGAAACTCTAGGCACGAAGATGTGACGAAACTTTCCGATTTGAAACGATGAGCCCTTTAAATTTGTTGGCTTTCCCCATCTCTCTCTAATTTTCGTTTTCCTGTCTTACTGTCGCTTCTGTGATATATATATATATATATATATATATATATATATATATATATATATATTCTGTGTTGTAGCAATGACTAGTATTTATGGCACTTACTGGTCATGTTTGAACAAAAAAATGAGGAATATACTATACCGTGGGTATTTTTTAACATGGGGATTTATTATATCCATGGTTACGACTTGATATTTGATTGACAGCAATGTATACTTGCTTGTCTCATTATAAATTAAACATATGGAATAAATTTGACAGAAGTATTAAATTTTAATATTGTAAGAAATTACAAAATAAAGAAATGATAAACCAACTAACAAACTTGTAAGTATAATAATGAACAATTAAACAATAATTACAATAAATTTTCAAAAGTCCATCCATTATCTGGTAGGTAATGAATCAATCTGCTATAAAACTTTTGAATTGTAATATATTGAAACATGATTTGAATTTTAACTTTAAATGATGTTATGTTTGAAGATCTTCCCCGGTAGAAACTTCTTATTTTAAAGATCAACAATAAAAAGAATCTAGATGTGTAAGATGGAGTGATCTAGCAGGCCTTTTTACTATACTACTATTTTCTCTGAAGTTATTAAAGATTCTTAAAATTGTTATTGCACTTGAGGTAAGCCTGTCAGAAAATTTTATAACCCAAAAATCAAAACTCATTCATTCCCTATGTTTCATTGTAAATGAGACAAGCAAGTATATATTGCTGTCAATCAAATACCAAGTCGTAACCATGGATACAATAACTCCTATGTTTTGTGTTAAAAAATATTTACGGTATACGTGTTAATACTAAGCTGTAACACCCGAAAACGGCAGTTAGAACTCATTGAAACAAGTAACTTTTCTTAGATCAAATTTTTGATTTGGAACCCCATTCATAGTTATTGGCCTCCTTTTGTTTTTCAAAAAATCGTCATTACTCCCTTATTTTAAGGAATATTTGAAAAATAAAAAAAACTTTCATCATTTGCTTTTGGTTCTCTAAAACATTTGTATTTACAATTATTTTCTATTTTGTCAAATAACAAAGTAGCGACCGATCAAAAATTTCAATACAAGATATTTTGAAAACCAGTTGATTTGAAAATTAAACATTCATAAAATCTTTAAACTATCTCTTAATATATATATATATATATATATATATATATATATATATATATATATATATATATACAGGGTGTTTGGCGAAAGGCCGGCACCCAAAATATTTCGTTTATTTTTAAAGATACAGGAAAATGATAAGGAGCAAAGGTAAACTATACAAAGGGACTCAGAAAATGATCGTAGTACAAATTTTGTATCACTTCCGGTTTTAGCGTAAATGGGTCTAACTTTAATTCTAGTATAGGGAATCGGTATTTTTATATTTTTTTAAGGAATTTATGTAAAATTAGCTTTACAATGATACCAAAATATCATAATTTTACTTCAACCAGTTCAAAATAGCGACAATTTTTTTTTTTCTATAGCAGATGTTAAAGTGCAATTTTATCAATTCAAAATAGTGGATAAAGTAGCACTTTAACCGCAAGGGTAGATAAAGTAACAATTTAACAGCAAGGGTAGATAAAGTACTTTAACTTATGTTTATAAGAAGTACATTTCCATCACAACGCACACTACTGACATTTTAAAATTGTTCTTAAATAATAATTTAATTTTTCTAATTCTATTCTCTTCAAAACCTGCTATAGAAAAAAATAGAATTTTATACACGACGATAAAATTAAATTATCGATTCGCGAAAAACACTTATCGATAAAATATTATTTTATCGTCTTGTATAACAAATAGCTATTAATATTTACTAATAAAATTCTTAAAAAAGTACAATATAGCAAGATATATGAAAATAATTTTGTTACCTGAAAACAACACATATGTCAAAAAGTATTTTATCTGCCTTAGTTTTGTTATACTTTTTTAATTTCAATTTTTTTTTATAATAATAATAATGGCTCACGTGGAAAATGTAATGGCGGAGTTTCTATTCCGTATGACAAAATGTATAGAAAATGACTGCGGCCATATTGAGCATTTGTAATTTTTATATTGTTTCTCATATTTACTTTGTGTTTCTGTTTAGTTTTGTTTCTTATTATTCTGTTTTCATTCCTTATTTACCTAGTTGTCAGTACATATTATTAAAATAAATTGTTGTCATTTTGAATTGGTGGAAGTAAATCTATGATATTTTAGATTCATTGTAAAGCTAATTTTTTGTACATTCCGAAAAAAATATAAAGATATCGATTCCCCATGCTAGAATTAAAGTTGGATATATATCCGCTAAAACCGGAAGTGATACAAAATTGTTACTACGACCATTTTAGGAGCCCCTTATCTAGTTTAACTTTGTTCCTTAACATTTTCTTGTATCTCTCAAAATGAACGAAATATTCCGGGTGCCAATTAATACATTTTAATTACAAAATGTCAAATACGAGCTAAGAATTCAAGAACTTGAAAAAAATCTTGCTGCAAAAGAAGCGGATATAGCAAAATTAGAAATGAAATCACGCGAAAGAAATATAATAATATTCGGAATTCAAGAAAAACCTAAAGAGGACATTGAACAAGTATAAATACAAACTTTAAAGAATGATCTAAAAGTAGATTACATTTCAATAAATAACATTGAGGAGATTAGAAGAGTAGGAAAACCTAAAGAAAACAAAAAATAAGACCAGTCTTAGTAGAGTTCAGCTCCAAAAGAATAAAAAAAGAAATATTAACAAATTCAAGATACCTTAAAGGTAAAAATATATACATTGAACATGACTATCCCAAAGAAATTGTTAACACTAGAAAACAACTAATCCCGCACATGAATAGAGCAAGAAAAGATGGCTACAAAACTTTCCTCCGATACGATAAGTTAATTGTAAAAGGTTCAACTTATACAGCAGCCGATTGTGAAAAAGATAATTCCCCGAAGATAACAGAAATGAAATCTACAAGCTGACACTTACAAATAGACAATCCTGTTCTCTCCCATCAATGAATGAAATAGAAAATAATAACGTCGAAGAAAATAATACCAACAGCACAAACAATACTTCAATAAACAAATCCAACACTGGGACAAGCAATAAACTACAGCAAAGAGGCCCTTCAGACAGACATAGCGTAACAAGAGCAGAAGCACAAAATACACCAAAAAATTATTAAACTATCAACAATCAAGCACTGAGATACACAATATCTTCTGAAATATACTAATTCATGCTTTTCGTTTATCAACTAGTTCCGTTTCACCGGATTTATTGAACAACTGGACCTTCCTTCAATTTTTTTTTGAAACAAAATTGAAACTGAATATTAACTTTTTGCAGTATTAGAGTGGTAGCCATAAACAGCAATTTCTGTTTTGATACTTTATTTTTACTTTGCTCGTCATAATAAAGGATAATAATTCTGAAGTGGGATTCCATAACTTCGGTTGCTATCATTTGGACTTGTTATATCAATTGCAAATATCAACTACAAATTTTACTTGCTATTCAATGAAAATAATTGTTATTTATGGTTGATACGTAACTACACATATAAAGAACACTCTATCTATTCTTCAACACTGATGTGTGAATGTCTTAAATTCATTGTAAATTTGAATTTCTGCCATGGTGAAATTTAACGTTTATAATGAATATTTTAACAAATGTAGTTGTTACGACTTATAGAATACCACCCCAGGAAGATAAAATTGTAGAAAAATTCTCTAAGTAATCTTCATAATGATTGATTTTTAGATAAGGTTTATGTTAGAATTTTTGTAAAAATGTGGATAAAATACAGAAAGAAACGGAATAATGAAAAAATGACGATAGTAGACGTATATAAATTGATTTTTTAACGGTAGAGGTATAAAAAGATAGTAACTAGGACAATAATTATGAGGAGTCCGTTATAGGCGATGCCATCGTAGATGTCAGCGCTACATACGGCTAATATTGGAACTCTAATGCCGGGTATAGGTTTCATTTGTGACATGGCTGTATACGGTAAGTTACTGCTTTTTTTATTATATATTATATATTATTATTACTTTAAAACAATATTATAAGTAAAAATAATGACAGACAAATATAAGTAAGTTTAATAAAGTTGTATTTTGACTTACCATAAATAAAAATTGTGATTTATAACGTTATATACTTCAGTAATCAATGTAATAAATATGTTGTTATTTCAGAAAATATAAAGCTTAGGCTAGTCGAGTATTTTAAATATTTGAATGATTCAACAAGAACTAACATTAATAGAATTTCTTACCTGCTCTGGGAAAGTAATCATTGTCATCAAAATGTTTTGAACACACGTAAGAATGCTTGGTGCGAACTTTCTTACCAATACGTAATTTTAAGACCCACGCTAAATGTTGATCGACCTTTTCCTCTACTCCCAATCGATTTATTATTGTTACAATTTTTTTTCCTGATTCAGGGAATTCATGAAACATGAGATCTGGATGCTTTTTTCTCCAAGAAATACATCCCGGCACGCAACAATACTTTTTACTCATGGTTATATTAAAATTTATACATATAGTTGTTCAAAGCTAGCACGCAATATTATACAAAATATTTTAAACACCAATAAAATACAGTAAACCTTCACAAAAAGACCAATGTAACATGACAGCAATACCCGGCATTAAGGTTCCAAATTTCGCCGCCAGATAGAGAGCGCTTGGCTGGCATCGCCTATACAAAGCGGTAAAAACACTATACGGCTATCAGATGACAGAGTACTACTTTACCGGTTTCCAGATTTTGTCGCTAGGTGGCTACGAGTTAATGGTCCTCGCGAATAGACAAAATCTCGAGTATGTATTTTAAATTTATTTATTTGTGTAAAGTGATTAAAGGAAAAGAAATTCTCGTCTCTATACGATATCTGCACTTATTTAAATGGTGCTATAAGACCAGTAGTTGCAGAAGTAACTGTAAAGATTTTTAGAGATTGTTCTAAAGTTGACAACAATTATCGTTTCTTTCACTACTAAAAAATATTAATTCCGTTTACTTTACTTTAAATAGAAGTGAACTGAAAAAAATACATCTAATTTAAGTGAAAATTTTGTTCGGATTTTGGTTTTGTGGCGTTCGATTTTCAACTTAGCAATTAATTCTAACTTTTCTTTTCAATGTACACTAGAAATTCACTCTTTAAATTAAAATTCTGATTGCCATCTATAGTAAACTTTGAGTATTAAAAAATTGAACCAGGCAAAGCTATTCAGAATAGTTTTACTTGTTCATGTGAATATTTTTGTTGGTGATTTAAAAATCACACTGTTAATATTATTACAAAGTTCTACATATATTTTGCGTACAAATTATAAAATACACATAGTATAATGGATTTGTGTTTTATGTGCACGAAGGACTACCACTGCGTCCCTGTGGACGACAGAATAGTGTCCGAAGTGGAGTATCTTATTCCTGAAATAGTAAGTAATTAAACTTTACTTATCATGAATAAGAAATAATTGTATATACCTCCGTTGTGTATTGTTTTTATTTTATTAAACAGTTGCATAAGTGAGGTTAGCTTAAGAGCCGATATGACCATGTCATACAATCGACAAGTCGCTTAATCGACAATATTATACCGTAGTTTTTGTCGAGTTCTCGTGTTTAATTTTATTAATATTATTTACCTTTATATTTTCGTACGTATTCTTAATGAACAATTGAAATTCTAAATTATTTTATCGTACAATATTACTTTTGTTAACTTCTTCCTAAATACAGTTTTCTCTCCATTTATATTTTGTTTGAGTTCTGCTATCACTGTGATTACATTATTTTCTTTCGTTTTGAAATATTATTTTTGTTTTTCGTATAAAATATTATCAACTAGTGTTAAAATACTATTTTCTTAATTGTATATACCGAACAACGTTATATCCAGTGCTCGTACATTACTAATATTATCTCTGTTACGGCAATTATTTTTTTCTTCGAAACCAAATATATAATTTTTGTTTTTCTATTTTCCATGTTAATAACAAAAGGTTGATTTACAGTCTGAAATGTTTATATATGTTTATTTTGACGTCAGACTTTCGGAGTCTATCCGGGAGAGCCACTTCCTAGAGATGGCAGCACTCCTGACTGACTTATTTTAAATAAGTGCTAGCAGTGGCGGATTGTGGCAAATTATTTACTTAAAACTATAAACTCTGCTTAATCAAAAAATCATGGAATATATTGCTAGCTAGTAGCTCCGCTGTTATTATTTCATAATTTATTGTCCAGCAAAAATCATCGAGTAGGTGTAGAGTATTTCTTGCTAGGATAGGATAGATTAGGAATTAAAGAAAAAGGTAGCTTTGATTAAACTAAAAAAAGAAAATAAACACACACTATATGTAATAAAAAAAAAATTAACTGCCTACGCTAACATAAACTCTGAAAATACATTACATAAATAAATTCCCAACAAAAAAATTAATATAGTGAAAATTAAACATTTTTAAAAATTAGTAGAATACCACTATTTTTTTGAACCGCATTATAATCTATTCTACTTTTATAAAATTTATCTTCTTTTTTGATCGTTGCAATAAAATCTTTTTCGATTGAAATTAATGTAATATCGCTAAGTCGATTTTGATCCATAGAAATGCGCAGATAAGTTTTTATGTGCTTTAAAATTGTAAAACTCCTTTCTACTGATTGGAATAGTCACAATGATGTTCAAAAACTTATAAAATTCTGGCATGCAAAAATGTGAATCGTTTTTAAAGTTAACATATCAGTTGGTGCCTTGTTTCTATTAAATAATAATATGTCGTTATAAATCACAGAAACCTCGTTTTTTAATTTATTAGGGTCCAAAAAAGAATATTGTTCTAGCAAATTTTTAAACGAATTTTCAGGAAATTCTTTTAAATAATTTAAATATTTTTCGGTGGTCAAAAGATCAAAAAAGAGTAAGTTGTCTAAATCATTAAATCTAACTTGAATTTGGCCAATTATTGTCTCTAAAAAAAAGTAGTTTTTCTTTTTTTAAGAATTGAATCTGTTTCAAAATTAATCATCTAAATATGTCATTAAAAACTCTTGTCATTTCGAAACATTTCTAATATTTTTGGTAACGAACTTAAACCTTTTTTTCTAATGTAATATCTGTATTTCTGCTTTGTAAAATGGATAAAATCACTTCAATTTGTTCAAAAATTATTATATATTATAGCCAGACCCCCAATCTAAACATTCCTAGAAGAGCCGCTGCACTGATACCGACATTTGCTAATGCCTCCCTTGCCTATGTTTTCTCTCTGTTCAACTCATATATTTCATCTTTCTTCTTGAATTGATTCAAGGTCAAAACTAGCATTCTCTTCGCTTTAAAGGGGGATAGGTGGAGACAAATTTCAAGTTTGTTTCTTTAAATAACACATATAATTAAAAGAATATCTACTAATATATTTTTCTAGTATAATAAATAAGTCTTTATATATTCCATTTATTATTTGTAGAAAGTATTAAAATATTTATTAAACGTGCACATTTTCTTTATCTGTTGAGAGGAGGCAGTGCCTCCCTTGCCTCCTCTGACGAGCCGCTACTGAGTGCTAGTGATATTTTGATTCTTTGTTTTGAGGATATTTTGATATTTATAATTCGATTCAAATTTGTTTATTGAAATTTCAGACATATACATTTATTTTAACGATGCTGTGCGGTTTATGGTCGAAGTAGAAGCATTATAAAAGGAACATAAGATTCACAATTGCGGTTATCTACTTGTTAACTAATTAATTACTTAATTATTTTTAGCTGGACATATTATTTTATGCGATTACAAGGCAGATAAACGGAATAATTTATTTTTATATAGAAATAATTAGGCTGTGTCTTCAAATATCTAATTTGAATCAATCGTAATAACTTTAAATACAATTGTTAGTAGTGCAAGCAATCGTTGCTTTGTTATTATATTTATGTATTTTTTATATAAATACACCATAAAAAATTTAAAAAAAATATATTTTATAATACCTATTATTTTCTTATTTTTTTTAATGTTACAGATTTTATTCAAAGGTACATAAATATAAACATGTACATCACGTTCTTTGTTTTGCTCGACTTTCCCCTGATATAGCTCAATTTCTGGTATTTTTATCGTTTCTTCTTCTCTATCTTTCCTACAAACAATTCAAAATAAATATATAATGTTAAAGAATAATAATTACTGCTACATGTAACGTCTCTTTATTTTTTTCTCTGTACAGAAGTTCCGTCTGAATTTTTTTTGTGGTAATTTATGGCTGATATGTGCTTTCCGATTTTTAATGCGATTTTCCACTCATTTTTTAATATTTCTCTTTTTGAGAAATAATGACCGGATATGTCAACAATTGCAGACAAATACAGAACAATATCTCTTGGACTTGCCGGTCGTTGTTGGTTGTTGTTTACTTATAACCCTATGTGACAGTACAACGTTTTGCCTACGTAGGTAAGTGAAGTTGTCCCCCCCAAGTCGGAATTAATAATAACTATTTGATATGACCAATTGCGCCCTTTATGCGCTTGTGTGCACCACTTTTACTTTTTTATGCGCTCCTGTAGTTTTTATTTTTTTTTATTTTTTAAATGGGGCGGCCAACTTAATGTGTAGCCCCCCCAAATTGGTAAATATGTATTTGATTGTTATGTATGGCTTTATGAATACATGCGCTAATATGCGCCAGTGCAAAATATTAATGCGCCAATCACGTTTAGGATATATATATTTTTGAAACTCGGGGGGCTACATTAATGCTGATTTTTTTTTAATTTTTAAAATTTTGAAAAAGCTATTGTTTTTGAATACGTATGCGCTCTTATGCGCTACCACAAATATTCATTGCGCTTTTTCCGTTTAAGAAATAGAATGATGGGGGGGGGGTTCAAGATAATGATAAATTAAAAATTGAAAATTATTAATTTTCTAAATGAAATTTTATTATTAATATTATGCGCTATTATGCACCAATCAAATGTTTTTATGCGCTGATTTAGTTTTCTATAAAATAACACTATAAACGCGGGGGGGGGGGGGGGCAATTTAATACATTTTCATATTATTTTATTTTGTTAATTGGATACAAATAATAGTCATATATTTGTATGCGCTATAACAAATTTCTTCTGCGCTCATATAGTTTTTAAATTATCAATGTATATTCTTCAATTTAAAGTCGAACTAAATCATAGACAAATCTCACGTATATTTTTTGTTAACTTCTGAACGTAAAAAGCCTACTTAATTTCCATACAAACGAATTAAGACGGAAAATGTTAACTAGCACAATAATATGGTAGATACAGGCGATAAAATAGGGATGGAGAGGTAATTTTAGAAAATATTAAAATATTTTTTTATAAGTCTTACATTATATTTAATATAAAAATCTCAGTGTGCAATACAAGTAAGTACTTTATAATTGTTTGTTTTCATTAGTATGGCAATATTTCAAAGGAATATCATTTCTATGTTCATACATGTATGGGTTACAGTAGGGCACGAGCGCGCTGTTGTCGCTTGGGCCCAAGCACATCAGTGGCCGTGGTCCAGATAAGAGCGGGAACTTCAAATAGATGTCTTGGACAGAGATAGCGATAAATTACCTAATAAAAGAAAAGATCTATTGGCAATGATACGGTGTTTTAAAATAGTTATATTATAGAAAAGTAATATACTATCTACAGAATGTGCTCTTTACGAGTGCGCTGCAGTCGCTTGGAACCAAGCGCGACTTCACCCCAACTTCACACTGGTCGTGGTCGAGAAAAGAGCGGGAACTTTAAATAGACGTCATGAAGAGGTATATGAGTAAAAACGAGAAATTTATTTAAAGTTCCCCGCTATTTTCTGGACCACAGCCACTGAGATGCTTGGGCCCAGGCGACTGCAGCGCGCTCGTGCCCTATACGCGACTTACGCAGTGTTAATTTCGTATACTAAACTATTCTTCTTTTTTAATAATTACCAAAAATAAAATAACTTTGTACTGCAACGCCACCTTGCAGTGCTAACATAAACCTAATTAAAACTAACTTAATAGTTATTATTAATAATAGAAACTAAATTTACCTTTAATTATAATTAAATAAACAAAATATATATATATATATATATATATATATATATATATATATATATATATATATATATACAGGGTGAATACTGAAAACCTTGACATAGGGAAATAACATGGGAAAACAGTTTTTTGCTGTTTCCATCTGTCCCGCTAAATAAAATCGGGTGTATATGGTATCGTTAGTTAGATTACTTAATTTTGCATCTAATAAAACTAAATGTTGTGTAATAACGCCTTTTCTAACAGAAATATTTGATAAAATCAATTGTATTTTGAAGGTTATCCTTCATATTTTCGAATAAGAAACGTCTAAAACAAAATGCTCCATAGCCGAGTGGATACGAGGGTTGTTTCATAACATAAATAATCTACAAGACCTGGTTCGAGACCACCTCGGCCCTATTTTTTTTAAAATTAAATTATACTTAAAATATCATGTTTCGAAACATGAAATACAAAATTATACACTAAAAACTAAATTCGAATTAATTGTTAAGTTTGACAGACACCAAAAAATAATTCTATTAAATATTTGGATTTTTTTATTTATAAAAATATGAATATTGCTATTTTATTAAAATAGTCTGATATAATAAAGATATTTTAAGCATAATTTAATTAAAAAAAATAGGGCTGAGGTGGTCTCGAACCAGGTCTTGTAGATTATTTATGTTATGAAACAGCCCTCGTATCCACTCGGCTATGGAGCATTTTGTTTTTGACGTTTCTTATTCGAAAATATGAAGGATAACCTTCAAAATACAATTTATTTTATCAAATATTTCTGTTAGAAAAGGCCATATTACACATTTGGTTTTATTAGATGCAAAATTAAGTAATCTAACTAACGATACCATATACACCCGATTTTATTTAGCGGGACAGATGGAAACAGCAAAAAACTGTTTTCCCATGTTATTTCCCTATGTCAAGGTTTTCAGTATTCACCCTGCATATATATATATATATATATATATATATATATATATATATATATATATATATATGTGTGTGTTTTGGCAATTATTAAAAAAGAAGAATAGTTTAGTATACGAAATTAACACTGCGTGGTGTGGTAGCGCATAAGAGCGCATACGTATTCAAAAACAATAGCTTTTTCAAAATTTTAAAAATTCATCGGCTTTGCATTCATCACCGCATATTATTGAAGGAACATTTTAAATAACAAATTATCAGTGTTTTGTTAGAATATACCAGGGTGCCTATTCTGCAACTTTTCAACGATTTGAAGTATTATATTGATTGACGTCTCATGTCAAATGTACAATGTTGTAATCTTAGGATCTTTTGTATTTGAAAGTTTTAGTAAAATAATTTTTAAGTTGGCACTACTCCCTGGCACAAATTTCAAATTGTGCAAATTTGTGTTTATTGTCAATTCCGTACATTTGCATAATTTCAAGATTCTCTTTAGTAATTTGTTTGTTATTTCCTAATTTGTTCTTTCAATACCGCCAACCGCACAAACTTAACGTCAGTATAACACTAGTGAAATGAATATAACACTACCCTTCCCTCTAGTGAATCGTTTACAAAATGAGTGACGTCATATTGCCCTGTTGCACTCAAAAACCGCTAGATGGCAGTCAGATTATAACACTTTTGAACGCGTATCACTAGTGTTATAAGTTGCAGAATAGACACCCAGGTGTATTATGTTATCAATTTATATAAGGCGCTTTCTTCGTCAAAATGTAAGGAGCACACTTTCATGAAAGGGCTTACTTTTTTTAAATTTTCAAAACGTTTATCCACACCTTTTTCCTATTGACCAATTCGTACTTGTTAAAATTATTTTTCATTTGTACTTTAGAATTATCACTAGGAAATCGAAAAAAAGTGTAAATCTGAGTTACGTTTTTTCCATGAATTGCACATTGGTACACAACAATGTATATTTGATATATTGCAAAAGAAATACAAATGCAAAAGAATCAAAGAAAGAAACGATAACCACACGAAAATTAGTCTCTAAAAAGACTGTTTGGTATATATCAAACTGATATAATAATAAAACAATATATAAATACGAAAATGCAGCACAAAAACTTAAAATTAAACAAAAGTTATAAATAAAATGTCGTCAAATGTACGTTGTAAACATAGGTTATAAACTACGAATGTCTCTCGGAGGGTTTCTAAAATTCGCCACCAGATGGCATATCGCTGGGCTGGAAGTCCCCATAGATCAGCAAAAAGTAGTAGGTTAGTTGAATAAATAATCGACCTTCATTATATGCAAACCGTGCCACAGCTAACATCTAAACACAAACTATAATGTGCTGATTTATATTTGTTACAATAATAAGTTCTAACCAATTGTTGTACAGCAATAATAATAAATGTGAAATTAACAAATAACATCCCATAATAATGTAATTCGTATACCAAATTCTAATGAATTAATTATATTTAGCCCTGATAAACAGAATGTTGAAATTGTTTGCAAAAATATTAAAGAAACAAAAAGCACACAAGGAATATTTCAAATTTCTAGTACAAGTCAATGTAAAATTAATGTTTTTAAACCTTTTGTAAATGAATACAAAGAAATAAAATTTCAGTTTTCATAATCAATAATGTTGGAAATAAAATCAAATAAATATAAGATTTTGCAAAATATAGAAGAATTTACAAAAACTATTCCTACTATAAGACCACTGAAAGAATTAGATACTAAACATGAAACACATTTTACTATATTGTATGTATTACTAACTATTATTGTTGTAACTTTAATATGTTATAGATTAATAAATATAAATGAGAATAAAATATGTAAAGTCATTTGACGAAACAAAAACTATTCAATTACCGCTTTCAACGTTTTGCAGCGACAGGATTACACAATGCAGTTATTTTCTGTTCTAAAATATTTTACATTTACCTCAAGAAATTATAAGTTTTGTTTCTTTCTTTGGAATCCTACGTAATTTTATATTAGTTATTTTCTTCCGTCGTTTAAAGCAAACAATTATTATTACAAGACTATTAAAATGACCGAATCAAAATTTTATTTCAACCAATGGTTCCAATTTTTTTAAATTTTAAAAGGAACACCCTACACATTTTGATATATTTGGAATCTACATAAAAATACAAATCCAATATGTTGAAGTTAATTATTAAACTAAAAAAATAACAATTGCCAGGAAGAAATAAAAATCAAACTTCAAAAGCTATGTTTTTTTTTCACTCTAACGCAGATTTTGACGTTTGACATTTATTTTTTCATAGCAACTGCTATTTTCACTTAACAGTATACAAACTTATTGATAATACAGAGATTTTATTATTTAACTAAAATTTAATAAATACATTTAATTTTTTCATTTGTTTTATTGCTCCATTTACATTTAATTACATTTCTGATTTTTTGGGGTATATATGTAGAATATATCCTTTAGGTTTTTGAGCACCCGACAGAAATAAAAGTCAGCGCCACTGTACTGACTCCCAAAATTCTATACACAGTATCCAAAACATATACCTAAATAACCCGATAAACAGAACTCCAAATCCCAGCGACTCAACACAACAACAACAGAGTCTTCTTCTGGATCCCTTCCCATATCGGAACAGCTGGTACTGAAACAGCTGCCATCGCAGCCAAACAAGCTACCGATATTGAATCAGTTACAGAAACAGCAATCACAAGTAAAGAAGTTAGTCTCGGTCAGAGTGTGCAGAGAGTCACTGAAAGAAGTCAGTGTCGGTCAGTGCATGTCAAAATAAATAGTTGGTAATATAAATATCGTATAAATAAATATTGCGTAGTTTTAAGTGTTTAAATTTTGTTTAACTCATTTTTTTGTAATTTCTGTATAATTAGAACAATCAATTCAAGTTGGCCGTATTTTTAGTGTCCAGCTTTCGTTTGTGTTTAAGTTGGGTTTAGAGTTTAAGTTTAGTCAGCCTTTGATATTGGGGTTATGTTGGTTTTGTTGAGAGTATTCAGAGGTTGAATCGAGTGAATTTTTAAATCGAACCCGGAACGAGTGTCGGTTTTCGACTTGTCGCGTTGTGACAACTTGCGATATCATCCTTTAATTTTTTCTTACCCTTTCATATCTTTCTTGCCACTGCTTGCGTCAATTTATCATTGTATAACTTTTTGTTTGAGTTCAATCTTTGAAAAGATTTTGGTATTTTATAGTTTTTTCCAAAAAAATACCTCTAATACCATTTTTTCGCAAATTACGTTATTATTAAATATAAAGATTTTTTAATTTTCTACCGATATGCATAATTACGATTATATATAACTTCTAGCTAGATAGAAAAAAAAAATTATAATAATTTTACATATCGCTTAGGCTGAGGAATTCCGATAAAACAGATGAGTTATTCATATGTTCACAAAATTTGACATATATAAGGAATATATTGCATGTGTGAATCAAGGTAAGCTCAGTTCCGGTTTTAGTAACGTCAAAAACAGCTGTCATATTGGTCATACAGATTTTATGAAGGAAATTTTAGGTATGAAATGAATTAAAAATATTCTGAATTGCAATTACAAACTAATTTTTAAACCACAAATTAAATGTATTGAAAAACTTATATAGATTATATTACCACAATAGCAAGAGGTATTGTGTTGGACACATCAGATTTTTTTATTAGTAGTTTGCAGTAATTTTCGGTAGAACCCTTGTATAGAAGGGCATGGAAGACTAGACAATATAAGATGGCTTGAACATCTATACAGTACAAATGTTTAAAGTAAGAGACACAGGAAAAATAAAAAGAGGACGACCCAGTAAACCTGACAGCTAGAAGTACAACAAGCGTCAGAGGTCGAGGATAAAACTAGGAACACACAAGAAAAGTAGCAACAAATAGAAAAGGCCGGAGAAAATTCTAGATAAGAACGCCAGGATTAAGTAAGTAAAAAACACCAGATTGTGCAATTAAAAAATATGAGTTATTTATTAAGTTTATAAAATTTGATAATCTTATTTTTATTTTCACGGTGATAGATTCGCCAGTCAATTCCTCTTATCAGCATTAAAAACTGTTTTATCTGGTAAAATGTAAAATAATATACATTGATTGTTTCATACAAGTTACAAAAAAATACAAGTACCTTTTCAAAAAAAAAAAACAAATATCATTTTTATTAACATTTAGACATGTGCATCTGTCTGTTACCAGCTTTAGTCTTTCTTATTATGGTCTACAAATGCTCAACAGGATTCTTATCAGAATAAAAAATAAATGCCACATAAAGTGATAAAAGTATAGATTGATAATTCCTAACATAACTTATATTTAATCAACTAGTATATTTAATGCCAAAGGAGTTCAAAATAATTATTAAGCGAGGAAAGGGCAATACAAATAATAATTAATAATATGAATATTGTTAAATAATAAATGTACCCGTTACTCACAATGATTCGCACAAGAGGTAGATTCCCGGTGCTGTAGCTAGTAAGAGAACAACCTGGTTCCTTTCTGGGTGTTTCTCTACTTTAACATTAACCACAGACTTTTCTGTTAAGTATTAAATTATGTAACATATTCAGTTTTAAAATGAGTTTTCGTGTGAGTAATTAATCGAGATTTATATTTGTATGATTTACCTGTATTTCAGAATGAACTTTCATGTGACGTTGTAAACTAGTTTTGTGTCTGAACGATTTATTACAGACATCACAATGTTGGTCTTTTACAGCGGAATGAATTTTCATGTGACTATTTAAATACCACTTCCTTATAAATGATTTAAAACAGACATTGCATTTATGTTCTTTTATTCCCATATGGATTTTCATGTGAATATTTAAATTCGACTTCAACATAAATGTTTTAAAACAGACATTACATTTATGTTCTTTTATTCCCAAATGGATTTTCATGTGATTATTTAAATGCGACTTCCTAGTAAATGATTTAAAACAGACATTGCATTTATGTTCTTTTATTCCCAAATGGATTTTCATGTGAGCATTTAAATCCGACTTCTGCGTAAATGATTTACTACAGACATTGCACTGATAGTCTTTTATTCCGGAATGAAATCTGATATGGGCGCGTAAATACCATTTATATTTGAATGACTTACTACAGACATTACAATGAAAGTTCTTTATTCCAGAATGTACTTTCACGTGCTTCAATAAACCACGATTCCGCGTGAACGATTTTCTGCAGATTTCACACCAATACTTTTTAGAATGAACTTTCATATGCTGATTCAATTGACTTTTAAATCTAAATATCTTATGACACACAGAGCACGGCCACGTTTTCTTTACTCGGATGCTCTCTTGTTCTGTACTGTGGCTTTTTAACTCAGTTTCCGACGTAAATGTTTTAGTGCTTGTATTACCACGGAAGTCTTTTTGTCCATTATGAGTTTTTAAATGTTGTCTCAAATTATGCTTTTTAGAAAATCTTTTTTTACAAATAAAACACTGAATATTTTTAATTCCATTATGCAACTCTATATGTCTGTTCAAATCGTATTTGTAAATAAATGTTTTTGTACATAGAATACACGGTAAATATTTTATTCGCCTATATACTTGTTTCTTACAACGCGATAAATTATTTTTACGTATGAATAATTTGTTACTAATATTACTTCGATGGTCTCTTTTATGTATTTTCTTAAAGTTTTTATTACAGAGGATATTTTTCTTTGTGTGAATTTGATTATTTTTGCTATTATTCTTGTGAGTTTCTTTTACAACTATTTCTTCGGGCTCAGCGAAACTCTTCTCCCACACTTCCTCCCGTGTGTCCGCCCTTGAATTCTCCTCCTCTGTCTTGTGTTCTCTTTCATTATCTTTATCATAATTCATTTTATTACTTTCTGCATATTCTTCCTTGCATATGTTTTCCTTTATAAAATTATAAAGTCGTCGGTCTTGTGGCGTTTCTTCCAGTTGTTCTTCCTTAATGGAGATATCTGTGTGCAATGCAGTGTTTAGAGACATTCTGCTGTTATGCAATTTATTCTTTGGCAATACACTTTCAAACAGAACGAATGGATTGGGAAGAACCCTGTATGTGTCTGGAGATGTCCTGTCTACCCGCAAGGCAGGGTTTAGGGATGCGCTGTTTATGTGCGGGTGACACTCCGGCCATGTTTCCTCTACAGGTTCTTCTTTAATAGACTTCTCTTCTATTTTCTTGGGTTGGGTATCAGATGTGTCATTGTGGCCCACAACGGGGGCCTTGCCTGTGTGTAGCAGGGGCCCCGGGGCCCCGCTGGCCCTGATGCTGCTCTCTAGGCGCCGGCTGCTCTCCACACTGGAATGTTTGAATTTGCTGAAGGCGTCGAGGGCCCCCTCACACATGGAACAGATGCGCAGTGGAACACCCAACTTGATAATTGTCTGAAATGTAAAATCAATTCTCATATTATACTCACAAATTGTAGCAAGCAAGAAGCTTATTTTATTCTTGTATTTCGGATAGAGAAAGCTACATGGATATAGAAATATAGAGTAAAATGCCAATCTTCTTGACTTCTCTTACGGTCTCACAGCCTACTTTAGGTCCATATGAAAATTGAAAGTTGGTATCAATTTCTCGAAATCGGTATGAGAAATAAAAATTTGGAGTACTGCAGTGAATTCGTAGTAAAAAAGTGTTTGAATAATGTCCAAATTAATTTTTTTTTGTATTGAAATAAAGAAGTTATACATTTTTTGATCATAGTCACCTATGCATTTTTGAGAAAAGCAAAAACATATAAAATGACCCCCAAATGAGGCAACTTTTGTCTAATTTAACCGACTTTGGATCTCTTATAGATGCGTTTAATTGTACATCAATTTTTTTCTCTTTTTCCTGTATATTTCGGATATTCAAATCGCCTGTATGGAAAGAATATAGTCGATCAAACGACTTGTCGATTGTACGACATGATTATATTCTCTCGAAGCCTAACCTCACTTTTGCTACATTCAATAACAAATATACAAAGTATATGTTGTTGCGACCAATGCTAATATCTAATGGAAGTTATTAAATATTAAAAATTAAATTACTTGTCACTAGTAGGCAGTTGTCAAGAAAAAGACAATATAAGATAATATAATCAAAAATGTAATGATTTTTCGTTTAATATACTTTGTGTTTCCAAATTGTTATTTAATTGTGTGAATCAACCAGTATTAAAGAACCTTTGATAGTTATTTCGACGGGTAGTTGAACAAGTCTATCGCGTAACATATGTATAACTAGACTTACTATATCAGGAATAAGATACTCCACTTCTGCTTTCCACAGGGACTCAGTGGTAGTCCTTCGTGCACATAAATCACAAATCCATTATACTGTTTATATTTTACTGTTTGTGCGAACTATATATATTAAACTTTGTAATAAAATTAATAACGTGATGTAATACCACCAACAGGAAAACATAGTCTGGTAACTGAGACGTTACATGAAAGTAGTAATTAGTATTCTTTAACATTATATATTTATTTTGAATTGTTTGTAGGAAAGATAGAGAAGAAAAAACGATAAAAATACCAGAAATTGAGCCTTATCAGGAGAAAGACGTGCAAAACAAAGAACATGATGTACATGTTTATATTTATGTACCTATCGAATAAAATCTATAACATTAAAAAAAATATACGGAAATTAAAGGTATTATGAATTTTTATTTTTATTTTTTATGGTGTATTTATATAAAAAATAAATAAATGTAATAACAAAGCAACGATTGCTTGCATTACTCTCCATCTGCTTTACAGATGCATACACATTTCTCCGAAGTGATAATTGTATTTAATGTTATTACGATTGATTCAAATTAGATATTTGAAGACACAGCCCTATTATTTCTATATAAAAATAAATTATTCCCTTTATTTGCCTTGTAATCGCATGAAATAATATGTACAGCTAAAAATAATTAAATAAGTACTTAACAAGCAGATAACCGCAATTGTGAATCTTATTTTCCTTTTATAATATGCTTCTACTTCGACCATAGACCGCACAGCATCATTTATCTGAAATTGCGATAAACAAATTTGAATCGAATTAAAAATAACAAAATATCCTCAAAACAAAGAATCAAAATAACACTAGCACTTATGTAAAATACAATATTTTCCCTACAAGTCAGTCAGTAGTGCTGACATCTCTAGGAAGTGCCTCTCCCGGATAGTTTCCGAAAGTATGACGTCAAAATCGAGTGGGAAATACAATAAACCAAACATATACAAATTTAACCCATCAAACATATAAACAATTAACAGCTTATGAAAGTTTCATGCCTTGAAACATAGATGGAACTAGCACACAAATTTCAAGTTCAGAGGCCTAAATTTAATAATTGAATTTTCACCAAATTTCAGACTGTAAATCAGCCTTTTGTTATTAATATGGAAAAAAGAAAAACAAAAATTATATGTTTGGTTCTGAAGAAAAGAATAATTACTGTAATAGTGATAATATTAGTAATGTACGAGCAGTGGATATAACGTTGTTCGGTATGTACAATAAAGAAAATAGTATTTTAAGACGTCAATAATATTTTATACGAAAAACAAAAATAATATTTCAAAACGAAAGAAAATAATGTAATCACATTGGAAGCAGAATTCAAACAAAATATAAATAGAGAGAAAACTGTAATTAGGAAGAACTTAACAAAAGTAAATACATATTGATTTTAAGAATATTGTATGACAAAATAATTATGAATTTCAATTGTTCATTAATAATACGTATGTAAATATAGAGGTAAATAATATTAATAAAATGAAACACAAGAACTCAACAAAACTACGGTATATGTATTGTCGATCAAGCGACTTGTCGATTGTCTGACATGGCATATCGGCTCTTAACCTAACCTCACTTACGCAACTTTTTAATAACATAAAAACAATACACAACGGAGATATGTAAAATTATTTCTTATTCACAATAAGTAAAGTTTAATTTCACTTACTATTTCAGGAATAAGATACTCCACTTCGGACACTATTCTGTCGTCCACAGGGACGCAGTGGTAGTCCTTAGTGCACATAAAACACAAATCCATTATACTATTTATATTTTACTATTTGTGCGAACTATATGTTTAAAACTTTATAATAAAATTAATAGCGTGATGTAATTCCACCAACAGGAAAATATACACTGTACACTGATGTCAACACAGAACTATTAGAATAGGCGAATAAATTTGCATAACTGCGCCAGTAGCGGACATTCCACGAACTAGTCGTCAACATGTCACTGGAATATAGTAATACTGGAACGCTAACTTGTAGGCTTTTAAGCAAGCGAGAAACGAGCCTAAGAGAGATAGATGTCTAACACTTCTGCGCATGCGTATTATCCCCAAAGCCTCATGTCGTACAGTCTGGTCCAGAAGTGAATATTTTATAATTATCAAATATATTTACAAAATGTTATTTATTTGACAAATATTAATTATTATTGCATGATTTGCACATTATTATTAATTTGTTGTTTGAGTGAAGTTCCAGTATCTTTACATAAGTAGTTTTTATTTTTTTTATCTTTTTCTACGATCACTAATGTAACTAGTCATTATTGCACATCTTATAGGTTATGTAAGCATCACATTATGGAAGGCCGTGTGTTAAGTACGCCATCGCGTATTTAGGGAATTTTTGATTTGTTGATTGTTGATTGTTTATTTATTTATTACAAAATTAAAGTTGAATATAACCTAAAATGTAATTATTGTTTTTGTCACTTAGTAACATGTCATTGTTGGCAAATAAAACATATTATAATATGTTACTTATACTATCCTTTTATTTTTATACTGAATGTAGTTGTAACAAAAATAATATGTTTACCAAGAGAGCAGAATGCTACATTGTAGCACGAGCATAATTGAAGCTTTCAGATACGCTTCGAGCTTGTCCTTATGCTTATTAAACGTTGCAAACTTTATTTATCATTAACAAAATAAATTATTTTTATTTGAAACAGAGAACAGCAGCAGCAAATAATAAATATTCCAAAATGTTTTTCAAAAATGGAAACCAATAACTAATTTTAGATTGTACAATAATTGATCTGCAAAAATGTAATTTGTTGAAGTTGTAGAATAAATTCAACAATAGGCCGCACAACACCATTCGAATAATTTACTTCGTTTTGGAAACATAAACTTGATTATAAGCGAAATGCGGGTGAAATCTGGCTTTTATCGCTCAAAGGCGTATAAGTTTTTAAGCAATAATTACTCAAACACATTAAAACTGTGGATTAATGAATAAGTGTTAAACAATACGCTATGTAAGCATTGATACTAGTGCCATCTTGCGGTGTTTCGCTGCATTTTTTCCGACAGTCGCGCCATGAAAACTATTTCCGCAATAATTGCAGTTGACTATTACAAAGTCAACAATATTTTATTTTATTATTACTCTGAAAAAAAACTACTAAAAGTAATCAAATTATTTTTTTGATTACAACAAATTTAGACATATTTTTCTTGCTTAGCTCAACTATTTTGATTGTAATAATTCTTTAGAGAAAAAGCAACATTCGATTTAATTTATTGATGATTTTTTTTATTCACCCTTTAATAGCGGGTTTATAGAAGTATGTATAATTGGTAGGTAAAACTAATACCGCCCGAGTTTCTTGCGTAACTGTGCCTCGCAAAACTATAATTTGTTCGTTGATGTGCCCTACACGATTGTTGCTAAACAGTTTGCGACCTTTCCATATACTTTTCTTACAAAATATAGTTTAGTCGACACTTTGGAATCCACAGTATATAATAAGCAACATTATGAAAGGATAAATTTAATGTTTTCTCTATGAAACTCTGAATATTGAGTTTGGCAGTTCGCAAAACACAAATGTTTACATAGCCTATTCGCGGGAGCCACTTCCTAGAGATGGAAGCACTTCTGACTGACTTATAGGGAAAACATTGTATTTTACATAAGTACTAGCGTGATTTTAATACTTTGTTTTGAGGATATTTTGTTATTTTTAATTCGATTGACATTTGTTTACCGCAGTTTCAGATATATACATTTATTTAAATGATGCAGTGCGGTCTATAATCGAAGTAGAAGCAGATTATAAAAGGAAAATAAGATTCACATTTACGGTTATCTGCTTGTTAACTACTTATTTAATTATTTTTAGCTGGACATATTATTTTATGCGATTACAAGGTAGATAAACGGAATAATATAGAAATAATTGGGCTGTGTCTTCAAATATCTAATTTGAATCAATCGTAATAACATTAAATACAATTGTCACTTCGGAGAAATGTGTATGCGTCTGTAAAGCAGATGAAGAGTAGTGCAAGCAATCGTTGCTTTGTTATTATATTTATTTATTTTTTATATAAATACACCGTAAAAAGTCAAAAAAATAGATTTCATAAT
The DNA here is from genome assembly GCA_035578165.1 of Stenolophus ochropezus. NCBI lineage: Eukaryota > Metazoa > Arthropoda > Insecta > Coleoptera > Carabidae > Stenolophus > Stenolophus ochropezus. The sequence continues at coordinate 11,687,218 of JAQOWZ010000012.1, read as the reverse complement.
ACCTATAAATTCTTATTTTTTTTTAATGTTACAGATTTTATTCGATAGGAACATAAATATAAACATGTACATCATGTTCTTTGTTTTGCACGTCTTTCTCCTGATGTGGCTCAATTCAAAATATGTTATAGAATAATTATTGCTATTTACATGTAATGTGTATCTATTTTTTTCTCTGTACAGAGGTTCTGTCGAATTTTCTTTGCGGTAATTTATGGCTTTCTTTTAATGGATACAAAATAATCTAATTATGTTTTGAAGCATATATTATTATAAATAAAACTGAAATAAATTATAAATACTTACATGAAATAAAATCTGTAGGTAAAAAATATTGTGTATAAATGTCCATGAACGGTGATATGTGCTTTCTGATTTTTAATGCGATTTTCCAATTATTTTTAATTTTTCTCTTTTTGGGAAATAATGAACGGATATGTCAACACTTTCAAATAAATACAGAATAATACCTCTTCGACTTGCTGGTTATTTTTGGTTGTTGTTTAATGTTTACTTATAACCCTATGGGACATCACAACGTTTTCCCTACTTAGATGTTTTATTTTGCCACCAGATGTAAGACACTTTGTTGGCTCTTGCCAATACAATGTTAAAGTTATTTGGCATTCACAGAACTATAAAAATTACTTTTCTTATAAATTTTTTAAATTTTTAGAAACCAGCTTGGTCTGTGCCATTAATATTTCTCCAGAATAATCAGTACGTGACGTTTCATATAAATTTGACTGTAACAGTGACACTTCAACTATATTAAATTTGTTTAAGAACAAACAATGTAATAATGTCAACTATCTATAAAGAAACCACAGCATGGAATATATATCTACAATTTTTTTTTCATTTAAAATACCAAAACATTCCCTCGTACAGTAATCTTTTGTTTATGCCTTTAATACATAAATAACTATTATACAGGGTGTTCCATTTAAAAGTGCCACCATTGCTATCTCGAGAACTATAAGAGCTACGAGGTTGGTTAAATTAGCAAAGAACCACCAATTTACAAGACTAATATAATGAGCAAAACAATTTTTTTTTCTACCAGTGGTTCTCAAAATACGGGACCCAACTTTCTTATTTTAAATGGGAACGTATGTTTATTTTTAGGTTATTCGATAGAGTATTTTTTTCTGAATTCAGCGATATGTACATATCATATACTAATATAACAAAATAACTGAGAAAAATGCATGGTAGATTTATTTGTATTTTATTTATATCTGGCTGAAATAAGAGTGCTTTGGGTAGAAAACAATTCATTTTCTTCTTAAAACTGACAGTTTAAGAAAATAAAATTTAACAAAAAATAATCAAACAATGTTAGACAGAACATTATGTCTATGTTTTCTAACCATAGCACTCTTGTTTCAGCCAGATATAAATAAAATACATATAAATTTAACATGCATTTTTCTCAATTATTTTGTTATATTAGTATATGATATATACATATCGCTGAATTCAGAAAAAAATACTCTATCGAATAATCTAAAAATAAACATACGTTCCCATTTAAAATAAGAAAGTTAGGTCCCGTATTTTGAGAACCACTGGTAGAAAAAAAATTTTTTTTTGCTCATTATTTTAGTCTTATAAAATGGTGGTTCTTTGCTAATTTAACCAACCTCGTAGCTCTTATAGTACTCGAGATAGCAATGGTGGCACTTTTAAATGGAACACTTTGTATATACCTGTTTGTCAATTTTACACTATCTGATATAATTCTAACATTCACTTCAATGTCACTATAACTATTACTGCTAATGTAAAAGTCTTTTATATTCTATTCTTCACTGCAATAAATAGCATGTGCAGGATTTTGTATTTATATAAGATATCCGTTTTAAGAGGCTAACCATTGGGATTTTGAGAACCGTAAGAGAAACGAACTAGGATAAATTGGGGCAAAGTTGCCGCATTAGTTGCCCATTTCAATCATGTCTTCGATTTCCTGAAAAAATGCAAAGTTCATTTGATATGAGCAAAAACTGATTTTGACGGTCCTCAAAATTTTTGTAACTCCAACACCTTTCGAGAAATTCATGCTATCTTTAAATTTTCATATGGGGCTCAAATGTGTCTTTAGTACTGTTAAATAGAGACTTTTTTCTCTTTGCAATGATATAAAACACATGCATATTAAAATGAAAATAAACTAAGAAATAAGATAATTATTGATTTTATTTATTTTGGTCAAGTGTGCTTTGAAAACAAAGTCCAAAATCTTTTGTTTCAAACAAAATCAATTCAATTAGTAAGTAGTTTAACATGCTGCTCACCGAAATAAGCAGATTACTGTAGAAATATAATTTCAGCTTTATCCAGAAAGGTTACAACCGCACCCGACGTATTTGCTTCTGTTTTGTAGAAATTTACGCGAATATTGAATTGAAATGTAAAAAATTTGTTTGAAACAAGAGATTTTCAAGTTTGTTTCCAAAGCTCACTTGACCGAAATTGAATAAAGTCAATTTATGTATTGGTTGCATTGTCCTACATATATGCCATTGCTATCTGTACAATTCATTAATTAATTTTAAATGTATTTAAATAAATCCAAACATTAGCGGTACTTTCTGTTACATCCTGTCCACTTCCCGTCTATTTTTAGCTTTATCTTTTGTATTTGTATTAAGTTTTAGGTATACAGGGTGCGCAACAAAACGCAGAACATAGGACGTTACCATGGGATTTAAAAATATTGTGGATTTTCTCTCTCATGATAGATTTAGAGCAAAACTACAACAGTACAAAGTTATTCTAAATTAAGTTATACATCAGATAAGATCATAATTGATGCAACGTCTATATGACGAGATTTATTAAATATAAAATGTAACACTTTCGTGAAAAATCAAGAGAGCTAAGGAAATAGGAAACATCTGACAGTTCAGTAAAGTGTCACTGATTATAATTCTTATTACCTGTATTTTAATGCTAATTAACTTAAATTTAAATTCTTTCTCTTAAATAATGTACGAATATTACAAAAACATAAATTAAAAATATATTAAATAAAAAGAAATTCAAATTTTCGAATTTTAAATTGATGAACGAATTTTAAATTTTGAATTTTATACACGATGTATTTGCTTTAGCTTGTTTGTTTAAATATAATTCCTGCAAGAAGAAATTGTTTCTTTGGGGAACATGATAATAATGTTCTTCATACAAAATCATAAATTACTAAAATAAACACATAATAATTGTTATTTATAATACTAGTGTGTGAAGAAGTACTTTTATGCATGAGTGTCATACAATATTTTATCTTTGTACCAATTAGAAAAAATAAACAGAAATATAAAAATTTAAATAGCCAGTAAATTTGAGGTTATATTGTTTGCTATATGAGCTACTTCTGGGAGGTGAACAAATTTCTTCTTCATCCGTTATAAAATCAATTCAGTCTAAAATAACGAAACCTAAATGATAAAATATCCTTAAATCTACAATGAAGTATGTAATTCATTTTTTTACCGATGATTGAAAAAATACCCAACTCACACAGCGACACAGGCAAACAATATACTGGGTTGCGTTCAGTATTCCTCAATGCTGACAGCGGTACAATATTACCAATTTGAAAAATAAAACTATCGTACAAATTTCTCACATTAAAAAATATATTATACAAAATCTAAATGTACGATAATTTGTAGTATATTTTTTTTAAGATACTGTATCTTTGGTTGTACTAACGGGTGTTGTAGAAGATTATTATGTCAAAACATAGTTTTCATTTGTTAACAGAAATCGTTTAATAATGAAAGTGCCATTTAATTTACATTGATCTTTTACACACTGTTTGGTTTTTTTACACACGATTTCATTAATGACACACATCACATTCTATAGTTTCTTTCTTATTCCACTCTTTATAGTTCTTACAATTAAAAAACTTTTCTATTTCATTTATTTATCTTTTTTATATTTTATTACTTACTTTCTTTTAAATTTTGAATTCGAAATTTAGAACTTTAATTAGAAGTCGAAATTTCCGAATTTCAAATAATTTTTGCAATGAAATTTCGAATTAATTTTTTCCGAAAATCGTTAGTACTAATAAAAAGTAGGATAGGTATATCAAATAAAACAAATATTTATTACATATACGATCGAAACATCCAGTTTTAAACTAATTTTAGACTATAACAAAGATTAATAATTAATATCAAATTACATTAGCTATAGTGGCATGTCATTATTTATCACAATTGACAGAAATATATTTTCTTTTATTTCCAAGGCTATCTGATTTTTAACGAAAAATCTCGTACTGCAGACGTGTTAAAATATAAATTTTAACAGTTTGACTGTTGTAGTTTTGCTCTAAATCTATCAGGAGACAGAGTATCCGCAATTTATGAAATTCCATGTTAAAGTCCTATGTTCCGCGTTTCTTTGTACACTCTGTATACATAACCACAACCACAAGTTTCTAATCAAACTAATAAAATCTTATCATGTTCTATAAAAGCACACAGTGTTAAATATTATCTCAAATATGAAAAATCTCAGGACAACATTGTGTGTCCAGAAACACTTGATTGAGAAGTAAAATATAAGTTATTAATTATTTAAATAATTTAATTATAATATTAATTTAAATTTATAATGGATATTTTTTTTTCAGAAGCTTGATGTAGAATTTATACCTTCTCCATAGAGGTTCTGGAACACCCACTCCAAAAGTAGATGAGTGAGAAAACTGTATTGTATTCATAAATGTACTCGTATGTATTATTTATTTAAAAATATTGAAAATTAATTTTATTTTCTATTGTCACAAAATTAAATATGTATAAACAATATATACAAAGTATTAAAAAAATAATAATAATAAATTATATATCATCTTTATTGTCGATTTTTTTTGTTATTGTTGAAATCAAAGAAATACATTGCTTCTTGTTCTTTATTTTATAACTAAGTTGGCACTACGATTTTCATTTATTTACACTGTACAGGTGATTCAGCGCGAGCAGTGGCGTAGCTAGAACCCTTTTTGGAGGCGCTCGACCGCCCCCAAAATTCCGTTGAGCGCCTGCAAAAATATGGAGACTAAAAATTAGAACATTGTGCAACCAAAACTAAAAACACTGTAAGAAAAATAAATATGTTTTATACATTTCTGTCGTATCAGATTAAGGTAAACATTGTATCAATACATGATCGAAGCGAATTAAATCATATCTAAGGTGTTCTACCAGAGAAAAATAATTTGCTTCATTCGTTTTTCTTAAAATAGCGTATGAAGTAGCTAAAACTTTGCCACGAATTATAAAATGAATAATTTTATTAATGAATCGAAAAGTAGAAATCAATTAAGCCATATCGTATTATTATCCATATCATTTGTTAAAGCTATTTTTTTATTAAATTGAGTTTGTTGTTGAATTATTATTATTTTTTGACATTTGATCTTAAAATGTGTTTTCGTTTTTATAGAATCAAAGCTATTTAACAAATATGTAATCTTAATTTATTGTTTGTTGCACACTAAAAGTACTTAAATTTTTTTTACCATTTAAATTTAATATTGTCTAATATGCTGAGCGCCTGTAAAAATCCACTCCAGCCCTTTGAAAGTGCACCTCATCAGATACATATTATTAAGAACTGTGCAACTAGTTGCACTAAACTTTTGAAACTTGATATGAGAATACTAATTATTTACATTCGTATTTATACTTTCTTTTGTGTCTGTATCTCAACCAGAGGCGTCCTATATGGAGGAGTCAAGATTTTTTTATCCTGATTTTTGACCTATTAACATTTTTTTTAATTTTTGCCTGTTAATTATTACATACAATACAAAAATACACAAAAAAGGTACTCTTGATAAAACTTGATAAACACAGTAGTCTCTGAGATATTTTAATTTTTAGAAAAATAAAACCAGAACGTTAATCCTATATGTCCCAACTACTGAAAGGTTCAACCAAATTAGCCCACATAAAATAACTCAGTCGAACGATTACGTCTTTTATGCAGAGCCCTCACCATATTAAAAGTTAAAAAAAACATTTTTTTATTTTAGTGAATTTTTTTTAAAGTTTGTTTGAGTAAAGGTACGTTCACAGCTCTTAACGTAGTCGTAGTTTTTGTTTCTCGACGTAAGCGTAAATATATGTCGAACGTGAATACGGCTGAGCATTCACATCGCTTAACTTTGTTTCTCGACGTAGACGTAGTCGCTGCGCACAAGCGTAAAGTTTGCAAACTTCATATACTCGACGTAGTATCTCGACGTATTTCGGTTGGACAGAGAAGAGGCTATCCCTTTTCATGAGCAGTAAATGTGCGTAGTGTGACGAAATCTGTGTGACTAATATCTGTCATTTGTATTTTGCTTTTATTTAATAAAAATGGATAATAGAACGAAAATAATAGTAGGTTCTATTGTAAAAAGAAGTAGAATAGCTGGAATAGCTGCTCTGTCAACAGAACCACATGTCAAAAAAATTATTATTTAATTTTAAATAAATATCATTTTATTTTATACATTTCAAATGTGAAACGTAGCTACATTTTATTAATATAAATAAATATTTTGAAATTTAAATTGCTATATTAATTATATTATGGTTTGTTCACCTTTATTTTTTAACATAATTTTTTGATATTATTTTGCATTTATATAGATTAAATAAATTATAACGTTATTATATTAGTAATATCATTATTAATCCAAGAACATATTATATCTAAACGTATTTATTACATTTTATTTTTATTTAATCTGAACAAACATTCACAGCGACGAATGCTTGTGTTAAGAGCTGTGAATGATAAAAATTTTTATGCTTACGTCGAAAACAAAAGTTCAATTACAACGACCAAAAACAGTGTTTATGTTAGAGCTGTGAACCTAGCTTAAACCTTTGAATATAAAATCTTAAAAAGGCGGGTTTAAGAAATAACCTTGCGGTCGAGATTGGTTTTATATATGGCGGATAGTTATTCGTCATTTCCGTTCAAAAGTTGCGCGCCATCCTACAAACAATATGGGCTACAAAAAAATTAAAAATGCTCCAAATTGTGTAGTAATAATTTAGAATTTAATAAATATAATTTTAAAATACAAGAAGTAAGAGGTAAAATCTTTACATACATAAAATAAAGTAAATACATAAATTGAAGTATTTATTGTCCTAATAATACATAATAAGTATGTATAATAGTTTTCATTGACTTCTATTTAATTAAAATAAAGAACTTTATGAACAGTAGCAATGTATATCCTGACCCTTTATTTAAAACTACTATGATACGGCAATCAAATTATTTCTTAGCATTTAAATTACACGACGGGGTTCATTCTCATTTGACAGTATGTAATATAATTCATAAGACGTATAATCAATGTGTAGTTTCATTTTTCATTATAATAGTTGTACGATGCAAAATACTTAGTGATGAAATTAAATTCCTAAACTTTTGTTGTTCAAGGTTTGGGAACAACCACAGGCAACACAACTGACCATAATTATTACTATACTAGAATGGTGAATATGCAAAGAAAGTTAAATTATTGCGATGCAGTTAAATTTTATTTTTATAAAGTGAAGAAGGCGCTGCTATATTAGAATGTAATGCAAGCACATGCAATTTATTCAAATGCCTAATAAGAAATGAGTCATACTTGGGTTTTGAAAATGGCGACTTCCGTCTCAGTTTTTCATCTAGCCACTAGATGGCAACACTCCTTCCTGAGATTTTGTATTCGAAGGTTTAAACAACAAGCCTACTAAACCAAGGAGTATCGGGATTCACTGGAGATGATTTTGGAGTATAGCTACCGACATCTGTGTGCACACGATTACACAATTTTAATTAAAAATATCGTGGAAGATGGCATTCGAGTTACAACGTAACTTGTGTTTATTCTTACCCAATAAGCATAAATTCTACGTATTTGGATATAAATAAAATTAACAGAAAAGCTTATTGAAGAAGAACAAAATTCTTGTAGAGAAATAAAAATATTCTTTCCTTTCTACTTCCACATTATTGCAATACTGTGTGTAATTTGTGAATTTTTGATTATTATTATTTAACGAAGGTAAGTTCATTTTTTAGAATATATGATAAATACAAAATGTTAGATTTTTTACATTATAGATGCATTTTTCTTGTTGAGTGCCTGTATTTTCCGACCCCAAAACCAATCTACTCCATTAGAAATACATCATAAATAACTCGCACTTTGCCAACGAGACTGCTGAAGAATAGATACAGTGGCGTAACTAGAATTCATTAGCCCCACCGCAAAATTATACTGGAGGCCCCCTCTCTGTTCGAAGAAATAAAATAATCCTTGATCTGAAATTTGATAATTTTTAAAGCATATTTGTATTTAATAATTAAATTATTTGTGACACTGCTAATACCATTTTTATAAAAATTCAAATTGAATATTAATTTCCGTGCTTTCATATTCGCAAAATCAACAGTTAACACTTTCAAATTAAATGTATGGGCACGTTTAATATCTAACAATGATAAATATTTGATTTTTAATTATTTTACATATCTTGAAAGATCGCTCAGTGGTAGTTACAGTCACAGTAGAGACAAAAAATAAATGCTCGTAATTTTTAATAGGATTCATCATTTATAGTTTACAAGAAAATAATTAATAAAAACTTCGGGAAGAGATATTGTAACGTCTGCATGGCAGTACCGTGAAAAAAGAGAGATAGCATTGGATAGTAAGAGACAGGCTACCTTCCCCTATCCTAACATGTTGATATCACATGTCCTTTCTCCGAAACATTACGTTATTAATGTCTATATTATTGCAAAGTGTTAGCTGTTATATTTTATGACATATGTTTTTGTGTACCAAGTAAATTCACTACCCGTGAAAGTCTTAGCCACTCTTATTCACAAGTGTGTCAAACAAAGACAAAATACACAAACACAAAATATAAGTTCGAAACGCTATATTTTGTCAAGAATTTTCAATATAAATATTTTTCTATTTGTCACACAAATTCAACGGATCAATCTTTTTTTTATATACAATCCAGATTATTTATTTTAATCAAAAATACCAAACTAATCATGGCCACCATCAAATATACAAAACTAATCATGGCCACCTTAGAAAAAAGGGAATTAAAAGAAATGACAAATTAATGACAGTTGGTGTCAAAGGTGCCAAAAAATGACATGTCTCCGACATATGTATGAAGAACTTCGACTATGGTCACCCCATTGTCATCAGTTTAATGAAAAGTCAATGGTGCCGATATATTGTCGCTACTACTAATTTACCTATTTATTGTGCTTTAATAACGTAGAACCGAAGTGAGGCCCCCTGAACTGTAAGACCCACTCGCGTTGCAGTATTTCGAGGAAAAACATTTAAATAACAAAATCTTCCATATAGAAGGAGATCTACGCTCGCAAAAGTTGTTAAAAAAATTATTACCCGAGAAAATGCGACCGATTGCTGGAAAAAAGTATAATCGATGTAAAATTTTCTGCTCTATCGATCTATGATATTTGCAAATCGATTTGGAATTGCGAAAGTACTGAGAATTGTAATTTTTCATTTTTGTTTAGATAATATTTTTTTTTTCGTTTTTTATATTTACCTCGTCATATCTTGGGAACTACAGAACAAATCAACATAATTCTTTTTTTGTTTCGTAATGTATGGGGAATATACAGATTGTACAAAATTAAACAATTTGTTTATTACAATAGAGTAAATAAATAAATAATTACACTGCGCGATACACGTGTAGTGAAAAATATGACCAGTGGACTACATTACGTTTTATTTAGATTGCAGAAAACTGTCAGTTGACGAAATGCGTAAAAAGGTTCAAAATTATTATTAGTGAAAGAATGAAGTCTATAAATTGTATAGGACAGAAGTAAACAAATTGTAAAGTTAAGAGTTGGGAGTGCGTGTTGATTGACGCGCAATATCTCCATAACCCAAAAGATTATAGCGACATAATAGTAGAAGGAATGGCTCTTATTACTAAAAAAATCAATGTTTCCTAAAAAAAAAATACAAAAATTTCGTTTCGTATTCTTCACAAAGTATTTTAATGTATCTAAAATATAATGCAAAAATTCTGATAACTAGAAATATAAAAGACATACAGTCTCGAGGGTAGAAAATTTCGAATCTAGAGTTGAAGAACATTATATAAACACACCTGAAACACCTAGAGAGTAATGTATACGCTCACAGAGAGTTTATGATGCAAATGTACTTATAATTTGTAAACTAAGAGACATACAGCCACGAGGGTAAGAACAATGTACGAACCAGGGCATGTAACCGAAAAAAATACTGGTTAACGGTTAACCCTTATAGAGAACGTTATAATAATGACGGTTTTAGTTCGAAAACCGGTTTTTGAAAATTGGAAACCGGTTTAAACCGGTTAATATATCGGTTAAAAAATAATTAAAATTAATTAAAACAAATTAATTATAAAAATTTGATTAAAAAAAATATAGAATAATTAATTAAAAAATAATAAAAAATTACCATCTGAGAAAAATATAACAATTTAAAAAAAGCAATTTAATTAATGAATATTCACAAAAATTCCCGTAATACCATTAGAAAAGCGCAGGTCACTTTTCAATTTTAAACTTGCCTGTGTTGACAAAGGCCGTATTTATTTGGAACTTTTTAAGTAACCTTAACGGCCAAAGAGACTACCTACATTTATAACTCTCCAATAAAATGCTAATTGTAAAAATTGTCATGACTCATGTTCAAATACAAATAGAAAACACAGATATAAAAAAAATATTAAATTTTTATATAAAGGTTAATGTTCGCTAAAACCGGTTTTTTTTTTTTGTTAACGGTTACCGGTATTTTCGGTCTGAAAAATATCGGTTAAAATTACGGTTAAAGTTCGCAATTTTCGTTCAAAATATCGGTTACCGGTTTTTAATAACCGGTTTTTTTAACCGGTTACATGCCTGGTACGAACACATCTAAAATATTATTGGTAAGCATTAGATAACAAACGTTGTTTTCTTAACTCTGTGAATTTTTAAAATTTTTATTGTTTTTTTTTTGTGTTTTTGGCTTATATTTTATATAAGACGGTTTATGTGTATTTTTGTTTTTACAAATTATATTTCGTGGGATACGTTATCTTCACTTTTTTAGTATACCTTAGTTTTATTAAAAGTGTGGTTATAGTTCTTTGTTTATACCTGTCATTTTAGTGCAGGTTCATTCACTCTTTATTGTCGGTTGACAAGTTATATACTGGATTTTTTGTAAAAATAAATATACGGGCTGTTTGTCTTATTATTAAAGTTTTTTTTTTCTCATTGCTCTTGCTTTGTTGTTCCGGTATTTCTCCTTTGTAAAATGAGTTATTAGTAATGAATACTTGCAGTTGCTGCAAAACTCGTGTTGAAGATTATAGATTTATTTCTTGATCAGTTTGTAAATTAGGTTCTAATATAGACTGCGTTGATATTTCTGCGTCTGAGGCAGGCAGAATTCGAAATTTCAAAACTGGACAGAAATGAAATTGAACTAACTGCGTAAATATTGGAAGTGATTTAGATAGTTTAAAGGCAGTTATATTAAAACAGCAAAATGAAATTCTTGATCTTAAAAATCTTAATAATGCATCCATAAACACCCTGTCTCCCATAGTCACGGGTACTATTATAAGCGAAATTGCTGAAATGGATAAACGTTCTTACAATGGAATGATCTTTGATTCAGCTGAAATACATACACTTTCTAAACATAAACAAGTAGAATCAAATCTTGTAATAATAAATTTATTGCATCGAGTGCGTGTTTTGGTATCATTGTTACCTCATCACAGATTATTACACTTGCCTCTTTTATTAATTTACCCGCTTTGCTATTTGATTTCACTCTACATACACATCCGTCATTTACAGGCACTGGTAACTTGAATACTGAGTGAACTGTTTGACCACCTTTTAACAGAGTAGCTGCTATTCCCGTCCAAGCTACAGCTATAACTTTTTGATTTTGGCCCCTTAAAATACTTATCAATGTGTTATACAGAAATGTTTTCCCTGTTCCCCCGGGACCGTCAACAAAGAAATATCTACTTGTGCAATTATTGTCATTTACGGCATTTAATATGTTATTTAAAATTTCTATTTGGTCTCTGTTAAATAAAGCTACATTTTGTTCTCCCTCTAATTTTTCGGCTGCTACATCAAAAGAATTAGTTTCATTTTGTAAATCATCAATATTTTCGGGTTGGGGCAAACCGAAATCACTTAAGGTGAATTTATGCATATCGAGTATTTCCTGTATTTTTAATAAACATTTACTTTGTGCAACTTTTTCAGAATTATGTAATAAATAGTCTTCCATTAAATAATGTTTAAATTTTTCCCATAAGCTTAAGGCATTGGTTGACGTATGGAAGCAAATTAAATAAGCAAATAATTCACGTAATTGTCTGGGAAATTTACTCAACACAGCCTCGTCTAAACAATTTTCGCACTCTTTATCATTAGCTAAAAGACCTAATGCACGGGCAGCTTCCTGATATGTATTATATAATTTTCCGTCGACGGTACGCAAGTCTTCGAAGCTTGTGACACCTTTTGCATGCACTAAAATTAATCTTAAATGAAATCTTTCAATATCTCTAGGGCTAACGGAAATCATTCGGCCGATAGGTGGCTTTGTCTCACGTTGTCTAGCTTTCCATGCATTATTAACAAATACATAATATTTAGGAATTTCCATGTAAACATATTGCCGGGCATTAACGTCTATTTCATTGAGTAGGAACCAAGCTGTTAATGTTGTATTTTTTTTCGCTGCTCGTTCAACAGCTTTTTTTTCTTGACCGTTAGTGAAAAATACTGCCTGTTGATTTTTTAAATGTACTGCTAATTCCATTATTGTATGAGACTTGTCATGCAACGGATATTCTAAAAGCCTCCAACAACATTCTGGGGCAGATACATACCTAGCATCTAAATAACCGTTTATTTCATCCCACTGTACAACTTTATTTTTATCAAGCTGTCCTAATTTGACGCTCGCGCAATCATGCCCCTTGCACAAATAATCACAAATATATTTTATACTTTTTACTGATGCGCATATTTCAACATTTATGTGGGTTCTATATTTTTTTAACAAATACGGATTGTACGGAACTATCCACCTATTGTCTACCGTGTATTTAACTAAACCATTTTTCCAAAGAATGTACATTTTTGCATTATTATTTGACCGTTTATACAGGGGGTAACCGTTAATGTTTTCATGTGTTTCATTTCTAAAATCTTTAGGGAACATTTTTGAACATTTATTTTCGTTCATACACGGCGAATTTTTGTTTAGAATACCGCACGGACCGTGAATCATATGTGAACGAACTAATTGGTACAATTCCGGTTCTGCGTCCTCGTCGGGAATTTCTGCACTGACTATTTCGTCAATGTCATCTTTGTTACGGATTTTACTTGCACTATCTAAAGTTAATAATAAATGCATGTGAGGCAGACCGCGTTTTTGGAATTCAATTACATATATGAATGCCACAACTTTCCCAAAAATATTGTCATGTAAAAATTCATGCAACATACTTTTTATTTTTCCGTTAAAAACTCTGGCGGTTATGTCTGGGCGGTCTGCAGAGGTTTGACCCTCGCGCAACTGTTGTACAATTTCTGGCCATTTAGGGTTACATGTCACTGTTATAAATAGATCAGGGCGGCCAAATTCTCTAACAATAGACATGGCATTTTGGTACATTTTCAACATGAATCTACTTCCACCTTGAAATGTTGACGGTAGAATAATCATGGTGCCTGCTTTTCCGCCTTCATTCTCTGCCAAATTATTAATGTGGTCCATCAACCCACTATATAGCTCTACCCTGAGAGTAGGCTGATTTAGTCTAATGTATGTTAATCTTTCGGCTTCGACTTTAACATACGCATCTACAATGTATTGTTGGGTTAGTTTACCGGCTTCTAAACATGGGTTAAATGTGTTTCTAACCGCTAATCTGTTCATGTAAAACTGTAACATGCTTTGTTTTTTAATACCGTCAGCTTGTTTTGAATTCATGTTCCAGCCACATTCACCGCGAGGAAATAATAAAGGATAGGACATGGGGTCGCAGTTTTCACTAAACTGATTAATTCGAACCAAACCGCCAACTTTTGGGTGGACACAAATGTCCCTATCTATTGGTGGCTCACCGTCATTGGACGTAAAAACAACTGCTACCTCATTACATGTGGGGATATTGTACCTACGTTTATCTTTTTTTCTGTCATTTACAATCCACAAATTTATTTCTGGCACCGACTGATTTGTTTGGTTAGCTTTGGCTAATTCCCGCTGCTCTACTTCTTTCAACATCATATACGCCTGACAATACGGATTAACCTCCCTAAGAATTACATCTAATTGACCCATGATATTTGGCTTACAATTTTTATTATACTCTACGTTCATTCGTTTCTCTAACGCTTCATTTGAATTAATTATGTATAATTGGGCATATTTTTCTGTTTCATTTGGTTTAGGGTACATTGAGCTGGCAGAATCATGGTAAATTTGGCCGTGGATACGGAAACAGTAGGGCCCTTTGCCTGGAGGCACAGCAATTTTAGCCCCAAACGATGCGAATGCTAACGCGCTATTGTATTGCCTAATATTTTCTCTAAAGTTTCTGCTATCTGAATCTTTACCTAACATTAGATTTTTAATATATTCAGGGAACTCATTTAATTGATCTACGTTTAATTTTCCTTTTCGACAGCAGTAAGTGAATTTGCCGTCTGACGGTTTTTCATATGAAAAATTAACAGAGGAACAATGTGAACAGACAACATTCATTGGTCCCAAAGAATGGGGCTCAATTTGAACTCCTAATCCTTTTCTAGCTAACATATAGTTATCATTGGAAACCTTGTTTTTACGCGCTTTTATTTTATTTTTATTAATCATATTATTTTTTGTTAGTCTTTCTTGTTTCTGTTCTACAGTTTCAGTTTCAACCAAATTATCAAAATTATCTCTATACTTTTCTAAACGTTTTTGTTTTTGTTCAGGAGTTTCATTCTTAATGTACTCTTTAAAATTGAATTTTAACTTTTGTAACCTATTCGTTTTTTGTTCAGGATTTTCCTTGTTTATATAATTATTTAAATTAAGTTTAAGTCTTTCTAATCTACTTTCCTTTTGTTCTACAGTCTCATTTTGTACATAATTATTAAAATTTGTTTTGAGTCTTTCTAACCTATATTCTTTTTGTTCAGTAGTTTCATTTTGCATGTAATTATTAAAATTTGCTTTTATTCTTTCTAACCTATCTTCCTTTTGTTCTACTGTTTCATTTTGTACATAATTATTAAAATTTGTTTTGAGTCTTTCTAACCTATATTCTTTTTGTTCGGTAGTTTCATTTAGAATGTAGTTATTAAAATTTCTTTTAAGTGTTTGTAACCTATTATTTTTTTGTTCTAATGTTTCATTTACAAGATTATTCAAATTAATTTCTTTCTGTTTCTCTATACGATGTGTTTTTTTTTCAGGTGTTTCAATAACCACGTATTTTAATTTATATTCGTAATTTGATTTTAGACGTTTAGCTCGTTCTTCCTCTGTTTCATTTGCTTTACGTTTAAAATAATTTTCCCTTAAATTTTGCTGACGAGTTATTGGAAAAACTGTTAAATTACGTGTACGAAACATTTGTAAAACATGTGACCGAAGTCTACTATTGTCATAATTTTCATGCTCCGGATTACGGTTAAATAATATACTCGTGAAAAATGCAATGGCAAATAACCCACAATCGTAACTATTAGTTTGCTGCTGAACTTGTACAAATCTAACTGACGGTCTGTACGGAAACAATCTTTCTAAATATAAATTTACATCAGCGTTTGAACATTTTGAATTCATGCTATCATAAATTATTATTTCAGTACCATCATAGTACGCCGTCAGCCAATGACCGACACTACTAATATTCGCACCTGATACGAATAAAATTTGTAAATGTTTAGTTCCCTGTCTGATTGGTACTATTCGGTTTGGAGCATTCAAATAAATCGTAGGCTGAGGATTGAACTCAGTCATGGACCGGACTAATGAGAAATAATAATCGATATGTATATCTTCTAAATATCCCGCAGGATTTATTAATGTGTTAATATCTCGGTCTATCAATGGAATTTGATTGCCTATCGGCTTATTTCGTAAATTTAAATTATTTAGTCCCGTCTTTTCTACTATATTTATTTTATGAACTTTATTATCTAATATAATTGACGATCCATTGGTACTATTTGGTGTAACCTGAGTCTTTTTTTCTAAATTACGTTGGTTATCTACTTTGTTTATTATATTATTAATTCCCGTATTGTTACTATTATTTTTATTTGCTACATCATTTTTATGTTTTTGTTTACGCTTAAGGCTGCTGACTCTATTCTTATTTGGCATTTTGATATATATGTATGTATTTGTTGTAAGAATAGGATTTAAAAAACTTACTCTTTTTTTTGGGTGCGTTGTTTTTTTTTCAGAATTATAATTACCAACAGTTTTGACAGGTTACTTCACTGATTAGAACTGGATCGATTTCTTTTCTTTTCGAACGATAATATGTCACACTCTTCTCTCCACTGCAGTCAATTTCTGTACCTACATTAAAAATATAATTAAATACACATATGACATTACTTTCGTAATGCTAAAATAATTATTCGAGAGGCATTTAACATATATTACAGAGCATAACCAAACTAATTAATAAAAATTAATTAGAAAAATTCTCACCTTAGATTTGTCTAGTGGTACGAATAACGGGATTTTTATAAATTTTTCAAATTTCAGCAGAACAGAATAACAATAAATGAATTTTTATACACAATGAAAATTATTGCAAAGAATTACAATAGATAATACTGCTTCACACACAAAGGTGAAAAAAGCAATAAGCATCAATAAAGTAAACAAATATTGTTTCCAAAGGGTGATATGATCAAAAGTTTAAATATTTAAATATTATCGGTAATACCTATTCCTCATTGACCGGTTATCATTATCGGTAAAGTAGATACTTAAAAAAAATTAGAACCGAAAACATTTATTACCAATGATGCATTTTAAAAATGAGTACAATTTTAAATAAGATTTTATTGTAGCATAATTTTGTATGAATACAATAATAAAATAAAAAAATTAAATTCCAGATATTATAAGATCTGATTCAAATTTACCTTTTATATAATTAATATAAACATACAAAGTTGAGTAGCACGTGCAAGTCGATGGCTTATTTCAAAATGGCAATATTCAAAAAAGGTTGCAGCTTAAATCTCTTCATTCTCGGCACTAGGTGTGTCGTAGGAAGCTTTTACTAGATTTCACCTCCACAGGGACTATTTTTATATAGAAACCCGTGCGAACCATAGTTGATCAGCCTAGACTTCAATGTTAATAAATTATAGGTTCAAATCAAATAAATTATATCTTACCTTTCCATTTTTAAAAATTACACATTCCCGATATATTCTTCACAGATTTTTTATACCTCAAATAATCACATTTTCCTCATTACCCAGATAACTATAAGTATATAAGTAAATAAAAACACTTGATTATTCCACAATAATTGTTATATTAGTGGTGATCGTTTCGTCCTTTCGGACATCATCAGACTACATAATTAAAGTAATACACATGTTTTGACAGCAATTTTAATAGCCTCATGACTGAATGTGCGATAAGGGTAGGAGTAACAACAGGGGCACGTTCAAAAATTAGTGTAAAGAGTATAGGTATACTCTAGGTTGAGCATGATCACATGACTGAGGTTTTAGAAGTTTTTGAACGTTTCTAGTTACGTACTTTGATTTTGACAAACAATATCACAACCTTACTTTTAAATTTGAATATGAATGAAAGAAATTATATCTGTTTCCTGCTTGATGTGGTAGCAAAACATATTTTATATTTACTGGTATGTGAATAATATTTGTGTGAACTGGATTTTATATAATGTACATTATTTTTTATTTTTTTATTATTTTTTTCTTAGTAAAACTATTGCGTCTTCTATCACCCCAATAAATTTGAAATCAACTACATTAATATCCATTGCATTTGTATTAATAATTTATAATAACAGATTAACATCTAGCGCTTCTTGACAGCTACCTTTCTTACCCTACTAGTTTTACAGGGTACGAAGAGTAAACTCTAGAGTACGCACTCTGAATTTATGAACGCACATAGGGAAAACTCTCAGAGTATACTCTTTGGTATTTGAACGTTATAGTGTATACTCAGTACTCCAGAGTAAGGTTTTGAACGTACCCCAGACATGTACGCTGTGTCATATGACGCGCTTTGTTCAAATTCCAGATTTAAATTTCTTCTCTGTATATCTTTATTATTGTTAATTATTATATTTTTCATTTTATTATAAATCTTAGAAACTCCATTTAATTATTTAACTATTTGTGCTTTTGCTGGCATATATGTTCGTACTCCACTGTTCTTTGGAAATAACTGTCATTGCTATTTATATTTCTCCTGTATTGATTTATTATTGTTCATTCCTTGTTAATTGTATATTCCAAAAGAGTTGCTCATTTTTCGTTAATGTTTGTGTTTAAAGATCTCTGTATTTCCAAATTTCATCTTTATTATTTTATTTAAAATTATTGCATTCTTATATTAAAAATAACTATAACTTTGTTTATAAATTTAATTACTATACAATAATATTTTTGAATTAATAAATCTATATTTTTAAATAATAAATACACATAATTTTTATAGGTTTAACAATACCGTTTAAACCAGTCTTTGTAAAATTTGTTTCTTTGTATATCAGAAAAAATCAATATTTTAATAGTTAAAAAAATCACATAGATGTCACTATTTATGAATTTCATTGCATCTTCTAAAGAAGGAATCGATATAATTATTCAACAATTAAATATGTTTATATTTAATTTTATATGTATATGAATAAAAATATTATTTTTAGGCATAAATGAAATTTATTATTCTAAAAAACAAGAACATAATAATATTTTGAATACTTTGTGACATATCAAACTAACTGGTGGCGCTAGTGTTGTTTTATTTATTTACAAATCACCAGTATGATGTGAAAAGAAGCAAATTATTTACAGCTGACTTCTTATTTTGTAAATCTAAAATGATTTTTTTTTGACAGGATTAAGAACATTTTATTTCCAAAAGTTTAAATCCGTTTTCGGTATGGTTGGTTAGATAATATTACAACACAACAAGTCCAATTTCATGTATAATATAATTAGTTGAAGCTTGAAATACTGATTTCGCTTTACTTTCGGTTTCCAAGCCATAACGCATAGCTTGATTACAATAAAAATTGTAGCCATTAATTCTTATCAACAACATTTTCATTATAATAATCATTGTCATATTTTCTCTGTACCAATCTAATTCTATTGGTACATATGTACATCTACAATGAAAGAGTTCATTACAGAATATATAGTATTATTGCGAATTTGTCTATCGTATGAAATATTTATGACGGTTTTTATTTTTTGATTTCTTCTTTCTACTGATTTTATTTTTGCACTTCCAGCCCTATTTAATGTGCTTTCAATTTCAATTTTTCTAAACTGCACTTGTAAAGGCTTGTTCCAAATCATAGACTGATTAGTTTTGGACTGTATTTTAGAATTTTTATTTAAATGTGACTTCACTACACAGTTATAGTTAAAGATAAAATTATAGAAATAACACCTATGATAAACAACAACTTTGTTTCTTCCAGTAGTTTCATTTGTACAAGTTGTGATACACATACATTGCTAACTTCTTTACATTTCTTAATAACATGAAGTCTCTTTATGATAATACAGCAAAATGAATATCTAGTCTTATTGATTTTAAACGCATAATAAAGTCTAATACTTATATTTTCAGCAATGTCAAAATGACAAGATAATTTGACAACTATATTTTGGATGCGTTCAAATATGTGTTACACAGTCGGATTACTGAATGTAACCATTAAGAGTGAATATTAAAATTTAAAGACACTAATAAATTTAATTAGAACACAATATTTTTTTAATAAAAATATTATAAATATATCTTAACAATTAACAATAGGCTTTTAGGATCCCGAAAATTTACAAATTAGCAGCTAACAATCAAAGCCGTCCATTTTCTTTTAAATTTTCGGTAACCTAAAGGCTCATTGTTAAATTTTAAATATTTTTTGTTTCTAAATAAATCTCTTTAAAATATATCTTATAATTTAAATAGGGACACTTCGTTCGACAAATTTTAATTGAATAAAATATATGAAATAATAATGTTCATAAAGTAATTTTCATTTACTATCCAATGAATATAAAAGAATAATAATATATTTTAAAATGATATATGTTTATAACTACAGAATAATAATTAAAACTAACTGTGAGAACTTGTAAATCCTGCTCGCAACTTTCATCATCCAAAATTAACCTTAAACTAATTTTCATGCAATTCATTCACAATCACATTCGACTGAGAGCGTATGTCATCAAACTTATTTCTCGATTAATATTTGGTTTCAGAAAGTGTTTATTGTTTGAAATATCAATTAAAATGAATAATTGGATAGATACTTTATTTTTTTAAACGTTTTCATTCAAAAAATCATCTCACTCCATAACAAAATATAATATAATTTTTAAAAATCTAATCTTTGTTGTAATCAATTTCATCATTTGAATTTGATGAAATGCATAAATAATGTATAAAATGCAGTTACTTACAGTTTAATATAATCCAGATACAAAATTCAAAATAATTATTGTACAATAAATT
Organism: Stenolophus ochropezus; assembly: GCA_035578165.1. Classification (NCBI taxonomy): domain Eukaryota; kingdom Metazoa; phylum Arthropoda; class Insecta; order Coleoptera; family Carabidae; genus Stenolophus; species Stenolophus ochropezus. The sequence goes on along the minus strand of JAQOWZ010000012.1, from coordinate 11,666,334 downwards.
GTTAAACATTTCTTTCAAAAGGGTATGAAGGAAAGGTTTGTCAGTATTTTTAAATAAATGAGTTTATGACTGAATGCGACGCACCTTGTTTGATTTCCAGAATTTAGTTTTATGTGAATAGTGTTATTATCCGTATTTTTATGATATTTCTTTTCTATAAATATAATCTTGTTTGGATAACTTACCAATTAAAAACTATAACTGAAATAAAAACACATCTAAATACAGCCAAGAAAATATAAAATTACACACTTACATTACAAAATGTAGTGTAATTTTACTTTTAAACTAATTTTACTATATATTTCTCCAAGCAAATACAATACTTGCATTATGATTGTTTAATTATAACTGACGTTTTGACAAACGTCATAAGTCATGAAAATTTAAATATTGTAAATAAGGTTTGCCGTAAATTATTATGTACAATGCACTTTTATGATAATCAGTTACATTTCAGTAGTGTTATTATCAGTAAATTTATGTTATTTCACTTCTATAAATGTACTCTTGTTTGGCTAACCAATTAAAAATTGTAACAGAAATGAAAATACATATTAAAATACAGTGAAACAAATTTAAAATGATATACTTACATCACAAAGTGTATTGTACATATTCTTTTAAACATAGATTACTTTTATTTCTGTATATTTGTCTTTGAAAATATAAAACTTGTACAACGAATTTTTGACGGCTCTAACGTATGATAAACGTGAAATGTCAAAAAAGAAATATTTTAAATACACCACATTTAACATTCAGTATATTTGTATATATTTCGCTCACTATTATAATATATGAAAACATAATTCAATTCATAATATCTGTTCACATTTTCCAAAAAAATCAAATAAAAGTTTCATATTGAATTGTCAAATTTGACGGATGAGAACCTTGATTCTTCTTAAATGTAGACATGGCCTCTGGGATCCATTGTTTCAGTGTACCAATTTTACGCAGTTTTTATTTTTTTAAACAAAAACCACTCACAGTAAAAATATGAGACCCCCAAAAGGCACTCCGGCACAATAGTCACTACAACTTGGAAAAAAAATTACAGCAATTACTCGAATGGTCTAGGAGTTTGAGCTGGACAAACGATGCCTGATCGTCGTGATGAATCCAAATATAGATAGATAGATAGATATATAGATAGTGAATCAATCAAAATAGTATATGACTAGCGAATTCTCGGCTTCGCCGAGCATTCCCTAGAGCTCCGCTGTCAGTGCAAAAAACAAATGCCGATCGACATGAAAAAATTATTTCATATTTCCACGTCAGGCCTCACCGAGACCTTTCATTAGATTGCAAACACGATATATTTCTAATATTTTTTTGCAAAAAAACAAACGCCGGTCGACATGAAACATTTTTGTAATTTATGTACCCCAACTCTCACCGAGACCTTCCATTTGATACCATACACGACATACTTCTGACAACTTTCTGCATTAAACAAAAGTCGATCGACATGAAACATTTTTATCATATCTACACGCTAGCCCACACCCAGACTTTTCATTTGATACCAAACACTATATACTTGTGACAACCTTTTGCAAAAAACAAAAGCCGATCGACATAGCACATTTTTTGTCAATTCTGCACGCTAGCCCTCTCGGAGACCTTTCATTTGATATCAAACACGACATACTTCTGACAACTTTTTGCATAAAACAAAAGCTGATGAAATGGAACATTTTTGTCAATTCTGCACGCTAGCCCTCAACGAAACTTTTCATTTGATACCAAACACCAAACACTTCTGACAACTTTTTGCAAAAAACAAATACCGATCGACATAGTACTTTTTTGTCAATTCTGCAGGCTAGCCCTCTCCGAGACCTTTCATTTGATACCAAACACGACATACTTCTGACAACTTTTTTCATAAAATAAAAGCCGATCGACATGGAACATTTTTGTCAATTCTGCACGCTAGCCCTCAACGACACTTTTCATTTGAGGCCAAACTCGACATATCTTTGAGAAATGTTTGCAAAAACAAAAGCCGATCAACATTGACCTTTTTTCTTAATTCTACACGCCAGCTCTTATCGTGCCTTTTCATTTGATACCAAACACCACATACTTCTCACAACTTTTACCAAAAAACAAAAGCCGTTCGATATAGAACATTTTTGTTCATTCTGCACGCTAGCCCTCATCGTGACCTAGCCTAATATATCATTCACTGTCTTCAGTAACCTTTCATTTGGGAATATTTGTTCTTTGTTTAGTTACTTTATTAAACATTTGGCAACATTGACTTTTGTAATTCGAAAATACCCAAACACGACATTTTTCTGACAACATTATGCAAAAAACAAATTCTAATCTACATGGAACATTTTTGTCATTCGTGCACACCAGTCCGTATTGTGTCGTTTCCTTAAAACCCAAGGACGACCTACTTCTAACAACTTTTTACGGAAAACAAATGCAGATCGAAATGACACATTTTTTTGTCATTTTAAAACTGGCCCTTATGGTTTCCTTTCTTTTGATAACAAACACAGCAAAGTATTCAATTTATTTTATTTAGGAATATTTGATTTTTATTTAGTTACTTTATAATTTGGCAACACTGTTTGCATTAAAAAATAGTAGTTAATTTTTAAATTTATAAATTAATATTTTTCAACCCTAATACAACTGCCACCGTCTTCAGTGAAGTTAGTTTAGGAATATTTGGTTTTAATTTAGTTTCTTCATCACACATTTGGCAACATTGACTTTTGACATTGGAAACGTCAAAATTTATATTAATTAAATACATTATGTTTTAAACTTAAATTAGTTGTAACACATTTGCTCAAGTCTATTATTCATGATACTGTTTTTAAATCTTTGATATCAATGTTCTATTAAAAGATATAATCATTTAAAGTTCATAGGCAGATTGTCAAAAGTGACGGATGACGGCGTGATTCTTCTTAAAGTTAGACATGGCCTCTGGGATCCATTGTTTCCAGGCAGCATTTGTGCACAATTTTAATTTTTTACACGAAAACTACTAACAGTAAAAATACGAGACACCCAAAAGGCACCAGATCTCATTAGCTTCCACTTAAAAAAAAAAAATTATAACAATCACTTGCATGGTTCCGGCTGTAGGCGTTTACAAAAGTTACTCATTCCCTAGAGCTCCGCTGTCAGTGCAAAAAACAAATGCCAATCGACATGAAAAAAATTTTTCATATCTGCTCGTTAGTCCTTACTGAGACCTTTCATTAGATTCTAAACACGATATATTTTCAATAACTTTTTGCAAAAAACAAAAGCCGATCGACATGAAACATTTTTGTCATTTATGCACACCAGCCTTAACCGAGACCTTTCATTTGATATCAAACACGACATACTTCTGACAACTTTTTGCACAAAACAAAAGTCGATCGACATGTATCATTTTTTTATTTCTGCACGCTAGCCCACAACGAGATTTTTCATTTGATACCAAACATGACATATTTCTAACAATTTTTTGAAAAGAACAAAAGCCGGTCGACGTAAAATATATTTGTCATTTATTCAAGACAGAAAACATTTACATAGAAAACAATCAATTTTAAGATAATTTTAGACTTCAACAAAAATTAATAATTAATATCAATTATAACATTTACTAGAATGATATAATAACAATAATAAACTCTCAGATAACTGTCTGATTTTTAGCGAAAAAGTTACATTTTATATTTAATATATTTCATACAATAGACGTGCGGTACAGTCGATTATGATTTTATCTGATGGACAATTGAAATTTGAACAACTTTGTACTTTTATAGTTTTGCTCTAAATATATCAGGAGAGAAAGTATTCGAAAATTTTTGAAATCGCATTTTTAAGTCCTATGTTCTTTATTTTATTGCACAGCTGTATACTGAGTGTAGATTTTAATGTTACTTTTTTCATACTTCTGTATCTCTTTACCTATTCATTTTAGCGCTAAAAGCCTAGGAATATAAGTTGTTCAAAAATTAAAAAGGCATCCTATAAAGTCAAATTACTTTTATAGTTATTCATATTTAATGATATATTAATGAAATAAAATTTAAGGTTTTTTAGAACATGAATTAAGATTGCCTTGATAAATGAATAGTTAACAAAAATCACATAAATGTCACTATTTATGAATTTCATTGCATCTGCTAAAGAAGGAATCGATATAATTATTCAACAATTTAATATGTTTATATTTAATTTTATATGTATATGAATAAAAATATTATTTTTAGGCATAAATGAAATTTATTATTCTAAGCAAAAACAAGAACATAATAATATTTTGAATACTTTGTGACATATCAAACTAACTGGTGGCGCTAGTGTTGTTTTATTTATTTACAAATCACCAGTATGATGTGAAAAGAAGCAAATTATTTACAGCTGACTTCTTATTTTGTAAATCTAAAATGATTTTTTTTTTGACAGGAATAAGGACATTTTATTTCCAAAAGTTTAAATCCGTTTTCGATTTTGATAAAAATATCATCACTACATGCTAAGTATGGTTGGTTAGATAATATTACAAAGTTCAATTTCATGTATAATATAATTAGTTGAAGCTTGAAATACTGATTTCGCTTTACTTTCGGTTTCCAAGCCATAACGCATAGCTTGATTACAATAAAAATTGTAGCCATTAATTCTTATCAACAACATTTTCATTATAATAATCATTGTCATATTTTCTCTGTACCAATCTAATTCTATTGGTACATATGTACATCTACAATGAAAGAGTTCATTACAGAATATATAGTATTATTGCGAATTTGTCTATCGTATGAAATATTTATGACGGTTTTTATTTTTTGATTTCTTCTTTCTACTGATTTTATTTTTGCACTTCCAGCCCTATTTAATGTGCTTTCAATTTCAATTTTTCTAAACTGCACTTGTAAAGGCTTGTTCCAAATCATAGACTGATTAGTTTTGGACTGTATTTTAGAATTTTTATTTAAATGTGACTTCACTACACAGTTATAGTTAAAGATAAAATTATAGAAATAACACCTATGATAAACAACAACTTAGTTTCTTCCAGTAGTTTCATTTGTACAAGTTGTGATACACATACATTGCTAACTTCTTTACATTTCTTAATAACATGAAGTCTCTATGATAATACAGCAAAATGAATATCTAGTCTTATTGATTTTAAACGCATAATAAAGTCTAATACTTATATTTTCAGCAATGTCAAAATGACAAGATAATTTGACAACTATATTTTGGATGCGTTCAAATATGTGTTACACAGTCGGATTACTGAATGTAACCATTAAGGGTGAATATTAAAATTTAAAGACACTAATAAATTTAATTAGAACACAATATTTTTTTAATAAAAATATTATAAATATATCTTAACAATTAACAATGGGCTTTTAGGATCCCGAAAATTTACAAATTAGCAGCTAACAATCAAAGCCGTCCATTTTCTTTTAAATTTTCGGTAACCTAAAGGCTCATTGTTAAATTTTAAATATTTTTTGTTTCTAAATAAATCTCTTTAAAATATATCTTATAATTTAAATAGGGACACTTCGTTCGACAAATTTTAATTGAATAAAATATATGAAATAATAATGTTCATAAAGTAATTTTCATTTACTATCCAATGAATATAAAAGAATAATAATATATTTTAAAATGATATATGTTTATAACTACAGAATAATAATTAAAACTAACTGTGAGAACTTGCAAATCCTGCTCGCAACTTTCATCATCCAAAATTAACCTTAAACTAATTTTCATGCAATTCATTCACAGTCACATTCGACTGAGAGCGTATGTCATCAAACTTATTTCTCGATTAATATTTGGTTTCAGAAAGTGTTAATTGTTTGAAATATCAATTAAAATAAATAATTGGATAGATACTTTATTTTTTTAAACGTTTTCATTTAAAAAATCATCTCACTACATAACAAAATATAATAGAATTTTTAAAAATCTAATCTTTGTTGTAATTGTACAATAAATTGTTAAACATTTCTTTCAAAAGGGTATGAAGGAAAGGTTTGTCAGTATTTTTAAATAAATGAGTTTATGACTGAATGCGACGCACCTTGTTTGATTTCCAGAATTTAGTTTTATGTGAATAGTGTTATTATCCGTATTTTTATGATATTTCTTTTCTATAAATATAATCTTGTTTGGATAACTTACCAATTAAAAACTATAACTGAAATAAAAACACATCTAAATACAGCCAAGAAAATATAAAATTACACACTTACATTACAAAATGTAGTGTAATTTTACTTTTAAACTAATTTTACTATATATTTCTCCAAGCAAATACAAGACTTGCATTATGATTGCTTGATTAGAACTGACGTTTTGACAAACGTCATAAGTCATGAAAATTTAAATATTGTAAATAAGGTTTGCTGTAAATTATTATGTACAATGCACTTTTATGATAATCAGTTACATTTCAGTTGTGATATTATCAGTAATTTTATGTTATTTCTCTTCTATAAATGTACTCTTGTTTGGGTAACCAATTAAAAATTGTAACTGAAATGAAAATACATATTTAAATACAGTGAAACAAATTTAAAATGATATACTTACATCACAAAGTGTATTGTACATATTCTTTTAAACATAGATTACTTTTATTTCTGTATATTTGTCTTTGAAAATATAAAACTTGTACCACGAATTTTTGACGGCTCTAACATATGATAAACGTGAAATGTCAAAAAAGAAATATTTTAAATACACCACATTTACCATTCAGTATATTTGTATATATTTCGCTCACTATTATAATATATGAAAACATAATTCAATTCATAATATCTCTTCACATTTTCCAAAAAAATCAAATAAAAGTTTCATATTGAATTGTCAAATTTGACGTATGACAACCGTGATTCTTCTCACATTTGACATGGCTTCTGGGATTTTTTGTTTCAAGGTACCAATTTTACTCAGTTTTTATTTTTTTAAACAAAAACCACTCACAGTAAAAATATGAGACCCCCAAAAGGCACTCCGGCACAATAGACACTACAACTTGGAAAAAAAATTACAGCAATTACTTGAATGGTCTAGGAGTTTGAGCTGGACAAACGATGCCTGATCGTCGTGATGAATCCAAATATAGATAGATAGATAGATAGATAGATAGATAGATATATAGATAGTGAATCAATCAAAATAGTATATGACTAGCGAATTCTCGGCTTCGCCGAGCATTCCCTAGAGCTCCGCTGTCAGTGCAAAAAACAAATGCCGATCGACATGAAAAAATTATTTCATATTTCCACGTCAGGCCTCACCGAGACCTTTCATTAGATTGCAAACACGATATATTTCTAATATTTTTTTGCAAAAAAACAAACGCCGGTCGACATGAAACATTTTTGTAATTTATGTACCCCAACTCTCACCGAGACCTTCCATTTGATACCATACACGACATACTTCTGACAACTTTCTGCATTAAACAAAAGTCGATCGACATGAAACATTTTTATCATATCTACACGCTAGCCCACACCCAGACTTTTCATTTGATACCAAACACTATATACTTGTGACAACCTTTTGCAAAAAACAAAAGCCGATCGACATAGCACATTTTTTGTCAATTCTGCACGCTAGCCCTCTCGGAGACCTTTCATTTGATATCAAACACGACATACTTCTGACAACTTTTTGCATAAAACAAAAGCTGATGAAATGGAACATTTTTGTCAATTCTGCACGCTAGCCCTCAACGAAACTTTTCATTTGATACCAAACACCAAACACTTCTGACAACTTTTTGCAAAAAACAAATACCGATCGACATAGTACTTTTTTGTCAATTCTGCAGGCTAGCCCTCTCCGAGACCTTTCATTTGATACCAAACACGACATACTTCTGACAACTTTTTTCATAAAATAAAAGCCGATCGACATGGAACATTTTTGTCAATTCTGCACGCTAGCCCTCAACGACACTTTTCATTTGAGGCCAAACTCGACATATCTTTGAGAAATGTTTGCAAAAACAAAAGCCGATCAACATTGACCTTTTTTCTTAATTCTACACGCCAGCTCTTATCGTGCCTTTTCATTTGATACCAAACACCACATACTTCTCACAACTTTTACCAAAAAACAAAAGCCGTTCGATATAGAACATTTTTGTTCATTCTGCACGCTAGCCCTCATCGTGACCTAGCCTAATATATCATTCACTGTCTTCAGTAACCTTTCATTTGGGAATATTTGTTCTTTGTTTAGTTACTTTATTAAACATTTGGCAACATTGACTTTTGTAATTCGAAAATACCCAAACACGACATTTTTCTGACAACATTATGCAAAAAACAAATTCTAATCTACATGGAACATTTTTGTCATTCGTGCACACCAGTCCGTATTGTGTCGTTTCCTTAAAACCCAAGGACGACCTACTTCTAACAACTTTTTACGGAAAACAAATGCAGATCGAAATGACACATTTTTTTGTCATTTTAAAACTGGCCCTTATGGTTTCCTTTCTTTTGATAACAAACACAGCAAAGTATTCAATTTATTTTATTTAGGAATATTTGATTTTTATTTAGTTACTTTATAATTTGGCAACACTGTTTGCATTAAAAAATAGTAGTTAATTTTTAAATTTATAAATTAATATTTTTCAACCCTAATACAACTGCCACCGTCTTCAGTGAAGTTAGTTTAGGAATATTTGGTTTTAATTTAGTTTCTTCATCACACATTTGGCAACATTGACTTTTGACATTGGAAACGTCAAAATTTATATTAATTAAATACATTATGTTTTAAACTTAAATTAGTTGTAACACATTTGCTCAAGTCTATTATTCATGATACTGTTTTTAAATCTTTGATATCAATGTTCTATTAAAAGATATAATCATTTAAAGTTCATAGGCAGATTGTCAAAAGTGACGGATGACGGCGTGATTCTTCTTAAAGTTAGACATGGCCTCTGGGATCCATTGTTTCCAGGCAGCATTTGTGCACAATTTTAATTTTTTACACGAAAACTACTAACAGTAAAAATACGAGACACCCAAAAGGCACCAGATCTCATTAGCTTCCACTTAAAAAAAAAAAATTATAACAATCACTTGCATGGTTCCGGCTGTAGGCGTTTACAAAAGTTACTCATTCCCTAGAGCTCCGCTGTCAGTGCAAAAAACAAATGCCAATCGACATGAAAAAAATTTTTCATATCTGCTCGTTAGTCCTTACTGAGACCTTTCATTAGATTCTAAACACGATATATTTTCAATAACTTTTTGCAAAAAACAAAAGCCGATCGACATGAAACATTTTTGTCATTTATGCACACCAGCCTTAACCGAGACCTTTCATTTGATATCAAACACGACATACTTCTGACAACTTTTTGCACAAAACAAAAGTCGATCGACATGTATCATTTTTTTATTTCTGCACGCTAGCCCACAACGAGATTTTTCATTTGATACCAAACATGACATATTTCTAACAATTTTTTGAAAAGAACAAAAGCCGGTCGACGTAAAATATATTTGTCATTTATTCAAGACAGAAAACATTTACATAGAAAACAATCAATTTTAAGATAATTTTAGACTTCAACAAAAATTAATAATTAATATCAATTATAACATTTACTAGAATGATATAATAACAATAATAAACTCTCAGATAACTGTCTGATTTTTAGCGAAAAAGTTACATTTTATATTTAATATATTTCATACAATAGACGTGCGGTACAGTCGATTATGATTTTATCTGATGGACAATTGAAATTTGAACAACTTTGTACTTTTATAGTTTTGCTCTAAATATATCAGGAGAGAAAGTATTCGAAAATTTTTGAAATCGCATTTTTAAGTCCTATGTTCTTTATTTTATTGCACAGCTGTATACTGAGTGTAGATTTTAATGTTACTTTTTTCATACTTCTGTATCTCTTTACCTATTCATTTTAGCGCTAAAAGCCTAGGAATATAAGTTGTTCAAAAATTAAAAAGGCATCCTATAAAGTCAAATTACTTTTATAGTTATTCATATTTAATGATATATTAATGAAATAAAATTTAAGGTTTTTTAGAACATGAATTAAGATTGCCTTGATAAATGAATAGTTAACAAAAATCACATAAATGTCACTATTTATGAATTTCATTGCATCTGCTAAAGAAGGAATCGATATAATTATTCAACAATTTAATATGTTTATATTTAATTTTATATGTATATGAATAAAAATATTATTTTTAGGCATAAATGAAATTTATTATTCTAAGCAAAAACAAGAACATAATAATATTTTGAATACTTTGTGACATATCAAACTAACTGGTGGCGCTAGTGTTGTTTTATTTATTTACAAATCACCAGTATGATGTGAAAAGAAGCAAATTATTTACAGCTGACTTCTTATTTTGTAAATCTAAAATGATTTTTTTTTTGACAGGAATAAGGACATTTTATTTCCAAAAGTTTAAATCCGTTTTCGATTTTGATAAAAATATCATCACTACATGCTAAGTATGGTTGGTTAGATAATATTACAAAGTTCAATTTCATGTATAATATAATTAGTTGAAGCTTGAAATACTGATTTCGCTTTACTTTCGGTTTCCAAGCCATAACGCATAGCTTGATTACAATAAAAATTGTAGCCATTAATTCTTATCAACAACATTTTCATTATAATAATCATTGTCATATTTTCTCTGTACCAATCTAATTCTATTGGTACATATGTACATCTACAATGAAAGAGTTCATTACAGAATATATAGTATTATTGCGAATTTGTCTATCGTATGAAATATTTATGACGGTTTTTATTTTTTGATTTCTTCTTTCTACTGATTTTATTTTTGCACTTCCAGCCCTATTTAATGTGCTTTCAATTTCAATTTTTCTAAACTGCACTTGTAAAGGCTTGTTCCAAATCATAGACTGATTAGTTTTGGACTGTATTTTAGAATTTTTATTTAAATGTGACTTCACTACACAGTTATAGTTAAAGATAAAATTATAGAAATAACACCTATGATAAACAACAACTTAGTTTCTTCCAGTAGTTTCATTTGTACAAGTTGTGATACACATACATTGCTAACTTCTTTACATTTCTTAATAACATGAAGTCTCTATGATAATACAGCAAAATGAATATCTAGTCTTATTGATTTTAAACGCATAATAAAGTCTAATACTTATATTTTCAGCAATGTCAAAATGACAAGATAATTTGACAACTATATTTTGGATGCGTTCAAATATGTGTTACACAGTCGGATTACTGAATGTAACCATTAAGGGTGAATATTAAAATTTAAAGACACTAATAAATTTAATTAGAACACAATATTTTTTTAATAAAAATATTATAAATATATCTTAACAATTAACAATGGGCTTTTAGGATCCCGAAAATTTACAAATTAGCAGCTAACAATCAAAGCCGTCCATTTTCTTTTAAATTTTCGGTAACCTAAAGGCTCATTGTTAAATTTTAAATATTTTTTGTTTCTAAATAAATCTCTTTAAAATATATCTTATAATTTAAATAGGGACACTTCGTTCGACAAATTTTAATTGAATAAAATATATGAAATAATAATGTTCATAAAGTAATTTTCATTTACTATCCAATGAATATAAAAGAATAATAATATATTTTAAAATGATATATGTTTATAACTACAGAATAATAATTAAAACTAACTGTGAGAACTTGCAAATCCTGCTCGCAACTTTCATCATCCAAAATTAACCTTAAACTAATTTTCATGCAATTCATTCACAGTCACATTCGACTGAGAGCGTATGTCATCAAACTTATTTCTCGATTAATATTTGGTTTCAGAAAGTGTTAATTGTTTGAAATATCAATTAAAATAAATAATTGGATAGATACTTTATTTTTTTAAACGTTTTCATTTAAAAAATCATCTCACTACATAACAAAATATAATAGAATTTTTAAAAATCTAATCTTTGTTGTAATTGTACAATAAATTGTTAAACATTTCTTTCAAAAGGGTATGAAGGAAAGGTTTGTCAGTATTTTTAAATAAATGAGTTTATGACTGAATGCGACGCACCTTGTTTGATTTCCAGAATTTAGTTTTATGTGAATAGTGTTATTATCCGTATTTTTATGATATTTCTTTTCTATAAATATAATCTTGTTTGGATAACTTACCAATTAAAAACTATAACTGAAATAAAAACACATCTAAATACAGCCAAGAAAATATAAAATTACACACTTACATTACAAAATGTAGTGTAATTTTACTTTTAAACTAATTTTACTATATATTTCTCCAAGCAAATACAAGACTTGCATTATGATTGCTTGATTAGAACTGACGTTTTGACAAACGTCATAAGTCATGAAAATTTAAATATTGTAAATAAGGTTTGCTGTAAATTATTATGTACAATGCACTTTTATGATAATCAGTTACATTTCAGTTGTGATATTATCAGTAATTTTATGTTATTTCTCTTCTATAAATGTACTCTTGTTTGGGTAACCAATTAAAAATTGTAACTGAAATGAAAATACATATTTAAATACAGTGAAACAAATTTAAAATGATATACTTACATCACAAAGTGTATTGTACATATTCTTTTAAACATAGATTACTTTTATTTCTGTATATTTGTCTTTGAAAATATAAAACTTGTACCACGAATTTTTGACGGCTCTAACATATGATAAACGTGAAATGTCAAAAAAGAAATATTTTAAATACACCACATTTACCATTCAGTATATTTGTATATATTTCGCTCACTATTATAATATATGAAAACATAATTCAATTCATAATATCTCTTCACATTTTCCAAAAAAATCAAATAAAAGTTTCATATTGAATTGTCAAATTTGACGTATGACAACCGTGATTCTTCTCACATTTGACATGGCTTCTGGGATTTTTTGTTTCAAGGTACCAATTTTACTCAGTTTTTATTTTTTTAAACAAAAACCACTCACAGTAAAAATATGAGACCCCCAAAAGGCACTCCGGCACAATAGACACTACAACTTGGAAAAAAAATTACAGCAATTACTTGAATGGTCTAGGAGTTTGAGCTGGACAAACGATGCCTGATCGTCGTGATGAATCCAAATATAGATAGATAGATAGATAGATAGATAGATAGATATATAGATAGTGAATCAATCAAAATAGTATATGATACTCCACTTCGGACACTATTCTGTCGTCCACAGGGACGCAGTGGTAGTCCTTCGTGCACATAAAACACCAATCCATTATACTGTTTATATTTTACTAATTGTGCGAACAATATATTTAAAACTTTGTAACAAAATTAGTAGCGTGATGTAATACCACCAACAAGAAAATATAGTCTGATGTGTCAACACAAAACTACTAGAATAAGCGAATAAAGTGAACTACTCGTCAACATGTCACTGGAATATAGTAATACTGGAACGCTGACTTGTAGGCTTTTATGCAAGCGAGAAATGAGCCTGAGAAAGATAGATGTCTAATACTTCTGCGCATGCGTATTATCCCCAAAGCCTCATGTCGTACAGTCTGGTCCAGAAGTGAATAATTTATAATTATCTATTTTTATTATCAAATGTATTTACAAAATGTTATTTCTTTGACAAATATTAATTATTATTGCATGATCTGCATTAATTTGTTGTTTTGTTCTTCAGTCTATAGAAATAAAATTTAACTGTATCGCAATAATTTAACTTTCTTTGCATATTCAGCATTCCAGTATAGTAATAATTATTGTCAGTTGTGTTGCATGTGGTTGTTCCTGAACCACGAACAACAAAAGTTTAGGGATATAATTTCATTAGTAAATATTTTGCATTGTACAACTATTATAATGATTATTTCACACATGTCATTTTCACCCAATCAGAATGCTTCATTTGATGGGGGTAGGCCGTATTTTAGTGAAGTAATTTAATAAAATCACACTAGCGTCGTCATGGTTACATTTTGTTGCTATGAAAATATTGATCAAAGTGTGCCAGAGAATACAAAAAGAACAAGAATGTCTATTTGGAATCAGTTTTTTTGTCATTCGTGAAATAATCAAGCAAATATAATTCGAGTTAAGAATTTAATATGTAAAATTTACTTGTAATTCTTGCGAAGTAACGACAACTCGGGTCAAAAATGACTCTTAAATCATTCCAACTTCACTGTCGTGGTCTAAATGTCATTTTTGACACTCGTTTGTCTATTACTACGCACCAACTATTCGTAATTTTTTCCAATAAATTCTTGGCTCTTATTATATTACTTATGAAAAATGAAACTACACATAGATATACATATTCATACATATGAATTATATTGCATATTGTCCAATGAGAATGAACCCCGTCGTGTAACGTAAATGTCAAGAAATAATTTAATTGCCGTATCATAGTTATTATAAATAAAGGGTCAGAATATACATTTCTACTGTTCATAAACCTTATTTTATTTAAATAATAGTTAATGGAAACTTTTATACGTCCTTATTATGTATTATCCTTATTTCAATTTTTGTATTTAGTTTATTTTCTGTTATGTAAATATTTTACCTCTTACGTTTTGTATTTTACAATTATATTTATCATATTGTAAATTGTGATTACACAATTTAGAGCATTTTTAAGTTTGTTGTATCCCATATTTTTTTTAAGATGGATATGCAAAACCCATCCCGGTCGCATTTCTTAAATCCTCCTTTCTGAGATTTTATATTGAAAGATATACAAAGTGAGTTATCTTGGTAATTGTGTATACAATTTTCGGTTTCGTTGTTGTTGTTTTCATATCAGTTTAAAGAAATACATACCCTTACCACCAATACTCAATTACAACTTTTTGTAGGCTTGTTACTTTGGGTTGTATGCCCTTTATAGTAACTACAAAATACAAGAATATAATTGTGGGACAATTATTATCCAACGGAACCGGATATAACGGCCGCTGTCTGGCCGGGAGCCTCCGACGTTCGTTTCTTGAGTTACGGGAGCGCCAATCTGTTCAGCCGTTCTGTTTCTTCGGATTCCACAAATTCCAGATAAGCCCTTTTAACTTATTACTTTGTGTTTAATTATTTACTATCGCTTTAAAATCATTTTTGTATATTGGCAAGAGCCAACAAAGTGTCTGACATCTGGTGGCAAAATAAAACATCTAAGACGTAGGGAAAACATTGTACTGTCACATAGGGTTATAAGTAAACAACTACCAATAATGACCAGCAAGTCCAAGAGATATTGTTCTGTATTTGTCTGCAATTGTTGACATATCCGTTCTTTATTTTCCAAAAAGAGAAATATTAAAAAATAAGTGAAAAATCGCATTAAAAATCGGAAAGCACATATCAGCCATAAATTACCGCAATAAAATAGAGAGACGTTACATGTAAGTAGTAATTAGTATTCTTTAACATTACATATTTATTTTGAATTGTTTGTAGGAAAGATAGAGAAGAAGAAACGATAAAAATACCAGAAATTGAGCCATATCAGCAGAAAGACGTGCAAAATAAAGAACGTGATGTACATGTACCTATGAATAATATCTGTAACATTAAAAAAAATAAGGAAATCATAAGTATAAAGATATATATATATATATATATATATATATATATATATATATATATATATATATATATATATTTAGATCTTCTTCCACTTCTCTCAGCCATGTTGATCTGGGCCTGCCTCATCTTCTTCTTCCGCCTGGGCTCCACTCGACTATTAACCTTATTGTATCCCTTTCTTCTGCTCTCCATACATGGCCAAGCCATCTCATTCTTTGTAGTTTAATTTTTTTCACTATATTTTCTCCTTCTAATTCTTGTTCTATTTCATCGTTCATTCTTATTCTGTATTCATTTTCTGATAACTTGATTGGTCCTAGTATTGTTCGTATTATTTTGCATTCCATTATTTTTAGGTCTTCTTCTTCTTTTTTGTCATTGTGATTGTTTCAGCTGCGTATAATGTTATTGGTTTTATTATTGATTTGTATATTCTGATTTTGATATTTTTTGTTAATAGTTTGCTTTTTATAATTTTTTATTTGCGTAAAAAGCTCTATTTGTTGCTATAATCTTTTCCTTAATTTCTGTTTCTCTTTCTCCTTTACTTGATAGCATAATTCCTAGATATTTAAACGTATCTACTTGTTCAAATGTGTGCTCTCCGATTTTTATTCCTCTGTTTTCAGCATTCTTTCCTAGCAGCAATATTTTGGTTTTTGCTTCGTTGATTTATAATCCTATTTTATCTCCTTCGATCATTATTTCTTGCAGCATTTCTAGCATTATATTCCTGTTCTTCGTTGCAATAACTATGTCGTCGGCATATGTTGTTATTTGTCCTCCTTGTGTTCTAAGTCGCGAAGAGATTAATTGTTTGGCTCACAAAAAGTTTCCTAAACAAGTTGTGAAATTAAACAAGTTGATTTCTAAGTGTTCTCCGTATAACAACAACGCAAGCTTTTCAACTTCCGCATCACGATCTTCCGTTGCCTTAGCTTCTGAGTCCGAATTCTACCCAAAGATCCACAACTCGTCATCTTTCATTTTTTCTCCAGAAGAAATAAGTTTTCTGGACAAAGGTTTGAATTTTGCTTATCCACGAATTCCGTCCATCAATGATTTTCAAGCCCTAGCTGTGGACGCAGAATTAGCTTTATATAGTAGAAATAAGGAAAAACATATTAATACCACTAAAACTCAAGTAGCCTCAGTTATTAAAAATGATTTTTCCAAAGTTACCAAACACAATCACAATTCAAAATCGAAATTGACTAAATCTATTCTTAAATCTATCAAAACAAAAATTAAAACCCATGACTTGATTTTAACTAAAGCCGATAAAGGCAACACGATTACTATTCTAAACAAAACTGATTACATAGCAAAAGTTAACGATTTTTTAGGAAATAATAACCTCTCAAAATTAAATTCAGATCCTACTACTCTTTTCAACAAACAAGTCAAAAAGGTTATTAATGATTGCAAATTTATTATCAATAAAGAAAAGTACAACTTAATTTCTATGAACCCCTCTACTCCAGAGCTTTATGGATTACCCAAAATCCATAAAAACAATTGTCCTATAAGACCCGTGATTTCTTGCGTAAACGCTCCAGCATATAAACTATATAAAAAAGTTAATAAATTACTACCTACTGCTATTAAATTCATACCCTCTTATACAGTTAATAATAGCTTAGATTTCATTAATAAAATTATGGCTAAAAAACTACCAAAACATTTCAAACTAGTTTCATTCAATGTACTAAGCTTATTCGCTTCAATACCTATTGATCCTTTAAAGAATATTATTTATAATCTTCTTATTAGATCTGATTGTAAATTCGCAACCAAATTGTACAATTTAGTAAATGTTTATTTGGATCAAAATAATTTTTTATAAACAAAACGATGGTCTTCCGATGGGCTTTCCACTTTCTCCTCTTTTGGCAGACAAATTTATGAATTCATTCGAAACTTTTTTATTCGATTCTAATAACCCGTTAATTAAAGAAATTTTCTATTTGTATAGGTATGTCGATGATGTTTTTTGTATATGGACTGGTTCAGACAGACAATTAGACTTGTTTTTAACTTTTTTAAATGAAATAAACACTAATATTCAATTTACAGTCGAAAAGGAAATCAATAAAAGCCTAAATTTTCTGGACATCACTATTTCTCATGCAGAACATAATCTTAAATTCAAAATTTACCGCAAAAAAACTTATACCGATACAGTGATCCCGAATGATTCTCAACATCCCGTTAATATAAAAATGTCAGCTTTTCATAGTTTCATATACCGATTATTACATATTCCCCTCTCTCCACAAAACTATAAAAACGAACTTAATACCATAAAAAACATAGCAATTAATAATGGCTACCCAGTTTCTATGATAGACCGGATACTGAAACATCACAACCAAAATATAATCCGTAAATTATTATTTAATACAGGAGATATTAAAGAAGTAGATACCTTTGTTTATAAAAGACTGCCTTTGATAGGAAATACGAGTTACAAAGTAAAAAATATATTACAATCGGAAAACATTAAATCAGCCTTTTATAATCCATACACTTTAAAAAATAGCCTAGTCAACAACAAATTAAATAAAAAAGACATTTTAGAAAACAGTGGGGTTTACGAAATTAGTTGTAGCGATTGTGTAGCAATTTATATAGGTCAAACAGGTCGTAATTTTAACTTAAGATTTTTAGAGCACCATAGAGCATTAATTAATAGAAAATCAAATTCAAATGTTGCTAAACACTGTTTGGAAAATAACCATAAAATAGAAATTACAAATTTGAATGTTAAACATTTCTGTAAAAAGGGATTAAGAATGGACTTTATAGAATCCTTGGAAATTCAGAAAGCGTGGAATGAACATAAAGTTCTTATGAATGATCAAACAGATCTTTATAACACCCCACTAATTAGTCCTCTTTAATCCCTTTATTGCTTTTACTTTACTGTTTACCGTTATTCTTGTCTCTACCTTTAGGATATATAAATGTAAAAATTTTGTATAAATTCATTCATGTATTACCTGATGATGGTTTAACAGACCGAAATACGTATTGTAATAAACATTTAATTTTTGAAACTTACCGAGTGTTTTTTCTTTTTAAACTAATTTTTAAATATGTTTCAACGTGAACCGACAGTGCAATCTATTAATTTTATTTTCTAAGTGTTCCTTTATTTATTTTTCTAAGTACATATTCTAAGGCTAGGTTGAACAATGTTGTCGACGGCGCACAAATTTACGAGAAAGAAATCGAATTACATGTAAATAAATTATTAGAAGAAAATGTTATTCAAAAATCGTACTCCCCCTGGTCATCACCTATTTGGATAGTCCCCAAAAATACAGATGCATCTAATAAAAATAAAACTAGAATGGTCATTGATTTTAGGAAAATTAATGCGAGAACAAAAGTTGATAAATTCCCAATCCCAAATATTGACACACTTTTTAATCACATCGGTAAATCAAAATATTTTACAACGTTAGATTTACATTCCGCATTTCACCAGGTACTCATGGATAAATCAGATAGAGAAAAAACAGCTTTTTCGACCCCTTCAGGGCACTATGAATATACTTGGACGATATTATAATTTTTGGAAAAACACTAGAAGAACACCTAATTAATATCAAACGTGTATTTGAAAAATTGCGTAAAGCAAATTTAAAAATTCAAAAAGACATATCAGAATTTTTGCAACCAGAAGTTAAATATTTAGGCTATGTAATTAATCAAAACGGACTTAATACCGATAAAAGAAAAATTGAAAGTATAAAAAAATTAAACATTCCCAAGACAAAAAAGGAAATAAAGCAATATTTAGGGACCTTGGGATGGTACAGGAGGTTCATCCTAAACTTCGTGGAATTAACAAAACCGTTCAGCCGGTGTCTGAAGAAAAATTCGCAAATAGACATTTATGAGCGCGAATATCGTGTTGCATTTGAAAACAGTAAGAAGATAATATCTGAATCATCAGTACTGCAAATCCCAGACTTCAACAAAGAATTCATATTGGCAACTGATGCCTCTGACTATGCAATCGGAGCCGTATTAACACAAACACATGACTACCAGGAAAGACCTATCTGTTACGCTTCAAAAACTTTAAACTCAGCTAAACAAAATTATTCAACAATAGAGAAAGAATTAAAAGCAATTGTGTGGGCAATAAAAAACTTCAGACTATATTTATACGGAAGAAAATTTAAAATCAAAACTGATCACAAACTTTTAGTATGGCTTTTCAATATGAAAAACCCGAATCAAAAATTAATGCGCTAGAAAATTGAATTAGGAGAGTATAATTTTGAAATAGAATAACTAAACGGGAAACAAAATGTTATCGCTGACTTGTTATCAAGACAGCGTCCCGAGCTGAAGATAACAGAAATTAATGGGAACATATTAGATAAAAAAATTATCGCACACTTTGTGGCACGCGACTTCGAAATGTCTGAAGGATTAGCAAAGAAAATATCAGAAGAATTTGATAGTAAAATTTTTTGCCAAAATTACTACTCATTGAATAAACATTTAATTATACAGAAATTAGGTGATGAAATAATAATTCATTTAATAACAAAACAAAATCATTACGATCGACACTCCATAAAAAATTTAGACTAGATTAGAAAAGAATTAAGAGACTTTTTAATAATGAATGAGTTACACGAAATAAATATTCCTAAATTAGACAGTGATTTATATGGATTATCGTGGGTAGATGTAAAACAAAAATTATACAAAATATTTGAGGATACTAATATTCAAATAAATGTCTTCAGTTTACCAGAAAATTACCATTTGACAAAAGTCAGTGATCAACCAAATAGCGAACAAAACGATATTAACACAGTGCATTCAGACAATGAGAATATTATAGCAGGAATTAAATATATAAACAATCGGTTAAACATAGCAGATAACCAAATTATTTTTGACTCACATAATCATGCAACAAATATTCAAATTACCAAATTATTTAATAAGAAAAAACAAAGAATACATATAACGATTAATGAACATAATTTTGTGGAAGAAACGCTAAAAATTTTAAAAGAATATATTGTACCAAAAGTTAGATATTTAGCTATATTTAATAAAGATCTTGATAAAAAGGTAACAAAAATCAAATAAAAAAATTTTACTCCAGATTCAATAAATATAATAGCAGTTGACAATTGGAAATTATTCACGAATTTCACAATGGTATAACGAACCATAGAGGAATAAATGCTACTATACAGGCACTGAAAGAAAAATATTATTGGCCAAGAATGAATAAAGATATTATAGAATACATAAACAAATGTGAGTTATGTAAGTTAAACAAATATGACAGAAAACCGATACCTGCAACAGATAATGTCACTCCCGATAAACCTTTCAAAATAATTAATATAGATTTGTTAACATTAGATGGTAAATACTTGTTAACTATTATAGACCAGTTCTCAAAACACGCACAAGCATATTTCCTTATTAATAAAACAGCCAAAACCATATGTGATATATAAATTAAATACCTCCAAACTTATAGAATACCCGATAAGATAATAACAGATAGCGGAGGAGAATTTAAAAATACACTGCTACGAGATTTATTAAAAAGATACGGAATTAATATTCATTTTATTTGCATCCACAATCCAAAGTGTAATGCAAACGAAAGATTCCATTCAACAATAAGAGAGACATTACGAATGATTAACCAAAAACAGCGAATAAAAGAACAAAGTTTAATTCAAAAGGTAGATCTCGCACTAATAGCATACAACAACACAAAACATAACACAACCAAATTAACACCCAACGAAATATTATTCAGACCTGATCAGAACAAATATTTCAATCAAGACATCACACTAGACCAAACCTTAAACGAACATCAAGATAACATTAATACGGTAACTGAATTAGTAAAAACTAGAATTATGAACGAAAAATTAAGCAGATATAAAGAAAATGATAACCCATTACAATTAAAACAAGAAGTATTTATTAAACAAAATCCTAGATTAATTGTCAAAATTAAAAAAACCTTTGTACAAAAAATATTCCCCGAAAGCTTACGACCCCTTGTTAGCAAAAATAAAAATTACTGACGAACACGGTGACAAGAACGTAAGAATAAATAGAATAAAACAGTAAAAATTACAACTAATGTTACAGACTATGCCACGGACAACTGACTGACATTTCCAAAAATAACGGATTCCATCTAATCGATCTAAGCGAATGCAAAATAAAAGAGTCCGAGCAATTATATTATATTATAATTATGATCCCAAATAGAAACAGAATTTACTAAGGTTACAAATACTTTTATTAAAGTGCAAAAACAATTAGAGAATAAAGAATACGCCTTCCAAAATATTTTAAATATATTAAAATATAATTATGCTGACTTGAAAGATCAAGTTAGAAAACAATTTCTGAGAAATAATAAAAGATTTAAACGAGGTCTTGTCAACGGGCTAGAGTCTTTAATTAAAGCGATTACAGGTAATTTAGATTTAAGTGACGAGGAAAAATATAATAAACTTTTTGAACAAATACAAAGCAATGAAATAACGTTACACAAACAAAATGAACTAAATTTACAAATTTCAAATAATATTTCCAAACAGTTTGATCAACAATTAGAAAATATAAAGCATAACGAAGAAATTCTTCAGGAAAAATTAATAGCAATAATAAATAAACTAAATAAAAATCAGGATTGACAGAGTATTATGGGAATAAATAACCAAATATTAGAATTAATATTGGTAATAAAAAACCTTAATGAATTCTGTAAACAAATAGAAGTAAGTTTAACTCTCTGCTCCTTACATAAAGTACACCCTAGCATTATCACATATTATAATTTGAAAAAAATTACCCAAAATAAAGATATTTGGAATTTTAACGAACTCATTGAAACCCATTGTAAATATGAAAATAAACAAATTCATTTTATAATCATGATACCAAATTTCTCAAAACAATCCTATCCATTATTTCAATTCAGCCCCATTCCCAATTACAAGGAAGAGCAAAAACTAATAACCATAAATGAAAATCAAAAATTGTTTTTTAAAATGGGTAAAGAAAATTATGTAACCAATAATTGTATATTTATAGAAAATAAGTATATGTGTGTTACACAATATTTTGAAATAAGCAAATGTATCTCTAACTTAATAGATAAGAAAAAGGATGATAATTGTCTGTATCATTATATAAGTATGGAAAACGATATTGAACAAATCAGAAATACAAATGATATAATAATCATTAACCCTAACAATAAACATAAAAATATATACAAAAAAAAAATGTTTTCGAAATTGTTAATCAACACTATAAAAAAAATACAAATTCAAAATCTAGAAATAAATTATGAAAATAAAGTAAATGGAACAATGAATTTAAGAAAAGTGGAAAAAATAAAAGAATCAACAGCCGTTTTACCGAAAATAAAGAATCTTGAGTTAAACAACAATTACCATTCATATGTAATACACATTTTATTAGCTGTATGTATTTGTAAAATATTATTTAAATATAAGAAATATCTTTGTAAAAAAAGAAAACTCGAAGAAAAAGAAATTGAGTTAAACCCTTTAGCTTAAAATCATGCGTTATAGCAAAGTCTTGCAAGGGAGGAATTATGTTATATTTTAAGTATCATACTTTGCTACTGCGCATGACCATCCCCTCTTAGTAATTAAGTAAACTAAGCATAATGTAAAAATTATAAATGTCTTTGAATAAGTACGGACGGGCAATCGCCAGTCAGTCGTAACAGTATAACCGAGTATAACAACAAATTGCTCTATATTTTTATTTGTGTTTGAAAAATAAAAATATTTTTTTAAACACAAAAAGGCTTTAAAACTTACTTTATACAATAAAGAAAATAGTATTTTAAGACTGGTCGATAATATCGTATATGAAAAACAAAAATTATGTAATAATCACAGTAAAAGCAGAGCTCAAAAAAATATAAATAGAGAGAAAACTGTATTTAGGAAGAACTTAAGTAAATACATAATGATTTTAAGAATATTGTATGATAAAATAATTTAAAATTTCAATTGTTCATTAAGAATGCGTACGTAAATATAGAGGTAAATAATATTAATAAAATTAAACACGAGAACTCGACAAATACTACGGTATAATATTGTCGATCAAGCGACTTGTCGATAGTATGACATGGTCATATCGGCTCTTAACCTAACCTCACTTATGCAACTGTTTTATAAAATAAAAACCTCGATAAAAACAATACACAACGGAGATATGTACAATTATTTCTTATTCACAATAAGTAAAGTTTAATTTCACTTACTATTTCTGGTATAAGATACTCCACTTCGGACACTATCCTGTCGTCCACAGGGACGCAATGGTAGTCCTTCGTGCACATAAAACACAAATCCATTGTACTATGTGTATTTTATAATTGGTACGCAAAATATATGTAGAACTTTGTAATAATAGTAACAGTGTGATTTTTTAATCACCAACAAATATAATCACGTGCAACAAGTAAAACAATTCTGAATAGCTTTGCTGGGTTCAATTACTTAATACTCAAAGTTTACTATAGATGGCAATCAGAATTTTAATGTAAAGAGTGAATTTCTAGGGTACATTCAAAAGAAAAGTTAGAATTAATTGGTAAGTTGAAAATCGAACGACACAAAACCAAAATCTGAACGAAATTTTCACGTAAATTAGATGTATTTTTTGGACATTCTTTTTAGTTCACTTCTATTTAAAGTAAACGGAATTTATATTTTTTGGTAGCGAAAGGAACGATAATTGTTGTCAACTTTAAAACAATCTCTAAAATTCTGTACAGTTTCTTCTGCAACTACTGGTCTTATTGCACCATTTAAATAAGTGCAGATATCGCCTATAGAGATGAGAATTTGTTTTCTTTTAATCACTTTACACAAATAAATAAATTTAAAATACAAACTCCAGATTTCGCCTACTCGCTAGTATAGTAGAAGTTTAGTTATATAAAACTAACTTAAACAAATTTTACAACCTTTTATAGACGGGTAAGAAACTTTATGGTCAGGTATTATAAATTACCCCAACTCAAAAGTATCACTTAAAAAATAAAAACAGATCCGTATTAAATATATTCATACTGTACTTACTTTGTATAAATTTTGTAAACTGAAAATATATAATAAGAAATAAGACACAATAAATACAGAAATAACTTTACGTTTTGATGACTTGTCCAAAACTTACCGTGTACCTCTCAAGAAATTTTTTAATAACTAATAATGGAGTTCTTAGAATATGTAATTGGAAATCCAAAGATCGCTCAATGAATAGAAAAATCTTAAGAATGAACAACTTGACTTAATGAAATCTCCATTGACTCTTCGCTTTAATCCGTTTTAGATATTTTACCATTGAAATCGTGGTTAATACTTAGTTTTTGTCTTTGTTCTTTTATGTATAAATACTAAAAATTTTCTATGAAGTATATTTATTAGTACTTATTTCTTGTTAATGGCCTTAAAAGTCGAAATATGAATAAAAATAAAATTCAATTTTTTTACACAACCAAGTATTTCTTATATTTATTTAATAACTGTTTGTATTTAAAATTTACGGTTGAATTTATTTTAATAATTTAATCTCTTCTCAATATACAAATTGAAATTAGAAGACGGCATTTAAAATGCATTAATATTTGAATCTTTTACCCTAGATTTAAAAGTATACAATTAGGAAACATTTTAAAAGAAAATTTCTGGTACGGCCCTTAACATCATACGACAGAAAAATATACCTGCCTAAAAGTACCAATACCGCAAGTCCCATAAAACTTATAAGGGCCAATCGGCTTATCCGAAAGTGAATTTCATGTATCTAAACTAAAAAGTGCGTGAAGAACTAACACACCAGATGCGAAAACAGGATGGTTATCTGAAAATAGGTGTACTAAGAGGTACAGATTCGAAAAGGTGTTATAAGAAGTGCGTGAAGAACTAACATACCGGATGCAAAATTAGGATGGTTATTAGAAGATAGGTTTACTAAGAGGAACAGATTCGAGAAGGTGTTATAAGAAGTGCGTGAAGAACTAACATACCGGATGTAAAATTAGGATGGTTATTAGAAGATAGGTTTACTAAGAGGAACAGATTCGAAAAGGTTTTATAAGAAGTGCGTGAAGAACTAACATGCCGGAT
The DNA here is from genome assembly GCA_035578165.1 of Stenolophus ochropezus. NCBI lineage: Eukaryota > Metazoa > Arthropoda > Insecta > Coleoptera > Carabidae > Stenolophus > Stenolophus ochropezus. The sequence goes on along the minus strand of JAQOWZ010000012.1, from coordinate 11,640,511 downwards.
GTAAAATTAGGATGGTTATTAGAAGATAGGTTTACTAAGAGGAACAGATTCGAGAAGGTGTTATAAGAAGTGCGTGAAGAACTAACATACCAAATGTAAAATTAGGATGGTTATTAGAAGATAGGTTTACTAAGAGGAACAGATTCGAGAAGGTTTTACAAGAAGTGCGTGAAGAACTAACATACCGGATGTAAAATTAGGATAGTTATCAGAAGATAGGTTTACTAAGACGAACAGATTCGAGAAGGTTTTACAAGAAGTGCGTGAAGAACTAACATACCGGATGCGAAAACAGGATGGTTATCTAAATAAAGGTTTAATAGGAGGTACAGATTCGAGAAGGTGTTATAAGAAGTGCGTGAAGAACTAACATACCGGCTGCAAAATTAGGATGGTTATCAGAAGATAAGTTTACTAAGAGGAACAAATTCGAGAAGGTTTTATAAGAAGTGCGTGAAGAACTAACATACCGGATGCAAAATTAGGATGGTTATCAGAAGATATGTTTACTAAGAGGAATAGATTCGAGAAGGTTTTATAAAAACTGCGTGAAGAACTAACATACCGGATGCGAAAACAGGATGGTTATCTGAAGAAAAGTTTAATAGGAGGTACAGATTCGAGAAGGTGTTATAAGAAGTGCGTGAAGAACTAACATACCGGATGCAAAATTAGGATGGTTATCAGAAGATAAGTTTACTAAGAGGAACAGATTCGAGAAGGTTTTATAAGAAGTGCGTGAAGAACTAACATACCGGATGCGAAAGCAGGATGGTTATCTGAAGAAAGGTTTAATAGGAGGTACAGATTCGAGAAGGTGTTATAAGAAGTGCGTGAAGAACTAACATACCGGATGCAAAATTAGGATGGTTATCAGAAGATAGGTTTACTAAGAGGAACAGATTCGAGAAGGTTTTATAAGAAGTGTGTGAAGAACTAACATACCGGATGCAAAATTAGAATGGTTATCAGAAGATAGGTTTACTAAGAGGAACAGATTCAAGAAGGTTTTATAAGAAGTGCGAGAAGAACTAACATACCAGATGCGAAAACATGATGGTTATCAGAAGATAGGTTTACTAAGAGGAACAGATTCGAGAAGGTTTTATAAGAAGTGCGTGAAGAACTAACATACCGGGTGCGAAAACAGGATGGTTATCTGAAGAAAGGTTTAATAGAAGGTACAGATTCGAAAAGGTGTTATAAGAAGTGCGTGAAGAACTAACATACCGGATGCAAAATTAGGATGGTTATCAGAAGATAGGTTTACTAAGAGGAACAGATTCGAGAAGGTTTTATAAGAAGTGCGTGAAGAACTAACATACCGGATGCAAAATTAGGATGGTTATCAGAAGATAGGTTTACTAAGAGGAACAGATTCGAGAAGGTTTTATAAGAAGTGCGTGAAGAACTAACACACCAGATGCGAAAACAGGATGGTTATCTAAAGAAAGGTTTAATAAGAGGTACAGATTCGAGAAGGTGATATAAGAAGTGCGTGAAGAACTAACATACCGGATGCAAAATTAGGATCGTAAACAGAAGATAGGTTTACTAAGAGGAACATATTCGAGAAGGATTTATAAGAAGTGCGTGAAGAACTAACATACCGGATGCGAAAACAGGATGGTTATCTAAAGAAAGGTTTAATAGAAAGTACAGATTCGAGAAGGTGTTATAAGAAGTGCGTGAAGAACTAACATATCGGATGCAAAATTAGGATAGTTATCAGAAGATAGGTTTACTAAGAGGAACAGATTCGAGAAGGTTTTATAAAAAGTGCGTGAAGAACTAACATACCGGATGCAAAATTAGGATGGTAAACAGAAGATAGGTTTACTAACAGGAACAGATTCGAGAAGGTTTTATAAGAAGTGCGTGAAGAACTAACATACCGGATGCGAAAACAGGATGGTTATCTAAAGAAAGGTTTAATAGGAGGTACAGATTTGAGAAGGTGTTATAAGAAGTGCGTGAAGAACTAACATACCAGATGCGAAAACAGGATGGTTATCAGAAGATAGGTTTACTAAGAGGAACAGATTCGAGAAGGTTTAATAAGAAGTGCGTGAAGAACTAACATACCAGATGCGAAAACAGGATGTTTATCAGAAGATAGGTTTACTAAGAGGAACAGATTCGAGAAGGTTTTATAAGAAGTGCGTGAAGAACTAACACACCAGATGCGAAAACAGGATGGTTATCTAAAGAAAGGTTTAATAGGAGGTACAGATTCGAAAAGGTGTTATAAGAAGTGCGTGAAGAACTAACATACCGGATGCAAAATTAGGATAGTTATCAGAAGATAGGTTTACTAAGATGAACAAATTCGAGAAGGTTTTATAAGAAGTGCGTGAAGAACTAACACACCAGATGCGAAAACAGGATGGTTATCTAAATAAAGGTTTAATAGGAGGTACGGATTCGAGAACGTGTTATAAGAAGTGCGTGAAGAACTAACATACTGGATGCAAAATTAGGATAGTTATCAGAAGATAGGTTTACTAAGAGGAACAGATTCGAGAAGGTTTTATAAGAAGTGCGTGAAGAACTAACATACCGGATGCAAAATTAGGATGGTTACCAGAAGATAGGTTTACTAAGAGGAACAGATTCGAGAAAGTTTTATAAGAAGTGCGTGAAGAACTAACATACCGGATGCGAAAACAGGATGGTTATCTAAATAAAGGTTTAATAGGAGGTACAGATTCGAGAAGGTGTTATAAGAAGTGCGTGAAGAACTAACATACCGGCTGCAAAATTAGGATGGTTATCAGAAGATAAGTTTACTAAGAGGAACAAATTCGAGAAGGTTTTATAAGAAGTGCGTGAAGAACTAACATACCGGATGCAAAATTAGGATGGTTATCAGAAGATATGTTTACTAAGAGGAATAGATTCGAGAAGGTTTTATAAGAAGTGCGTGAAGAACTAACATACCGGATGCAAAATTAGAATGGTTATCAGAAGATAGGTTTACTAAGAGGAACAGATTCAAGAAGGTTTTATAAGAAGTGCGAGAAGAACTAACAAACCAGATGCGAAAACATGATGGTTATCAGAAGATAGGTTTACTAAGAGGAACAGATTCGAGAAGGTTTTATAAGAAGTGCGTGAAGAACTAACACACCAGATGCGAAAACAGGATGGTTATCTAAAGAAAGGTTTAATAGGAGGTACAGATTCGAGAAGGTGATATAAGAAGTGCGTGAAGAACTAACATACCGGATGCAAAATTAGGATGGTTACCAGAAGATAGGATTACTAAAAGGAACAGATTCGAGAAGGATTTATAAGAAGTGCGTGAAGAACTAACATACCGGGTACGAAAACAGGATGGTTATCTGAAGAAAGGTTTAATAGAAGGTACAGATTCGAAAAGGTGTTATAAGAAGTGCGTGAAGAACTAACATACCGGATGCAAAATTAGGATGGTTATCAGAAGATAGGTTTACTAAGAGGAACAGATTCGAGAAGGTTTTATAAGAAGTGCGTGAAGAACTAACATACCGGATGCAAAATTAGGATGGTTATCAGAAGATAGGTTTACTAAGAGGAAAAGATTCGAGAAGGTTTTATAAGAAGTGCGTGAAGAACTAACACACCAGATGCGAAAACAGGATGGTTATCTAAAGAAAGGTTTAATAGGAGGTACAGATTCGAGAAGGTGATATAAGAAGTGCGTGAAGAACTAACATACCGGATGCAAAATTAGGATGGTAAACAGAAGATAGGTTTACTAAGAGGAACATATTCGAGAAGGATTTATAAGAAGTGCGTGAAGAACTAACATACCGGATGCGAAAACTGGATGGTTATCTAAAGAAAGGTTTAATAGAAAGTACAGATTCGAGAAGGTGTTATAAGAAGTGCGTGAAGAACTAACATACCGGATGCAAAATTAGGATGGTTATCAGAAGATAAGTTTACTAAGAGGAACAAATTCGAGAAGGTTTTATAAGAAGTGCGTGAAAAACTAACATACCGGATGCAAAATTAGGATGGTTATCAGAAGATATGTTTACTAAGAGGAACAGATTCGAGAAGGTTTTATAAAAACTGCGTGAAGAACTAACATACCGGATGCGAAAACAGGATGGTTATCTGAAGAAAAGTTTAATAGGAGGTACAGATTCGAGAAGGTGTTATAAGAAGTGCGTGAAGAACTAACATACCGGATGCAAAATTAGGATGGTTATCAGAAGATAAGTTTACTAAGAGGAACAGATTCGAGAAGGTTTTATAAGAAGTGCGTGAAGAACTAACATACCGGATGCGAAAGCAGGATGGTTATCTGAAGAAAGGTTTAATAGGAGGTACAGATTCGAGAAGGTGTTATAAGAAGTGCGTGAAGAACTAACATACCGGATGCAAAATTAGGATGGTTATCAGAAGATAGGTTTACTAAGAGGAACAGATTCGAGAAGGTTTTATAAGAAGTGTGTGAAGAACTAACATACCGGATGCAAAATTAGAATGGTTATCAGAAGATAGGTTTACTAAGAGGAACAGATTCAAGAAGGTTTTATAAGAAGTGCGAGAAGAACTAACATACCAGATGCGAAAACATGATGGTTATCAGAAGATAGGTTTACTAAGAGGAACAGATTCGAGAAGGTTTTATAAGAAGTGCGTGAAGAACTAACATACCGGGTGCGAAAACAGGATGGTTATCTGAAGAAAGGTTTAATAGAAGGTACAGATTCGAAAAGGTGTTATAAGAAGTGCGTGAAGAACTAACATACCGGATGCAAAATTAGGATGGTTATCAGAAGATAGGTTTACTAAGAGGAACAGATTCGAGAAGGTTTTATAAGAAGTGCGTGAAGAACTAACATACCGGATGCAAAATTAGGATGGTTATCAGAAGATAGGTTTACTAAGAGGAACAGATTCGAGAAGGTTTTATAAGAAGTGCGTGAAGAACTAACACACCAGATGCGAAAACAGGATGGTTATCTAAAGAAAGGTTTAATAACAGGTACAGATTCGAGAAGGTGATATAAGAAGTGCGTGAAGAACTAACATACCGGATGCAAAATTAGGATCGTAAACAGAAGATAGGTTTACTAAGAGGAACATATTCGAGAAGGATTTATAAGAAGTGCGTGAAGAACTAACATACCGGATGCGAAAACAGGATGGTTATCTAAAGAAAGGTTTAATAGAAAGTACAGATTCGAGAAGGTGTTATAAGAAGTGCGTGAAGAACTAACATATCGCATGCAAAATTAGGATAGTTATCAGAAGATAGGTTTACTAAGAGGAACAGATTCGAGAAGGTTTTATAAGAAGTGCGTGAAGAACTAACATACCGGATGCAAAATTAGGATGGTAAACAGAAGATAGGTTTACTAACAGGAACAGATTCGAGAAGGTTTTATAAGAAGTGCGTGAAGAACTAACATACCGGATGCGAAAACAGGATGGTTATCTAAAGAAAGGTTTAATAGGAGGTACAGATTTGAGAAGGTGTTATAAGAAGTGCGTGAAGAACTAACATACCAGATGCGAAAACAGGATGGTTATCAGAAGATAGGTTTACTAAGAGGAACAGATTCGAGAAGGTTTAATAAGAAGTGCGTGAAGAACTAACATACCAGATGCGAAAACAGGATGTTTATCAAAAGATAGGTTTACTAAGAGGAACAGATTCGAGAAGGTTTTATAAGAAGTGCGTGAAGAACTAACACACCAGATGCGAAAACAGGATGGTTATCTAAAGAAAGGTTTAATAGGAGGTACAGATTCGAAAAGGTGTTATAAGAAGTGCGTGAAGAACTAACATACCGGATGCAAAATTAGGATAGTTATCAGAAGATAGGTTTACTAAGATGAACAAATTCGAGAAGGTTTTATAAGAAGTGCGTGAAGAACTAACACACCAGATGCGAAAACAGGATGGTTATCTAAATAAAGGTTTAATAGGAGGTACGGATTCGAGAACGTGTTATAAGAAGTGCGTGAAGAACTAACATACTGGATGCAAAATTAGGATAGTTATCAGAAGATAGGTTTACTAAGAGGAACAGATTCGAGAAGGTTTTATAAGAAGTGCGTGAAGAACTAACATACCGGATGCAAAATTAGGATGGTTACCAGAAGATAGGTTTACTAAGAGGAACAGATTCGAGAAAGTTTTATAAGAAGTGCGTGAAGAACTAACATACCGGATGCAAAATTAGGATGGTTATCAGAAGATAGGTTTACTAAGAGGAACAGATTCGAGAAGGTTTTACAAGAAGTGCGTGAAGAACTAACATACCGGATGCGAAAACAGGATGGTTATCTTAAGAAAGGTTTAATAGAAGGTACAGATTCGAGAAGGTGTTATAAGAAGTGCGTGAAGAACTAACATACCGGATGCAAAATTAGGATGGTTATCAGAAGATAGGTTTACAAAGAGGAACAGATTCGAGAAGGTTTTACAAGAAGTGCGTGAAGAACTAACATACCGGATGCGAAAACAGGATGGTTATCTTAAGAAAGGTTTAATAGAAGGTACAGATTCGAGAAGGTGTTATAAGAAGTGCGTGAAGAACTAACATACGGGATGCAAAATTAGGATGGTTATCAGAAGATAGGTTTACTAAGAGGAACAGATTCGAGAAGGTTTTATAAGAAGTGCGTGAAGAACTAACATACCGGATGCAAAATTAGAATGGTTATCAGAAGATAGGTTTACTAAGAGGAACAGATTCAAGAAGGTTTTATAAGAAGTGCGAGAAGAACTAACAAACCAGATGCGAAAACATGATGGTTATCAGAAGATAGGTTTACTAAGAGGAACAGATTCGAGAAGGTTTTATAAGAAGTGCGTGAAGAACTAACACACCAGATGCGAAAACAGGATGGTTATCTAAAGAAAGGTTTAATAGGAGGTAAAGATTCGAGAAGGTGATATAAGAAGTGCGTGAAGAACTAACATACCGGATGCAAAATTAGGATGGTTACCAGAAGATAGGATTACTAAAAGGAACAGATTCGAGAAGGATTTATAAGAAGTGCGTGAAGAACTAACATACCGGGTACGAAAACAGGATGGTTATCTGAAGAAAGGTTTAATAGAAGGTACAGATTCGAAAAGGTGTTATAAGAAGTGCGTGAAGAACTAACATACCGGATGCAAAATTAGGATGGTTATCAGAAGATAGGTTTACTAAGAGGAACAGATTCGAGAAGGTTTTATAAGAAGTGCGTGAAGAACTAACATACCGGATGCAAAATTAGGATGGTTATCAGAAGATAGGTTTACTAAGAGGAAAAGATTCGAGAAGGTTTTATAAGAAGTGCGTGAAGAACTAACACACCAGATGCGAAAACAGGATGGTTATCTAAAGAAAGGTTTAATAGGAGGTACAGATTCGAGAAGGTGATATAAGAAGTGCGTGAAGAACTAACATACCGGATGCAAAATTAGGATGGTAAACAGAAGATAGGTTTACTAAAAGGAACATATTCGAGAAGGATTTATAAGAAGTGCGTGAAGAACTAACATACCGGATGCGAAAACTGGATGGTTATCTAAAGAAAGGTTTAATAGAAAGTACAGATTCGAGAAGGTGTTATAAGAAGTGCGTGAAGAACTAACATACCGGATGCAAAATTAGGATAGTTATCAGAAGATAGGTTTACTAAGAGGAACAGATTCGAGAAGGTTTTATAAGAAGTGCGTGAAGAACTAACATACCGGATGCAAAATTAGGATGGTAAACAGAAGATAGGTTTACTAAGAGGAACAGATTCGAGAAGGTTTTATAAGAAGTGCGTGAAGAACTAACATACCGGATGCGAAAACAGGATGGTTATCTAAAGAAAGGTTTAATAGGAGGTACAGATTTGAGAAGGTGTTATAAGAAGTGCGTGAAGAACTAACACACCAGATGCGAAAACAGGATGGTTATCAGAAGATAGGATTACTAAGAGGAACAGATTCGAGAAGGTTTTATAAGAAGTGCGTGAAGAACTAACATACCAGATGCGAAAACAGGATGTTTATCAGAAGATAGGTTTACTAAGAGGAACAGATTCGAGAAGGTTTTATAAGAAGTGCGTAAAGAACTAACATACTGGATGCAAAATTAGGATGGTTATCAGAAGATAGGTTTACTAAGAGGAACAGATTCGAGAAGGTTTTATATGAAGTGCGTGAAGAACTAACATACCGGATGCGAAAACAGGATGGTTATCTAAAGAAAGGTTTAATAGGAGGTACAGATTCGAGAAGGTGTTATAAGAAGTGCGTGAAGAACTAACATACCGGATGCAAAATTAGGATGGTTATCAGTAGATAGGTTTACTAAGAGGAACAGATTCGAGAAGGTTTTATAAGTAGTGCGTGAAGAACTAACACACCAGATGCGAAAACAGGATGGTTATCTAAAGAAAGGTTTAATAGGAGGTACAGATTCGAGAAGGTATTATAAGAAGTGCGTGAAGAACTAAAATACCGGATGCAAAATTAGGATGGTTATCAGTAGATAGGTTTACTAAGAGGAACAGATTCGAGAAGGTTTTATAAGAAGTGCGTGAAGAACTCGAAAACAGGATGGTTATCTAAAGAAAGGTTTAATAGGAGGTACAGATTCGAGAAGGTGATATAAGAAGTGCGTGAATAACTAACATACCGGATGCAAAATTAGGATGGTTTTCAGAAGATAGGTTTACTAAGAGGAACAGATTCGAGAAGGTTTTATAAGAAGTGCGTGAAGAACTAACACACCAGATGCGAAAACAGGATGGTTATCTAAAGAAAGGTTTAATAGGAGGTACAGATTCGAGAAGGTATTATAAGAAGTGCGTGAAGAACTAACATACCGGATGCAAAATTAGGATGGTTATCAGTAGATAGGTTTACTAAGAGGAACAGATTCGAGAAGGTTTTATAAGAAGTGCGTGAAGAACTAACATACCGGATGCAAAATTAGGATGGTTTTAGATGATAGGTTTACTAAGAGGAACAGATTCGAGAAGGTTTTATAAGAAGTGCGTGAAGAACTAACATACCGGATGCGAAAACAGGATGGTTATCTGAAGAAAGGTATAATAGGAGGTACAGATTCGAGAAGGTGTTATAAGAAGTGCGTGAAGAACTAACATAACGGATGCGAAATTAGGATGGTTATCAGAAGATAGGTTTACTAAGAGGAACAGATTCGAGAAGGTTTTATAAGAAGTGCGTGAAGAACTAACATACCAGATGCGAAAGAGGATGGTTATCAGAAGATAGGTTTACTAAGAGGAGCAGATTCGTGAAGGTTTTATGAGAAGTGAATGAAGAACTAACATCCCAGATGCGAAAAAAGGATGGTTATCAGAAGATAGGTTTACTAAGAGGAACAGATTCGACAAGGTTTTATAAGAAGTGCGTGAAGAACTAACACACCAGATGCGAAAACAGGATGGTTATCTAAATAAAGGTTTTATAGGAGGTACAGTTTCGAGAAGGTGTTATAAGAAGTGCGTGAAGAACTAACATAACGGATGCAAAAGTAGGATAGTTATCAGAAGATAGGTTTACTAAGAGGAACAGATTCGAGAAGGTTTTATAAGAAGTGCGTAAAGAACTAACATACCGGATGCAAAATTAGGATGGTTATCAGAAGATAGGTTTACTAAGAGGAACAAATTCGAGAAGGTTTTATAAGAAGTGCGTGAAGAACTAACATACCGGATGCAAAATTAGGATAGTTATCAGAAGATAGGTTTACTAAGAGGAACAGATTCGAGAAGGTTTTATAAGAAGTGCGTGAAGAACTAACACACCAGATGCGAAAACAGGATGGTTATCTAAATAAAGGTTTAATAGGAGGTACAGATTATAGAAGGTGTTATAAGAAGTGCGTGAAGAACTAACATACCGGATGCAAAATTAGGATAGTTATCAGAAGATAGGTTTACTAAGAGGAATAGATTCGAGAAGGTTTTATAAGAAGTGCGTGAAGTACTAACATACCGGATGTAAAATTAGGATGGTTATCAGAAGATAGGTTTACTAAGAGAAACAGATTCGAGAAGGATTTATAAGAAGTGCGTGAAGAACTAACATACCGGATGCAAAATTAGGATAGTTATCAGAAGATAGGTTTACTAAGAGGTACAGATTCGAGAAGGTTTTATAAGAAGTGCGTGAAGAACTAACATACTAGATGCGAAAACAGGATGGTTATCTAAAGAAAGGTTAAATAGGAGGTACAGATTCGAGAAGGTGTTATAAGAAGTGCGTGAAGAACTAACATACCGGATGCAAAATTAGGATGGTTATCAGAAGATAGGTTTACTAAGAGGAACGTATTCGAGAAGGTTTTATAAGAAGTGCGTGAAGAACTAACATACCGGATGCAAAATTAGGATGGTTATCAGAAGATAGGTTTACTAAGAGGAACAGATTCGAGAAGGTTTTATAAAAAGTGAGTGAAGAACTAACATATCGGATGCGAAAACAGGATGGTTATCTAAAGAAAGGTTTAATAGGAGGTACAGATTCGAGAAGGTGATATAAGAAGTGCGTGAAGAACTGACATACCGGATGCAAAATTAGGATAGTTATCAGAAGATACGTTTACTAAGAGGAACAGATTCGAGAAGGTTTTATAAGAACTGAGTGAAGAACTAACATACCGGATGCGAAAACAGGATTGTTATCTAAAGAAAGGTTTAATAGGATGTACAGATTCGAGAAGGTGTTATAAGAAGTGCTTGAAGAACTAACATACCGGATGCGAAAACAGGATGGTTAGCTGAAGAAAGGTTTAATAGGAGGTACAGATTCGAGAAGGTGTTATAAGAAGTGCGTGAAGAACTAACACACCAGATGCGAAAACAGGATGGTTATCTAAATAAAGGTTTAATAGGAGGTACAGATTCGAGAAGGTGTTATAAGAAGTGCGTGAAGAACTAACATACCGGATGCAAAATTAGGAAAGTTATCAGAAGATAGGTTTACTAAGAGGAACAGATTCGAGAAGGTTTTATAAGAAAAGTGTGAAGAACTAACTTACCGGATGCGAAAACAGGATGGTTATCTAAAGAAAGGTTTAATAGGAGGTACAGATTCGAGAAGGTGTTATAAGAAGTGCGTGAAGAACTAACATACCGGATGCAAAATTAGGATAGTTATCAGATGATAGGTTTACTAAGAGGAACAGATTCGAGAAGGTTTTATAAGAAGTACGTGAAGAACTAACATACCGGATGCAAAATTAGGATAGTTATCAGAAGATAGGTTTACTAAGAGGTACAGATTCGAGAAGGTTTTATAAGAAGTGCGTGAAGAACTAACATACTAGATGCGAAAACAGGATGGTTATCTAAAGAAAGGTTAAATAGGAGGTACAGATTCGAGAAGGTGTTATAAGAAGTGCGTGAAGAACTAACATACCGGATGCAAAATTAGGATGGTTATCAGAAGATAGGTTTACTAAGAGGAACATATTCGAGAAGGTTTTATAAGAAGTGCGTGAAGAACTAACATACCGGATGCAAAATTAGGATGGTTATCAGAAGATAGGTTTACTAAGACGAACAGATTCGAGAAGGTTTTATAAAAAGTGAGTGAAGAACTAACATACCGGATGCGAAAACGGGATGGTTATCTAAAGAAAGGTTTAATAGGAGGTACAGATTCGAGAAGGTGATATAAGATGTGCGTGAAGAACTGACATACCGGATGCAAAATTAGGATAGTTAGAAGTGCGTGAAGAACTAACACACCAGATGCGAAAACAGGATGGTTATCTAAATAAAGGTTTAATAGGAGGTACAGATTCGAGAAGGTGTTATAAGAAGTGCGTGAAGAACTAACATACCGGATGCAAAATTAGGAAAGTTATCAGAAGATAGGTTTACTAAGAGGAACAGATTCGAGAAGGTTTTATAAGAAGTGCGTGAAGAACTAACATACCGGATGCGAAAACAGGACGGTTATCTGAAGAAAGGTTTAGTAGGAGGTACAGATTCGAGAAGGTGTTATAAGAAGTGCGTGAAGAACTAACATAACGGATGCGAAATTAGGATGGTTATCAGAAGATAGGTTTACTAAGAGGAACAGATTCGAGAAGGTTTTATAAGAAAAGTGTGAAGAACTAACTTACCGGATGCGAAAACAGGATGGTTATCTAAAGAAAGGTTTAATAGGAGGTACAGATTCGAGAAGGTGTTATAAGAAGTGCGTGAAGAACTAACATACCGGATGCAAAATTAGGATAGTTATCAGATGATAGGTTTACTAAGAGGAACAGATTCGAGAAGGTTTTATAAGAAGTACGTGAAGAACTAACATACCGGATGCAAAATTAGGATAGTTATCAGAAGATAGGTTTACTAAGAGGTACAGATTCGAGAAGGTTTTATAAGAAGTGCGTGAAGAACTAACACACCAGATGCGAAAACAGGATGGTTATCTAAATAAAGGTTTAATAGGAGGTACAGATTATAGAAGGTGTTATAAGAAGTGCGTGAAGAACTAACATACCGGATGCAAAATTAGGATAGTTATCAGAAGATAGGTTTACTAAGAGGAATAGATTCGAGAAGGTTTTATAAGAAGTGCGTGAAGTACTAACATACCGGATGTAAAATTAGGATGGTTATCAGAAGATAGGTTTACTAAGAGAAACAGATTCGAGAAGGATTTATAAGAAGTGCGTGAAGAACTAACATACCGGATGCAAAATTAGGATAGTTATTAGAAGATAGGTTTACTAAGAGGTACAGATTCGAGAAGGTTTTATAAGAAGTGCGTGAAGAACTAACATACTAGATGCGAAAACAGGATGGTTATCTAAAGAAAGGTTAAATAGGAGGTACAGATTCGAGAAGGTGTTATAAGAAGTGCGTGAAGAACTAACATACCGGATGCAAAATTAGGATGGTTATCAGAAGATAGGTTTACTAAGAGGAACATATTCGAGAAGGTTTTATAAGAAGTGCGTGAAGAACGAACATACCGGATGCAAAATTAGGATGGTTATCAGAAGATAGGTTTACTAAGAGGAACAGATTCGAGAAGGTTTTATAAAAAGTGAGTGAAGAACTAACATACCGGATGCGAAAACAGGATGGTTATCTAAAGAAAGGTTTAATAGGAGGTACAGATTCGAGAAGGTGATATAAGAAGTGCGTGAAGAACTGACATACCGGATGCAAAATTAGGATAGTTATCAGAAGATACGTTTACTAAGAGGAACAGATTCGAGAAGGTTTTATAAGAACTGAGTGAAGAACTAACATACCGGATGCGAAAACAGGATTGTTATCTAAAGAAAGGTTTAATAGGATGTACAGATTCGAGAAGGTGTTATAAGAAGTGCTTGAAGAACTAACATACCGGATGCGAAAACAGGATGGTTAGCTGAAGAAAGGTTTAATAGGAGGTACAGATTCGAGAAGGTGTTATAAGAAGTGCGTGAAGAACTAACACACCAGATGCGAAAACAGGATGGTTATCTAAATAAAGGTTTAATAGGAGGTACAGATTCGAGAAGGTGTTATAAGAAGTGCGTGAAGAACTAACATACCGGATGCAAAATTAGGAAAGTTATCAGAAGATAGGTTTACTAAGAGGAACAGATTCGAGAAGGTTTCATAAGAAAAGTGTGAAGAACTAACTTACCGGATGCGAAAACAGGATGGTTATCTAAAGAAAGGTTTAATAGGAGGTACAGATTCGAGAAGGTGTTATAAGAAGTGCGTGAAGAACTAACATACCGGATGCAAAATTAGGATAGTTATCAGATGATAGGTTTACTAAGAGGAACAGATTCGAGAAGGTTTTATAAGAAGTACGTGAAGAACTACCATACCGGATGCAAAATTAGGATAGTTATCAGAAGATAGGTTTACTAAGAGGTACAGATTCGAGAAGGTTTTATAAGAAGTGCGTGAAGAACTAACATACTAGATGCGAAAACAGGATGGTTATCTAAAGAAAGGTTAAATAGGAGGTACAGATTCGAGAAGGTGTTATAAGAAGTGCGTGAAGAACTAACATACCGGATGCAAAATTAGGATGGTTATCAGAAGATAGGTTTACTAAGAGGAACATATTCGAGAAGGCTTTATAAGAAGTGCGTGAAGAACTAACATACCGGATGCAAAATTAGGATGGTTATCAGAAGATAGGTTTACTAAGACGAACAGATTCGAGAAGGTTTTATAAAAAGTGAGTGAAGAACTAACATACCGGATGCGAAAACAGGATGGTTATCTAAAGAAAGGTTTAATAGGAGGTACAGATTCGAGAAGGTGATATAAGAAGTGCGTGAAGAACTGACATACCGGATGCAAAATTAGGATAGTTAGAAGTGCGTGAAGAACTAACACACCAGATGCGAAAACAGGATGGTTATCTAAATAAAGGTTTAATAGGAGGTACAGATTCGAGAAGGTGTTATAAGAAGTGCGTGAAGAACTAACATACCGGATGCAAAATTAGGAAAGTTATCAGAAGATAGGTTTACTAAGAGGAACAGATTCGAGAAGGTTTTATAAGAAGTGCGTGAAGAACTAACATACCGGATGCGAAAACAGGACGGTTATCTGAAGAAAGGTTTAGTAGGAGGTACAGATTCGAGAAGGTGTTATAAGAAGTGCGTGAAGAACTAACATAACGGATGCGAAATTAGGATGGTTATCAGAAGATAGGTTTACTAAGAGGAACAGATTCGAGAAGGTTTTATAAGAAAAGTGTGAAGAACTAACTTACCGGATGCGAAAACAGGATGGTTATCTAAAGAAAGGTTTAATAGGAGGTACAGATTCGAGAAGGTGTTATAAGAAGTGCGTGAAGAACTAACATACCGGATGCAAAATTAGGATAGTTATCAGATGATAGGTTTACTAAGAGGAACAGATTCGAGAAGGTTTTATAAGAAGTACGTGAAGAACTAACATACCGGATGCAAAATTAGGATAGTTATCAGAAGATAGGTTTACTAAGAGGTACAGATTCGAGAAGGTTTTATAAGAAGTGCGTGAAGAACTAACATACTAGATGCGAAAACAGGATGGTTATCTAAAGAAAGGTTAAATAGGAGGTACAGATTCGAGAAGGTGTTATAAGAAGTGCGTGAAGAACTAACATACCGGATGCAAAATTAGGATGGTTATCAGAAGATAGGTTTACTAAGAGGAACATATTCGAGAAGGTTTTATAAGAAGTGCGTGAAGAACTAACATACCGGATGCAAAATTAGGATGGTTATCAGAAGATAGGTTTACTAAGACGAACAGATTCGAGAAGGTTTTATAAAAAGTGAGTGAAGAACTAACATAACGGATGCGAAAACAGGATGGTTATCTAAAGAAAGGTTTAATAGGAGGTACAGATTCGAGAAGGTGTTATAAGAAGTGCGTGAAGAACTAACATACCGGATGCAAAATTAGGATAGGTATCAGAAGATAGGTTTACTAAGAGGAACAAATTCGAGAAGGTTTTATAAGAAGTGCGTGAAGAACTAACATACCGGATGCAAAATTAGGATGGTTATCAGAAGATATGTTTACTAAGAGCAACAGATTCGAGAAGGTTTTATAAAAACTGCGTGAAGAACTAACATACCGGATGCGAAAACGGGATGGTTATCTGAAGAAAAGTTTAATAGGAGGTACAGATTCGAGAAGGTGTTATAAGAAGTGCGTGAAGAACTAACATACCGGATGCAAAATTAGGATAGTTATCAGAAGATAGGTTTACTAAGAGGAATAGATTCGAGAAGGTTTTATAAGAAGTGCGTGAAGTACTAACATACCGGATGTAAAATTAGGATGGTTATCAGAAGATAGGTTTACTAAGAGAAACAGATTCGAGAAGGTTTTATAAGAAGTGCGTGAAGAACTAACATACCGGATGCAAAATTAGGATAGTTATCAGAAGATAGGTTTACTAAGACGAACAGATTCGAGAAGGTTTTATAAAAAGTGAGTGAAGAACTAACATACCGGATGCGAAAACAGGATGGTTATCTAAAGAAAGGTTTAATAGGAGGTACAGATTCGAGAAGGTGATATAAGAAGTGCGTGAAGAACTGACATACCGGATGCAAAATTAGGATAGTTAGAAGTGCGTGAAGAACTAACACACCAGATTCGAAAACAGGATGGTTATCTAAATAAAGGTTTAATAGGAGGTACAGATTCGAGAAGGTGTTATAAGAAGTGCGTGAAGAACTAACATACCGGATGCAAAATTAGGAAAGTTATCAGAAGATAGGTTTACTAAGAGGAACAGATTCGAGAAGGTTTTATAAGAAGTGCGTGAAGAACTAACATACCGGATGCGAAAACAGGACGGTTATCTGAAGAAAGGTTTAGTAGGAGGTACAGATTTGAGAAGGTGTTATAAGAAGTGCGTGAAGAACTAACATAACGGATGCGAAATTAGGATGGTTATCAGAAGATAGGTTTACTAAGAGGAACAGATTCGAGAAGGTTTTATAAGAAGTGCGTGAAGAACTAACATACCAGATGCGAAAACAGGATGGTTATCAGAAGATAGGTTTACTAAGAGGAACAGATTCGAGAAGGTTTTATAAGAAAAGTGTGAAGAACTTACTTACCGGATGCGAAAACAGGATGGTTATCTAAAGAAAGGTTTAATAGGAGGTACAGATTCGAGAAGGTGTTATAATAAGAAGTGGGTGAAGAACTAACATACCGGATGCAAAATTAGGATAGTTATCAGATGATAGGTTTACTAAGAGGAACAGATTCGAGAAGGTTTTATAAGAAGTACGTGAAGAACTAACACACCAGATGCGAAAACAGGATGGTTATCTAAATAAAGGTTTAATAGGAGGTACAGATTCGAGAAGGTGTTATAAGAAGTGCGTGAAGAACTAACATACCGGA
Source organism: Stenolophus ochropezus (assembly GCA_035578165.1). Taxonomy (NCBI): domain Eukaryota; kingdom Metazoa; phylum Arthropoda; class Insecta; order Coleoptera; family Carabidae; genus Stenolophus; species Stenolophus ochropezus. Next base: position 11,623,663 of record JAQOWZ010000012.1, on the reverse strand, counting down.
TGCAAAATTAGGATAGGTATCAGAAGATAGGTTTACTAAGAGGAACAAATTCGAGAAGGTTTTATAAGAAGTGCGTGAAGAACTAACATACCGGATGCAAAATTATGATGGTTATCAGAAGATAGGTTTACTAAAAGGAACAGATTCGAGAAGGTTTTATAAGAAGTGCGTGAAGAACTAACATACCGGATGCAAAATTAGGAAAGTTATCAGAAGATAGGTTTACTAAGAGGAACAGATTCGAGAAGGTTTTATAAGAAGTGCGTGAAGAACTAACACACCAGATGCGAAAACAGGATGGTTATCTAAATAAAGGTTTAGTAGGAGGTACAGATTCGAGAAGGTGTTATAAGAAGTGCGTGAAGAACTAACATAACGGATGCGAAATTAGGATGGTTATCAGAAGATAGGTTTATTAAGAGGAACAGATTCGAGAAGGTTTTATAAAAACTGCGTGAAGAACTAACATACCGGATGCGAAAACAGGATGGTTATCTGAAGAAAAGTTTAATAGGAGGTACAGATTCGAGAAGGTGTTATAAGAAGTGCGTGAAGAACTAACATACCGGATGCAAAATTAGGATAGTTATCAGAAGATAGGTTTACTAAGAGGAATAGATTCGAGAAGGTTTTATAAGAAGTGCGTGAAGTACTAACATACCGGATGTAAAATTAGGATGGTTATCAGAAGATAGGTTTACTAAGAGAAACAGATTCGAGAAGGTTTTATAAGAAGTGCGTGAAGAACTAACATACCGGATGCAAAATTAGGATAGTTATCAGAAGATAGGTTTACTAAGACGAACTGATTCGAGAAGGTTTTATAAAAAGTGAGTGAAGAACTAACATACCGGATGCGAAAACAGGATGGTTATCTAAAGAAAGGTTTAATAGGAGGTACAGATTCGAGAAGGTGATATAAGAAGTGCGTGAAGAACTGCCATACCGGATGCAAAATTAGGATAGTTAGAAGTGCGTGAAGAACTAACACACCAGATGCGAAAACAGGATGGTTATCTAAATAAAGGTTTAATAGGAGGTACAGATTCGAGAAGGTGTTATAAGAAGTGCGTGAAGAACTAACATACCGGATGCAAAATTAGGAAAGTTATCAGAAGATAGGTTTACTAAGAGGAACAGATTCGAGAAGGTTTTATAAGAAGTGCGTGAAGAACTAACATACCGGATGCGAAAACAGGACGGTTATCTGAAGAAAGGTTTAGTAGGAGGTACAGATTTGAGAAGGTGTTATAAGAAGTGCGTGAAGAACTAACATAACGGATGCGAAATTAGGATGGTTATCAGAAGATAGGTTTACTAAGAGGAACAGATTCGAGAAGGTTTTATAAGAAGTGCGTGAAGAACTAACATACCAGATGCGAAAACAGGATGGTTATCAGAAGATAGGTTTACTAAGAGGAACAGATTCGAGAAGGTTTTATAAGAAAAGTGTGAAGAACTTACTTACCGGATGCGAAAACAGGATGGTTATCTAAAGAAAGGTTTAATAGGAGGTACAGATTCGAGAAGGTGTTATAAGAAGTGCGTGAAGAACTAACATACCGGATGCAAAATTAGGATAGTTATCAGATGATAGGTTTACTAAGAGGAACAGATTCGAGAAGGTTTTATAAGAAGTACGTGAAGAACTAACACACCAGATGCGAAAACAGGATGGTTATCTAAATAAAGGTTTAATAGGAGGTACAGATTCGAGAAGGTGTTATAAGAAGTGCGTGAAGAACTAACATACCGGATGCAAAATTAGGATAGGTATCAGAAGATAGGTTTACTAAGAGGAACAAATTCGAGAAGGTTTTATAAGAAGTGCGTGAAGAACTAACATACCGGATGCAAAATTATGATGGTTATCAGAAGATAGGTTTACTAAAAGGAACAGATTCGAGAAGGTTTTATAAGAAGTGCGTGAAGAACTAACATACCGGATGCAAAATTAGGAAAGTTATCAGAAGATAGGTTTACTAAGAGGAACAGATTCGAGAAGGTTTTATAAGAAGTGCGTGAAGAACTAACACACCAGATGCGAAAACAGGATGGTTATCTAAATAAAGGTTTAGTAGGAGGTACAGATTCGAGAAGGTGTTATAAGAAGTGCGTGAAGAACTAACATAACGGATGCGAAATTAGGATGGTTATCAGAAGATAGGTTTATTAAGAGGAACAGATTCGAGAAGGTTTTATAAGAAAAGTGTGAAGAACTAACTTACCGCATGCGAAAACAGGATGGTTATCTAAAGAAAAGTTTAATAGGAGGTACAGATTCGAGAAGGTGTTATAAGAAGTGCGTGAAGAACTAACATACCGGATGCAAAATTAGGATAGTTATCAGATGATAGGTTTACTAAGAGGAACAGATTCGAGAAGGTTTTATAAGAAGTACGTGAAGAACTAACATACCGGATGCAAAATTAGGATAGTTATCAGAAGATAGGTTTACTAAGAGGTACAGATTCGAGAAGGTTTTATAAGAAGTGCGTGAAGAACTATCATACTAGATGCGAAAACAGGATGGTTATCTAAAGAAAGGTTTAATAGGAGGTACAGATTCGAGAAGGTGTTATAAGAAGTGCGTGAAGAACTAACATACTGGATGCAAAATTAGGATGGTTATCAGAAGATAGGTTTACTAAGAGGAACAGATTAGAGAAGGTTTTATAAGAAGTGCGTGAAGAACTAACATACCGGATGCAAAATTAGGATGGTTATCAGAAGATAGGTTTACTAAGAGGAACAGATTCGAGAAGGTTTTATAAAAAGTGAGTGAAGAACTAACATACCGGATGCGAAAACGGGATGGTTATCTAAAGAAAGGTTTAATAGGAGGTACAGATTCGAGAAGGTGATATAAGATGTGCGTGAAGAACTGACATACCGGATGCAAAATTAGGATAGTTTGAAGTGCGTGAAGAACTAACACACCAGATGCGAAAACAGGATGGTTATCTAAATAAAGGTTTAATAGGAGGTACAGATTCGAGAAGGTGTTATAAGAAGTGCGTGAAGAACTAACATACCGGATGCAAAATTAGGAAAGTTATCAGAAGATAGGTTTACTAAGAGGAACAGATTCGAGAAGGTTTTATAAGAAGTGCGTGAAGAACTAACATACCGGATGCGAAAACAGGACGGTTATCTGAAGAAAGGTTTAGTAGGAGGTACAGATTCTAGAAGGTGTTATAAGAAGTGCGTGAAGAACTAACATAACGGATGCGAAATTAGGATGGTTATCAGAAGATAGGTTTACTAAGAGGAACAGATTCGAGAAGGTTTTATAAGAAGTGCGTGAAGAACTAACATACCAGATGCGAAAACAGGATGGTTATCAGAAGATAGGTTTACTAAGAGGAACAGATTCGAGAAGGTTTTATAAGAAAAGTGTGAAGAACTAACTTACCGGATGCGAAAACAGGATGGTTATCTAAAGAAAGGTTTAATAGGAGGTACAGATTCGAGAAGGTGTTATAAGAAGTGCGTGAAGAACTAACATACCAAATGTAAAATTAGGATGGTTATTAGAAGATAGGTTTACTAAGAGGAACAGATTCGAGAAGATTTTATAAGAAGTGCGTGAAGAACTAACACACCAGATGCGAAAACAGGATGGTTATCTAAATAAAGGTTTAATAGGAGGTACAGATTCGAGAAGGTGTTATAAGAAGTGCGTGAAGAACTAACATACCGGATGCAAAATTAGGATAGGTTTTAGAAGATAGGTTTACTAAGAGGAACAAATTCGAGAAGGTTTTATAAGAAGTGCGTGAAGAACTAACATACCGGATGTAAAATTAGGATGGTTATCAGAAGATATGTTTACTAAGAGGAACAGATTCGAGAAGGTTTTATAAAAACTGCGTGAAGAACTAACATACCCGATGCGAAAACAGGATGGTTATCTGAAGAAAAGTTTAATAGGAGGTACAGATTCGAGAAGGTGTTATAAGAAGTGCGTGAAGAACTAACATACCGGATGCAAAATTAGGATGGTTATCAGAAGATAAGTTTACTAAGAGGAACAGATTCGAGAAGGTTTTATAAGAAGTGCGTGAAGAACTAACATACCGGATGCGAAAGCAGGATGGTTATCTGAAGAAAGGTTTAATAGGAGGTACAGATTCGAGAAGGTGTTATAAGAAGTGCGTGAAGAACTAACATACCGGATGTAAAATTAGTATGGTTATCAGAAGATAGGTTTACTAAGAGGAACAGATTCAAGAAGGTTTTATAAGAAGTGCGTGAAGAACTAACATACCGGATGCGAAAACAGGATGGTTATCTGAAAATAGGTGTACTAAGAGGTACAGATTCGAAAAGGTGTTATAAGAAGTGCGTGAAGAACTAACATATCGAATGCAAAATTAGGATGGTTATTAGAAGATAGGTTTACTAAGAGGAACAGATTCGAGAAGGTGTTATAAGAAGTGCGTGAAGAACTAACATACCGGATGCAAAATTAGGATGGTTATCAGAAGATAGGTTTACTAAGAGGAACAGATTCGAGAAGGTTTTATAAAAAATGCGTGAAGAACTAACATACCGGATGCAAAATTAGGATGGTTATTAGAAGATAGGTTTACTAAGAGGAACATATTCGAGAAGGTTTTATAAGAAGTGCGTGAAGAACTAACACACCAGATGCGAAAACAGGATGGTTATCTAAATAAAGGTTTAGTAGGAGGTACAGATTCGAGAAGGTGTTATAAGAAGTGCGTGAAGACCTAACATAACGGATGCGAAATTAGGATGGTTATCAGAAGATAGGTTTATTAAGAGGAACAGATTCGAGAAGGTTTTATAAAAACTGCGTGAAGAACTAACATACCGGATGCGAAAACAGGATGGTTATCTGAAGAAAAGTTTAATAGGAGGTACAGATTCGAGAAGGTGTTATAAGAAGTGCGTGAAGAACTAACATACCGGATGCAAAATTAGGATAGTTATCAGAAGATAGGTTTACTAAGAGGAATAGATTCGAGAAGGTTTTATAAGAAGTGCGTGAAGTACTAACATACCGGATGTAAAATTAGGATGGTTATCAGAAGATAGGTTTACTAAGAGAAACAGATTCGAGAAGGTTTTATAAGAAGTGCGTGAAGAACTAACATACCGGATGCAAAATTAGGATAGTTATCAGAAGATAGGTTTACTAAGACGAACTGATTCGAGAAGGTTTTATAAAAAGTGAGTGAAGAACTAACATACCGGATGCGAAAACAGGATGGTTATCTAAAGAAAGGTTTAATAGGAGGTACAGATTCGAGAAGGTGATATAAGAAGTGCGTGAAGAACTGACATACCGGATGCAAAATTAGGATAGTTAGAAGTGCGTGAAGAACTAACACACCAGATGCGAAAACAGGATGGTTATCTAAATAAAGGTTTAATAGGAGGTACAGATTCGAGAAGGTGTTATAAGAAGTGCGTGAAGAACTAACATACCGGATGCAAAATTAGGAAAGTTATCAGAAGATAGGTTTACTAAGAGGAACAGATTCGAGAAGGTTTTATAAGAAGTGCGTGAAGAACTAACATACCGGATGCGAAAACAGGACGGTTATCTGAAGAAAGGTTTAGTAGGAGGTACAGATTTGAGAAGGTGTTATAAGAAGTGCGTGAAGAACTAACATAACGGATGCGAAATTAGGATGGTTATCAGAAGATAGGTTTACTAAGAGGAACAGATTCGAGAAGGTTTTATAAGAAGTGCGTGAAGAACTAACATACCAGATGCGAAAACAGGATGGTTATCAGAAGATAGGTTTACTAAGAGGAACAGATTCGAGAAGGTTTTATAAGAAAAGTGTGAAGAACTTACTTACCGGATGCGAAAACAGGATGGTTATCTAAAGAAAGGTTTAATAGGAGGTACAGATTCGAGAAGGTGTTATAAAAAGTGCGTGAAGAACTAACATACCGGATGCAAAATTAGGATAGTTATCAGATGATAGGTTTACTAAGAGGAACAGATTCGAGAAGGTTTTATAAGAGGTACGTGAAGAACTAACACACCAGATGCGAAAACAGGATGGTTATCTAAATAAAGGTTTAATAGGAGGTACAGATTCGAGAAGGTGTTATAAGAAGTGCGTGAAGAACTAACATACCGGATGCAAAATTAGGATAGGTATCAGAAGATAGGTTTACTAAGAGGAACAAATTCGAGAAGGTTTTATAAGAAGTGCGTGAAGAACTAACATACCGGATGCAAAATTATGATGGTTATCAGAAGATAGGTTTACTAAAAGGAACAGATTCGAGAAGGTTTTATAAGAAGTGCGTGAAGAACTAACATACCGGATGCAAAATTAGGAAAGTTATCAGAAGATAGGTTTACTAAGAGGAACAGATTCGAGAAGGTTTTATAAGAAGTGCGTGAAGAACTAACACACCAGATGCGAAAACAGGATGGTTATCTAAATAAAGGTTTAGTAGGAGGTACAGATTCGAGAAGGTGTTATAAGAAGTGCGTGAAGAACTAACATAACGGATGCGAAATTAGGATGGTTATCAGAAGATAGGTTTATTAAGAGGAACAGATTCGAGAAGGTTTTATAAGAAAAGTGTGAAGAACTAACTTACCGGATGCGAAAACAGGATGGTTATCTAAAGAAAGGTTTAATAGGAGGTACAGATTCGAGAAGGTGTTATAAGAAGTGCGTGAAGAACTAACATACCGGATGCAAAATTAGGATAGTTATCAGATGATAGGTTTACTAAGAGGAACAGATTCGAGAAGGTTTTATAAGAAGTACGTGAAGAACTAACATACCGGATGCAAAATTAGGATAGTTATCAGAAGATAGGTTTACTAAGAGGTACAGATTCGAGAAGGTTTTATAAGAAGTGCGTGAAGAACTATCATACTAGATGCGAAAACAGGATGGTTATCTAAAGAAAGGTTTAATAGGAGGTACAGATTCGAGAAGGTGTTATAAGAAGTGCGTGAAGAACTAACATACTGGATGCAAAATTAGGATGGTTATCAGAAGATAGGTTTACTAAGAGGAACAGATTAGAGAAGGTTTTATAAGAAGTGCGTGAAGAACTAACATACCGGATGCAAAATTAGGATGGTTATCAGAAGATAGGTTTACTAAGAGGAACAGATTCGAGAAGGTTTTATAAAAAGTGAGTGAAGAACTAACATACCGGATGCGAAAACGGGATGGTTATCTAAAGAAAGGTTTAAACGGAGGTACAGATTCGAGAAGGTGATATAAGATGTGCGTGAAGAACTGACATACCGGATGCAAAATTAGGATAGTTAGAAGTGCGTGAAGAACTAACACACCAGATGCGAAAACAGGATGGTTATCTAAATAAAGGTTTAATAGGAGGTACAGATTCGAGAAGGTGTTATAAGAAGTGCGTGAAGAACTAACATACCGGATGCAAAATTAGGAAAGTTATCAGAAGATAGGTTTACTAAGAGGAACAGATTCGAGAAGGTTTTATAAGAAGTGCGTGAAGAACTAACATACCGGATGCGAAAACAGGACGGTTATCTGAAGAAAGGTTTAGTAGGAGGTACAGATTCTAGAAGGTGTTATAAGAAGTGCGTGAAGAACTAACATAACGGATGCGAAATTAGGATGGTTATCAGAAGATAGGTTTACTAAGAGGAACAGATTCGAGAAGGTTTTATAAGAAGTGCGTGAAGAACTAACATACCAGATGCGAAAACAGGATGGTTATCAGAAGATAGGTTTACTAAGAGGAACAGATTCGAGAAGGTTTTATAAGAAAAGTGTGAAGAACTAACTTACCGGATGCGAAAACAGGATGGTTATCTAAAGAAAGGTTTAATAGGAGGTACAGATTCGAGAAGGTGTTATAAGAAGTGCGTGAAGAACTAACATACCAAATGTAAAATTAGGATGGTTATTAGAAGATAGGTTTACTAAGAGGAACAGATTCGAGAAGATTTTATAAGAAGTGCGTGAAGAACTAACACACCAGATGCGAAAACAGGATGGTTATCTAAATAAAGGTTTAATAGGAGGTACAGATTCGAGAAGGTGTTATAAGAAGTGCGTGAAGAACTAACATACCGGATGCAAAATTAGGATAGGTTTTAGAAGATAGGTTTACTAAGAGGAACAAATTCGAGAAGGTTTTATAAGAAGTGCGTGAAGAACTAACATACCGGATGTAAAATTAGGATGGTTATCAGAAGATATGTTTACTAAGAGGAACAGATTCGAGAAGGTTTTATAAAAACTGCGTGAAGAACTAACATACCGGATGCGAAAACAGGATGGTTATCTGAAGAAAAGTTTAATAGGAGGTACAGATTCGAGAAGGTGTTATAAGAAGTGCGTGAAGAACTAACATACCGGATGCAAAATTAGGATGGTTATCAGAAGATAAGTTTACTAAGAGGAACAGATTCGAGAAGGTTTTATAAGAAGTGCGTGAAGAACTAACATACCGGATGCGAAAGCAGGATGGTTATCTGAAGAAAGGTTTAATAGGAGGTACAGATTCGAGAAGGTGTTATAAGAAGTGCGTGAAGAACTAACATACCGGATGTAAAATTAGTATGGTTATCAGAAGATAGGTTTACTAAGAGGAACAGATTCAAGAAGGTTTTATAAGAAGTGCGTGAAGAACTAACATACCGGATGCGAAAACAGGATGGTTATCTGAAAATAGGTGTACTAAGAGGTACAGATTCGAAAAGGTGTTATAAGAAGTGCGTGAAGAACTAACATATCGAATGCAAAATTAGGATGGTTATTAGAAGATAGGTTTACTAAGAGGAACAGATTCGAGAAGGTGTTATAAGAAGTGCGTGAAGAACTAACATACCGGATGCAAAATTAGGATGGTTATCAGAAGATAGGTTTACTAAGAGGAACAGATTCGAGAAGGTTTTATAAAAAATGCGTGAAGAACTAACATACCGGATGCAAAATTAGGATGATTATTAGAAGATAGGTTTACTAAGAGGAACATATTCGAGAAGGTTTTATAAGAAGTGCGTGAAGAACTAACATACCGGATGCAAAATTAGGATGGTTATCAGAAGATAGGTTTACTAAGAGGAACAGATTCGAGAAGGTTTTATAAGAAGTGCGTGAAGAACTAACACACCAGATGCGAAAACAGGATGGTTATCTAAAGAAAGGTTTAATAGGAGGTACAGTTTCGAGAAGGTGATATAAAAAGTGCGTGAAGAACTAACATACCGGATGCAAAATTAGGATGGTAAACAGAAGATAGGTTTACTAAGAGGAACATATTCGAGAAGGATTTATAAGAAGTGCGTGAAGAACTAACATACCGGATGCGAAAACTGGATGGTTATCTAAAGAAAGGTTTAATAGAAAGTACAGATTCGAGAAGGTGTTATAAGAAGTGCGTGAAGAACTAACATACCGGATGCAAAATTAGGATAGTTATCAGAAGATAGGTTTACTAAGAGGAACAGATTTGAGAAGGTTTTATAAGAAGTGCGTGAAGAACTAACATACCGGATGCAAAATTAGGATGGTAAACAGAAGATCGGTTTACTAAGAGGAACAGATTCGAGAAGGTTTTATAAGAAGTGCGTAAAGAACTAACATACCGGATGCGAAAACAGGATGGTTATCTAAAGAAAGGTTTAATAGGAGGTACAGATTAGAGAAGGTGTTATAAGAAGTGCGTGAAGAACTAACATACCAGATGCGAAAACAGGATGGTTATCAGAAGATAGGTTTACTAAGAGGAACAGATTCGAGAAAGTTTTATAAGAAGTGCGTGAAGAACTAACATACCGATTGCGAAAACAGGATAGTTATCTGAAAATAGGTGTACTAAGAGGTACAGATTCGAAAAGGTGTTATAAGAAGTGCGTGAAGAACTAACATATCGGATGCAAAATTAGGATGGTTATTAGAAGATAGGTTTACTAAGAGGAACAGATTCGAGAAGGTGTTATAAGAAGTGCGTGAAGAACTAACATACCGGATGCAAAATTAGGATGGTTATCAGAAGATAGGTTTACTAAGAGGAACAGATTCGAGAAGGTTTTATAAGAAGTGCGTGAAGAACTAACATACCGGATGCGAAAACAGGATAGTTATCTAAAGAAAGGTTTAATAGGAGGTACAGATTCGAGAAGGTGTTATAAGAAGTGCGTGAAGAACTAACATACCGGATGCAAAATTAGGATGCTTATCAGAAGATAGGTTTACTAAGAGGAACAGATTCGAGAAGGTTTTATAAGAAGTGCGTGAAGAACTAACATACCGGATGCAAAATTAGGATAGTTATCAGAAGATAGGTTTACTAAAAGGAACAGATTCGAGAAGGTTTTATAAGAAGTGCGTGAAGAACTAACATACCGGATGCGAAAACAGGATAGTTATCTGAAGAAAGGTTTAATAGGAGGTACAGATTCGAGAAGGTGTTATAAAAAATGCGTAAAGAACTAACATACCGGATGCAAAATTAGGATTGTTATCAGAAGATAGGTTTACTAAGAGGAACAGATTCGAGAAGGTTTTATAAGAAGTGCGTGAAGAACTAACATACCGGATGCAAAATTAGGATGGTTATCAGAAGATAGGTTTACTAAGAGGAACAGATTCGAGAAGGTTTTATAAGAACTGCGTGAAGAACTAACATACCGGATGCAAAACTTGGATAGTTATCAGAAGATAGGTTTACTAAAAGGAACAGATTCGAGAAGGTTTTATAAGAAGTGCGTGATGAACTAACATACCGGATGCGAAAACAGGATAGTTATCTGAAGAAAGGTTTAATAGGAGGTACAGATTCGAGAAGGTGTTATAAAAAATGCGTGAAGAACTAACATACCGGATTCAAAATTAGGATAGTTATCAGAAGATAGGTTTACTAAGAGGAACAGACTCAAAAAGGTTTTATAAGAAGTGCGTGAAGAACTAACATACCGGATGCAAAATTAGGATGGTTATCAGAAGACAGGTTTACTAAGAGGAACAGATTCGGGAAGGTGTTATAAGAAGTGCGTGAAGAACTAACATACCGGATGCGAAAACAGGATGGTTATCTAAAGAAAGGTTTAATAGGAGGTACAAACTCGAGAAGGTTTTATAAGAAGTGCGTGAAGAACTAACATACCGGATGCAAAATTAGGATGCTTATCAGAAGATAGGTTTACTAAGAGGAACAGATTCGAGAAGGTTTTATAAGAAGTGCGTGAAGAACTAACGTACCGGATGCAAAATTAGGATAGTTATCAGAAGATAGGTTTACTAAAAGGAACAGATTCGAGAAGGTTTTATAAGAAGTGCGTGAAGAACTAACATACCGGATGCGAAAACAGGATAGTTATTTGAAGAAAGGTTTAATAGGAGGTACAGATTCGAGAAGGTGTTATAAAAAATGCGTGAAGAACTAACATACCGGATGCAAAATTAGGATAGTTATCAGAAGATAGGTTTACTAAGAGGAACAGATTCGAGAAGGTTTTATAAGAAGTGCGTGAAGAACTAACATACCGGATGCAAAATTAGGATGATTATCAGAAGATAGGTTTACTAAGAGGAACAGATTAGAGAAGGTTTTATAAGAAGTGCGTGAAGAACTAACATACCGGATTCAAAATTAGGATAGTTATCAGAAGATAGGTTTACTAAGAGGAACAGATTCGAGAAGGTTTTATAAGAAGTGCGTGAAGAACTAACATACCGGATGCAAAATTTGGATGGTTATCAGAAGATAGGTTTACTAAGAGGAACAGATTCGAGAAGGTTTTATAAGAAGTGCGTGAAAAACTAACACACCAGATGCAAAAACAGGATGGTTATCTAAAGAAAGGTTTAATAGGAGGTACAGATTCGAGAAGGTGTTATAAGAAGTGCGTGAAGAACTAACATACCGGATGCAAAATTAGGATGCTTATCAGAAGATAGGTTTACTAAGAGGAACAGATTCGAGAAGGTTTTATAAGAAGTGCATGAAGAACTAACGTACCGGATGCAAAATTAGGATAGTTATCAGAAGATAGGTTTACTAAAAGGAACAGATTCGAGAAGGTTTTATAAGAAGTGCGTGAAGAACTAACATACCGGATGCGAAAACAGGATAGTTATCTGAAGAAAGGTTTAATAGGAGGTACAGATTCGAGAAGGTGTTATAAAATATGCGTGAAGAACTAACATACCGGATGCAAAATTAGGATAGTTATCAGAAGATAGGTTTACTAAGAGGAACAGATTCGAGAAGGTTTTATAAGAAGTGCGTAAAGAACTAACATACCGGATGCAAAATTAGGATGGTTATCAGAAGATAGGTTTACTAAGAGGAACAGATTAGAGAAGGTTTTATAAGAAGTGCGTGAAGAACTAACATACCGGATTCAAAATTAGGATAGTTATCAGAAGATAGGCTTACTAAGAGGAACAGACTCGAGAAGGTTTTATAAGAAGTGCGTGAAGAACTAACACACCAGATGCAAAAACAGGATGGTTATCTAAAGAAAGGTTTAATAGGAGGTACAGATTCGAGAAGGTGTTATAAGAAGTGCGTGAAGAACTAACATACCGGATGTAAAATTAGTATGGTTATCAGAAGATAGGTTTACTAAGAGGAACAGATTCAAGAAGGTTTTATAAGAAGTGCGTGAAGAACTAACATACTGGATGCGAAAACAGGATGGTTATCTGAAAATAGGTGTACTAAGAGGTACAGATTCGAAAAGGTGTTATAAGAAGTGCGTGAAGAACTAACATATCGAATGCAAAATTAGGATGGTTATTAGAAGATAGGTTTACTAAGAGGAACAGATTCGAGAAGGTGTTATAAGAAGTGCGTGAAGAACTAACATACCGGAAGCAAAATTAGGATGGTTATCAGAAGATAGGTTTACTAAGAGGAACAGATTCGAGAAGGTTTTATAAAAAATGCGTGAAGAACTAACATACCGGATGCAAAATTAGGATGGTTATTAGAAGATAGGTTTACTAAGAGGAACATATTCGAGAAGGTTTTATAAGAAGTGCGTGAAGAACTAACATACCGGATGCAAAATTAGGATGGTTATCAGAAGATAGGTTTACTAAGAGGAACAGATTCGAGAAGGTTTTATAAGAAGTGCGTGAAGAACTAACACACCAGATGCGAAAACAGGATGGTTATCTAAAGAAAGGTTTAATAGGAGGTACAGTTTCGAGAAGGTGATATAAGAAGTGCGTGAAGAACTAACATACCGGATGCAAAATTAGGATGGTAAACAGAAGATAGGTTTACTAAGAGGAACATATTCGAGAAGGATTTATAAGAAGTGCGTGAAGAACTAACATACCGGATGCGAAAACTGGATGGTTATCTAAAGAAAGGTTTAATAGAAAGTACAGATTCGAGAAGGTGTTATAAGAAGTGCGTGAAGAACTACCATACCGGATGCAAAATTAGGATAGTTATCAGAAGATAGGTTTACTAAGAGGAACAGATTTGAGAAGGTTTTATAAGAAGTGCGTGAAGAACTAACATACCGGATGCAAAATTAGGATGGTAAACAGAAGATAGGTTTACTAAGAGGAACAGATTCGAGAAGGTTTTATAAGAAGTGCGTAAAGAACTAACATACCGGATGCGAAAACAGGATGGTTATCTAAAGAAAGGTTTAATAGGAGGTACAGATTAGAGAAGGTGTTATAAGAAGTGCGTGAAGAACTAACATACCAGATGCGAAAACAGGATGGTTATCAGAAGATAGGTTTACTAAGAGGAACAGACTCGAGAAAGTTTTATAAGAAGTGCGTGAAGAACTAACATACCGGATGCGAAAACAGGATGGTTATCTGAAAATAGGTGTACTAAGAGGTACAGATTCAAAAAGGTGTTATAAGAAGTGCGTGAAGAACTAACATATCGGATGGTTATTAGAAGATAGGTTTACTAAGAGGAACAGATTCGAGAAGGTGTTATAAGAAGTGCGTGAAGAACTAACATACCGGATGCAAAATTAGGATGGTTATCAGAAGATAGGTTTACTAAGAGGAACAGATTCGAGAAGGTTTTATAAGAAGTGCGTGAAGAACTAACATACCGGATGCGAAAACAGGATAGTTATCTAAAGAAAGGTTTAATAGGAGGTACAGATTCGAGAAGGTGTTATAAGAAGTGCGTGAAGAACTAATATACCGGATGCAAAATTAGGATGCTTATCAGAAGATAGGTTTACTAAGAGGAACAGATTCGAGAAGGTTTTATAAGAAGTGCGTGAAGAACTAACATACCGGATGCAAAATTAGGATAGTTATCAGAAGATAGGTTTACTAAAAGGAACAGATTCGAGAAGGTTTTATAAGAAGTGCGTGAAGAACTAACATACCGGATGCGAAAACAGGATAGTTATCTGAAGAAAGGTTTAATAGGAGGTACAGATTCGAGAAGGTGTTATAAAAAATGCGTAAAGAACTAACATACCGGATGCAAAATTAGGATTGTTATCAGAAGATAGGTTTACTAAGAGGAACAGATTCGAGAAGGTTTTATAAGAAGTGCGTGAAGAACTAACATACCGGATGCAAAATTAGGATGGTTATCAGAAGATAGGTTTACTAAGAGGAACAGATTCGAGAAGGTTTTATAAGAAGTGCGTGAAGAACTAACATACCGGATGCAAAATTAGGATAGTTATCAGAAGATAGGTTTACTAAAAGGAACAGATTCGAGAAGGTTTTATAAGAAGTGCGTGATGAACTAACATACCGGATGCGAAAACAGGATAGTTATCTGAAGAAAGGTTTAATAGGAGGTACAGATTCGAGAAGGTGTTATAAAAAATGCGTGAAGAACTAACATACCGGATTCAAAATTAGGATAGTTATCAGAAGATAGGTTTACTAAGAGGAACAGACTCGAGAAGGTTTTATAAGAAGTGCGTGAAGAACTAACATACCGGATGCAAAATTAGGATGGTTATCAGAAGACAGGTTTACTAAGAGGAACAGATTCGGGAAGGTGTTATAAGAAGTGCGTGAAGAACTAACATACCGGATGCGAAAACAGGATGGTTATCTAAAGAAAGGTTTAATAGGAGGTACAAACTCGAGAAGGTTTTATAAGAAGTGCGTGAAGAACTAACATACCGGATGCAAAATTAGGATGCTTATCAGAAGATAGGTTTACTAAGAGGAACAGATTCGAGAAGGTTTTATAAGAAGTGCGTGAAGAACTAACGTACCGGATGCAAAATTAGGATAGTTATCAGAAGATAGGTTTACTAAAAGGAACAGATTCGAGAAGGTTTTATAAGAAGTGCGTGAAGAACTAACATACCGGATGCGAAAACAGGATAGTTATCTGAAGAAAGGTTTAATAGGAGGTACAGATTCGAGAAGGTGTTATAAAAAATGCGTAAAGAACTAACATACCGGATGCAAAATTAGGATAGTTATCAGAAGATAGGTTTACTAAGAGGAACAGATTCGAGAAGGTTTTATAAGAAGTGCGTGAAGAACTAACATACCGGATGCAAAATTAGGATGGTTATCAGAAGATAGGTTTACTAAGAGGAACAGATTAGAGAAGGTTTTATAAGAAGTGCGTGAAGAACTAACATACCGGATTCAAAATTAGGATAGTTATCAGAAGATAGGTTTACTAAGAGGAACAGATTCGAGAAGGTTTTATAAGAAGTGCGTGAAGAACTAACATACCGGATGCAAAATTTGGATGGTTATCAGAAGATAGGTTTACTAAGAGGAACAGATTCGAGAAGGTTTTATAAGAAGTGCGTGAAGAACTAACACACCAGATGCAAAAACAGGATGGTTATCTAAAGAAAGGTTTAATAGGAGGTACAGATTCGAGAAGGTGTTATAAGAAGTGCGTGAAGAACTAACATACCAGATGCAAAATTAGGATGCTTATCAGAAGATAGGTTTACTAAGAGGAACAGATTCGAGAAGGTTTTATAAGAAGTGCATGAAGAACTAACGTACCGGATGCAAAATTAGGATAGTTATCAGAAGATAGGTTTACTAAAAGGAACAGATTCGAGAAGGTTTTATAAGAAGTGCGTGAAGAACTAACATACCGGATGCGAAAACAGGATAGTTATCTGAAGAAAGGTTTAATAGGAGGTACAGATTCGAGAAGGTGTTATAAAATATGCGTGAAGAACTAACATAGCGGATGCAAAATTAGGATAGTTATCAGAAGATAGGTTTACTAAGAGGAACAGATTCGAGAAGGTTTTATAAGAAGTGCGTGAAGAACTAACATACCGGATGCAAAATTAGGATGGTTATCAGAAGATAGGTTTACTAAGAGGAACAGATTAGAGAAGGTTTTATAAGAAGTGCGTGAAGAACTAACACACCAGATGCAAAAACAGGATGGTTATCTAAAGAAAGGTTTAATAGGAGGTACAGATTCGAGAAGGTGTTATAAGAAGTGCGTGAAGAACTAACGTACCGGATGCAAAATTAGGATAGTTATCAGAAGATAGGTTTACTAAAAGGAACAGATTCGAGAAGGTTTTATAAGAAGTGCGTGAAGAACTAACATACCGGATGCGAAAACAGGATAGTTATCTGAAGAAAGGTTTAATAGGAGGTACAGATTCGAGAAGGTGTTATAAAATATGCGTGAAGAACTAACATACCGGATGCAAAATTAGGATGGTTATCAGAAGATAGGTTTACTAAGAGGAACAGATTCGAGAAGGTTTTATAAAAAATGCGTGAAAAACTAACATACCGGATGCAAAATTAGGATGCTTATCAGAAGATAGGTTTACTAAGAGGAACAGATTCGAGAAGGTTTTATAAGAAGTGCGTGAAGAACTAACATACCGGATGCAAAATTAGGATAGTTATCAGAAGATAGGTTTACTAAAAGGAACAGATTCGAGAAGGTTTTATAAGAAGTGCGTGAAGAACTAACATACCGGATGCGAAAACAGGATAGTTATCTGAAGAAAGGTTTAATAGGAGGTACAGATTCGAGAAGGTGTTATAAAAAATGCGTGAAGAACTAACATACCGGATGCAAAATTAGGATAGTTATCAGAAGATAGGTTTACTAAGAGGAACAGATTCGAGAAGGTTTTATAAGAAGTGCGTGAAGAACTAACATACCGGATGCGAAAACAGGATGGTTATCTGAAAATAGGTGTACTAAGAGGTACAGATTCGAAAAGGTGTTATAAGAAGTGCGCGAAGAACTAACATACCGGATGCAAAATTAGGATGGTTATTAGAAGATAGGTTTACTAAGAGGAACAGATTCGAGAAGGTGTTATAAGAAGTGCGTGAAGAACTAACATACCGGATGCAAAATTAGGATGGTTATCAGAAGATAGGTTTACTAAGAGGAACAGATTCGAGAAGGTTTTATAAAAAATGCGTGAAGAACTAACATACCGGATGCAAAATTAGGATGGTTATGAGAAGATAGGTTTACTAAGAGAAACAGATTCGAGAAGGTTTTATAAGAAGTGCGTGAAGAACTAACATACCGGATGCAAAATTAGGATGGTTATCAGAAGATAGGTTTACTAAGAGGAACAGATTCGAGAAGGTTTTATAAGAAGTGCGTGAAGAACTAACATACCGGATGCGAAAACTGGATGGTTATCTAAAGAAAGGTTTAATAGAAAGTACAGATTCGAGAAGGTGTTATAAGAAGTGCGTGAAGAACTAACATACCGGATGCAAAATTAGGATAGTTATCAGAAGATAGGTTTACTAAGAGGAACAGATTTGAGAAGGTTTTATAAGAAGTGCGTGAAGAACTAACATACCGAAAGCAAAATTAGGATTGTAAACAGAAGATAGGTTTACTAAGAGGAACAGATTCGAGAAGGTTTTATAAGAAGTGCGTAAAGAACTAACATACCGGATGCGAAAACAGGATGGTTATCTAAAGAAAGGTTTAATAGGAGGTACAGATTAGAGAAGGTGTTATAAGAAGTGCGTGAAGAACTAACATACCAGATGCGAAAACAGGATGGTTATCAGAAGATAGGTTTACTAAGAGGAACAGATTCGAGAAAGTTTTATAAGAAGTGCGTGAAGAACTAACATACCGGATGCGAAAACAGGATGGTTATCTGAAAATAGGTGTACTAAGAGGTACAGATTCGAAAAGGTGTTATAAGAAGTGCGTGAAGAACTAACATATCGGATGCAAAATTAGGATGGTTATTAGAAGATAGGTTTACTAAGAGGAACAGATTCGAGAAGGTATTATAAGAAGTGCGTGAAGAACTAACATACCGGATACAAAATTAGGATGGTTATCAGAAGATAGGTTTACTAAGAGGAACAGATTCGAGAAGGTTTTATAAAAAATGCGTGAAAAACTAACATACCGGATGCAAAATTAGGATGGTTATCAGAAGATAGGTTTACTAAGAGGAACAGATTCGAGAAGGTTTTATAAGAAGTGCGTGAAGAACTAACATACCGGATGCAAAATTAGGATAGTTATCAGAATATAGGTTTACTAAGAGGAACAGATTCGAGAAGGTTTTATAAGAAGTGCGTGAAGAACTAACATACCGGATGCAAAATTAGGATAGTTATCAGAAGATAGGTTTACTAAGAGGAACAGATTCGAGAAGGTGTTATAAGAAGTGCGTGAAGAACTAACATACCGGATACAAAATTAGGATAGTTATCAGAAGATAGGTTTACTCAGATGAACAGATTCGAGAAGGTTTTATAAGAAGTGCGTGAAGAACTAACACACCAGATACAAAAACAAGATGGTTATCTAAAGAAAGGTTTAATAGGAGGTACAGATACGAGAAGGTGTTATAAGAAGTGCGTGAAGAACTAACATACCGGATGCAAAATTAGGATGCTTATCAGAAGATAGGTTTACTAAGAGGAACAGATTCGAGAAGGTTTTATAAGAAGTGCGTGAAGAACTAACATACCGGATGCAAAATTAGGATAGTTGTCAGAAGATAGGTTTACTAAGAGGAGCAGATTCGAGAAGATGTTATAAAAAGTGCGTGAAGAACTAACATACCGGATGCAAAATTAGGATGGTTATCAGAAGATAGGTTTACTAAGAGGAACAGATTCGAGAAGGTTTTATAAGAAGTGCGTGAAGAACTAACATACCGGATGCAAAATTAGGATGGTTATCAGAAGATAGGTTTACTAAGAGGAACATATTCGAGAAGGTTTTATAAGAAGTGCGTGAAGAACTAACATACCAGATGCGAAAACAGGATGGTTATCTAAAGAAAGGTTTAATAGGAGGTACAAACTCGAGAAGGTTTTATAAGAAGTGCGTGAAGAACTAACATACCGGATGCAAAATCAGGATGGTTATCAGAAGATAGGTTTACTAAGAGGAACAGATTCGAGAAGGTTTTATAAGAAGTGCGCGAAGAACTAACATACCAGATGCGAAAACAGAATGGTTATCAGAAGATAGGTTTACTAAGAGGAACAGATTCGAGAAGGTTTTATAAGAAGTGCGTGAAGAACTAACATACCAGATGCGAAAACAGGATGGTTATCAGTAGATAGGTTTACTAAGAGGAACAGATTCGAGAAGGTTTTATAAGAAAAGTGTGAAGAACTAACTTACCGGATGCGAAAACAGGATGGTTATCTAAAGAAAGGTTTAATAGGAGGTACAGATTCGAGAAGGTGTTATAAGAAGTGCGTGAAGAACTAACATACCGGATGCAAAATTAGGATAGTTATCAGAAGATAGGTTTACTAAAAGGAACAGATTCGAGAAGGTTTTATAAGAAGTGCGTGAAGAACTAACATACCGGATGCGAAAACAGGATAGTTATCTGAAGAAAGGTTTAATAGGAGGTACAGATTCGAGAAGGTGTTATAAAAAATGCGTGAAGAACTAACATACCGGATGCAAAATTAGGATAGTTATCAGAAGATAGGTTTACTAAGAGGAACAGATTCGAGAAGGTTTTATAAGAAGTGCGTGAAGAACTAACATACCGGATGCAAAATTAGGATGGTTATCAGAAGATAGGTTTACTAAGAGGAACAGATTAGAGAAGGTTTTATAAGAAGTGCGTGAAGAACTAACATACCGGATTCAAAATTAGGATAGTTATCAGAAGATAGGTTTACTAAGAGGAACAGACTCGAGAAGGTTTTATAAGAAGTGCGTGAAGAACTAACATACCGGATGCAAAATTAGGATGGTTATCAGAAGACAGGTTTACTAAGAGGAACAGATTCGAGAAGGTGTTATAAGAAGTGCGTGAAGAACTAACATACCGGATGCGAAAACAGGATGGTTATCTAAAGAAAGGTTTAATAGGAGGTACAAACTCGAGAAGGTTTTATAAGAAGTGCGTGAAGAACTAACATACCGGATGCAAAATCAGGATGGTTATCAGAAGATAGGTTTACTAAGAGGAACAGATTCGAGAAGGTTTTATAAGAAGTGCGCGAAGAACTAACATACCAGATGCGAAAACAGAATGGTTATCAGAAGATAGGTTTACTAAGAGGAACAGATTCGAGAAGGTTTTATAAGAAGTGCGTGAAGAACTAACATACCAGATGCGAAAACAGGATGGTTATCAGTAGATAGGTTTACTAAGAGGAACAGATTCGAGAAGGTTTTATAAGAAAAGTGTGAAGAACTAACTTACCGGATGCGAAAACAGGATGGTTATCTAAAGAAAGGTTTAATAGGAGGTACAGATTCGAGAAGGTTTTATAAGAAGTGCGTGAAGAACTAACACACCAGATACAAAAACAAGATGGTTATCTAAAGAAAGGTTTAATAGGAGGTACAGATACGAGAAGGTGTTATAAGAAGTGCGTGAAGAACTAACATACCGGATGCAAAATTAGGATGCTTATCAGAAGATAGGTTTACTAAGAGGAACAGATTCGAGAAGGTTTTATAAGAAGTGCGTGAAGAACTAACATACCGGATGCAAAATTAGGATAGTTATCAGATGATAGGTTTACTAAGAGGAACAGATTCGAGAAGGTGTTATAAGAAGTGCGTGAAGAACTAACATACCGGATACAAAATTAGGATAGTTATCAGAAGATAGGTTTACTCAGATGAACAGATTCGAGAAGGTCTTATAAGAAGTGCGTGAAGAACTAACACACCAGATACAAAAACAAGATGGTTATCTAAAGAAAGGTTTAATAGGAGGTACAGATACGAGAAGGTGTTATAAGAAGTGCGTGAAGAACTAACATACCGGATGCAAAATTAGGATGCTTATCAGAAGATAGGTTTACTAAGAGGAACAGATTCGAGAAGGTTTTATAAGAAGTGCGTGAAGAACTAACATACCGGATGCAAAATTAGGATAGTTGTCAGAAGATAGGTTTACTAAGAGGAGCAGATTCGAGAAGGTGTTATAAGAAGTGCGTGAAGAACTAACATACCGGATGCAAAATTAGGATGGTTATCAGAAGATAGGTTTACTAAGAGGAACAGATTCGAGAAGGTTTTATAAGAAGTGCGTGAAGAACTAACATGCCGGATGCAAAATTAGGATGGTTATCAGAAGATAGGTTTACTAAGAGGAACATATTCGAGAAGGTTTTATAAGAAGTGCGTGAAGAACTAACATACCGGATGCGAAAACAGGATGGTTATCTAAAGAAAGGTTTAATAGGAGTTACAGATTCGAGAAGGTTTTATAAGAAGTGCGTGAAGAACTAACATACCGGATGCAAAATTAGGATGGTTATCAGAAGATAGGTTTACTAAGAGGAACAGATTCGAGAAGGAGTTATAAGAAGTGCGTGAAAAAATAACATACCGGATGCAAAATTAGGATTGTTATCAGAAGATAGGTTTACTCAGAGGAACAAATTCGAGAAGGTTTTATAAGAAATGCGTCAAGAACTAACATACCGGATGCAAAATTAGGATAATTATCAGAAGATAGGTTTACTCAGAGGAACAGATTCGAGAAGGTATTATAAGAAGTGCGTGAAGAACTAACACACCCGATGCGAAAACTGGATGGTTATCTGAAGAAAGGTTTAATAGGAGGTACAGATTCGAGAAGGTGTTATAAAAAATGCGTGAAGAACTAACATACCGGATGCAAAATTAGGATAGTTATCAGAAGATAGGTTTACTAAGAGGAACAGATTCGAGAAGGTTTTATAAGAAGTGCGTGAAGAACTGACATACCGGATGCAAAATTAGGATGGTTATCAGAAGAAAGTTTTACTAAGAGGAACAGATTCGAGAAGGTTTTATAAGAAGTGCGTGAAGAACTAACATACCGGATGCAAAATTAGGATAGTTATCAGAAGATAGGTTTACTAAGAGGAACAGATTCGAGAAGGTTTTATAAGAAGTGCGTGAAGAACTAACATACCGGATGCAAAATTAGGATGGTTATCAGAAGATAGGTTTACTAAGAGGAACAGATTCGAGAAAATTTTATAAGAAGTGCGTGAAGAACTAACATACCGGATGCAAAATTAGGATAGGTATCAGAAGATAGGTTTACTAAGAGGAACAGATTCGAGAAGGTTTTATAAGACGTGCGTGAAGAACTAACATACCGGATGCGAAAACAGGATGGTTATCTAAAGAAAGGTTTAATAGGAGGTACAGTTTCGAGAAGGTTTTATAAGAAGTGCGTGAAGAACTAACATACCGGATGCAAAATTAGGATGGTTACCAGAAGATAGGTTTACTAAGAGGAACAGTTTCGAAAAGGTTTTATAAGAAGAGCGTGAAGAACTAACATACCGGATGCGAAAACAGCATGGTTATCTGAGGAAAGGTTTAGTAGGAAGTACAGATTCGAGAAGGTGTTATAAGAAATGCGTGAAGAACTAACATACCGGATGCAAAATTAGGATAGTTATCAGAAGATAGGTTTACTAAGAGGAACAGATTCGAGAAGGTGTTATAAGAAGTGCGTGAAGAACTAACATACCGGATGCAAAATTAGGATGGTTACCAGAAGATAGGTTTACTAAGAGGTACAGATTCGAGAAGGTTTTATGAGAAGTGCGTGAAGAACTAACATACCGGATGCAAAGAGGATGGTTATCTAAAGAAATGTTTAATAGGAGGTACAGATTCGAGAAGGTTTTATAAGAAGTGCGTGAAGAACTAACATACCGGATGCGAAAACAGGATGGTTATCTAAAGAAAGGTTTAAGAGGAGGTACAGATTCGAGAAGGTGTTATAAGAAATGCGTGAAGAACTAACATATCGGATGCAAAACTAGTATAGTTATCAGAAGATAGGTTTACTAAGAGGAACAGATTCGAGAAGGTTATATAAGAAGTGCGTGAAGAACTAACATACCGGATGCAAAATTAGTATGGTTATCAGAAGAGAGGTTTACTAAGAGGAACTGATTCGAGAAGGTTTTATAAGAAGTGCGTGAAGAACTAACATACCGGAAGCGAAAACAGGATGGTTATCTAAAGAAAGGTTTAATAGGAGGTACAGATTCGAGAAGGTGTCATAAGAAGTGCGTAAAGAACTAACTTACCGGATGCAAAACTAGGATAGTTATCAGAAGATAGGTTTACTAAAAGGAACAGATTCGAGAAGGTTTTATAAGAAGTGCGTGAAGAACTAACATACCGGATGCGAAAACAGGATGGTTATCTAAAGAAAGGTTTAATAGGAGGTACAGATTCGAGAAGGTGTTATAAGAAGTGCGTGAAGAACTAACATACCGGATGCAAAATTAGGATAGTTATCAGAAGATAGGTTTACTCAGAGGAACAGATTCGAAAAGGTGTTATAAGAAGTGCGTGAAGAACTAACATACCGGATGCAAAATTAGGAAGGTTATCAGAAGATAGGTTTACTAAGAGGAACTGATTCGAGAAGGTTTTATAAGAAGTGCGTGAAGAACTAACATACCGGAAGCGAAAACAGGATGTTTATCTAAAGAAAGGTTTAATAGGAGGTACAGATTCGAGAAGGTGTCATAAGAAGTGCGTGAAGAACTAACATACCGGATGCGAAAACAGGATGGTTATCTAAAGAAAGGTTTAATAGGAGGTACAGATTCGAGAACGTGTTATAAGAAGTGCGTGAAGAACTAACATACCGGATGCAAAATTAGGATAGTTATCAGAAAATAGGTTTACTCAGTAGAACAGATTCGAGAAGGTGTTATAAGAAGTGCGTGAAGAACTAACATACCAGATGCAAAATTAGGATAGTTATCAGAAAAAAAGGTTTACTAAGAGAAACAGATTCGTGAAGGTTTTATAAGAAGTGCGTGAAGAACTAAGATACCGGATGCAAAATTAGGATGGTTACCAGAAGATAGGTTTACTAAAAGGAACAGATTCGAGAAGGTTTTATAAGAAGTGCGTGAAGAACTAACATACCGGATGCAAAATTAGGATGGTTATCAGAAGATAGGTTTACTAAGAAGAACAGATTCGAGAAGGTTTTATAAGAAGTGCGTGAAGAACTAACATACCAGATGCGAAAACAGGATGGTTATCTAAAGAAAGGTTTAATAGGAGGTACAAACTCGAGAAGGTTTTATAAGAAGTGCGTGAAGAACTAACATACCGGATGCAAAATTAGGATGGTTATCAGAAGATAGGTTTACTAAAAGGAACAGATTCGAGAAGGTTTTATAAGAAGTGCGTGAAGAATTGACATACCGGATGCAAAATTAGGATGGTTATCAGAAGATAGGTTTACAAAGAGGAACAGATTCGAGAAGGTTTTATAAGAAGTGCGTGAAGAACTAACATACCGGATTCAAAATTAGGATGGTTATCAGAAGATAGGTTTACTAAGAGGAACAGATTCGAGAAGGTTTTATAAGAAGTGCGTGCAGAACTAACATACCGGATTCAAAATTAGGATGGTTATCAGAAGATAGGTTTACTAAGAGGAACAGTTTCGAGAAGGTTTTATAAGAAGTGCGTGAAGAACTAACATACCGGATGCGAAAACAGGATGGTTATCTAAAGAAAGGTTTAATAGGAGGTACAGATTCGAGAAGGTGTTATAAGAAGTGCGTGAAGAACTAACATACCGGATGCAAAATTAGGATAGTTATCAGAAAATAGGTTTACTCAGAAGAACAGATTCGAGAAGGTGTTATAAGAAGTGCGTGAAGAACTAACATACCAGATGCAAAATTAGGATAGTTATCAGAAAAAAAGGTTTACTAAGAGGAACAGATTCGTGAAGGTTTTATAAGAAGTGCGTGAAGAACTAAGATACCGGATGCAAAATTAGGATGGTTACCAGAAGATAGGTTTACTAAAAGGAACAGATTCGAGAAGGTTATATAAGAAGTGCGTGAAGAACTAACATACCGGATGCAAAATTAGGATGGTTATCAGAAGATAGGTTTACTAAGAGGAACAGATTCGAGAAGGTTTTATAAGAAGTGCGTGAAGAACTAACATACCGGATGCGAAAACAGGATGGTTATCTAAAGAAAGGTTTAATAGGAGGTACAGATTCGAGAAGGTGTTATAAGAAGTGCGTGAAGAACTAACATACCGGATGCAAAACTAGGATAGTTATCAGAAGATAGGTTTACTAAGAGGAACATATTCGAGAAGGTTTTATAAGAAGTGCGTGAAGAACTAACATACCGGATGCGAAAACAGGATGGTTATCTAAAGAAAGGTTTACTAAGAGGAACAGATTCGAGAAGGTTTTATAAGAAGTGCGTGAAGAACTAACATACCGGATGCAAAATTAGGATAGTTATCAGAAGATAGGTTTACTCAGAGGAACAGATTCGAAAAGGTGTTATAAGAAGTGCGTGAAGAACTAACATACCGGATGCAAAATTAGGAAGGTTATCAGAAGATAGGTTTACTAAGAGGAACAGATTCGAGAAGGTTTTATAAGAAGTGCGTGAAGAACTAACATACCGGATGCAAAATTAGGATGGTTATCAGAAGATAGGTTTACTAAGAAGAACAGATTCGAGAAGGTTTTATAAGAAGTGCGTGAAGAACTAACATACCGGATGCAAAATTAGGATAGTTATCAGATGATAGGTTTAATAAGAGGAACAGATTCGAGAAGGTTTTATAAGAAGTGCGTGAAGAACTAACATACCGGATGCAAAATTAGGATGGTTATCAGAAGATAGGTTTACTAAAAGGAACAGATTCGAGAAGGTTTTATAAGAAGTGCGTGAAGAATTGACATACCGGATGCAAAATTAGGATGGTTATCAGAAGATAGGTTTACAAAGAGGAACAGATTCGAGAAGGTTTTGTAAGAAGTGCGTGAAGAACTAACATACCGGATTCA
Source organism: Stenolophus ochropezus (assembly GCA_035578165.1). NCBI lineage: Eukaryota > Metazoa > Arthropoda > Insecta > Coleoptera > Carabidae > Stenolophus > Stenolophus ochropezus. The sequence goes on along the minus strand of JAQOWZ010000012.1, from coordinate 11,597,454 downwards.
AAATTAGGATGGTTATCAGAAGATAGGTTTACTAAGAGAAACAGATTCGAGAAGGTTTTATAAGAAGTGCGTGAAGAACTAACATACCGGATGCGAAAACAGGATAGTTATCTAAAGAAAGGTTTAATAGGAGGTACAGATTCGAGAAGGTGTTATAAGAAGTGCGTGAAGAACTAACATACCGGATGCAAAATTAGGATAGTTATCAGAAGATATTTTTACTCAGAAGAACAGATTCGAGAAGGTGTTAAAAGAAGTGCGTGAAGAACTAACATACCAGATGCAAAATTAGGATAGTTATCAGAAAAAAAGGTTTACTAAGAGGAACAGATTCGTGAAGGTTTTATAAGAAGTGCGTGAAGAACTAACATACCGGATGCAAAATTAGGATGGTTACCAGAAGATAGGATTACTAAAAGGAACAGATTCGAGAAGGTTTTATAAGAAGTGCGTGAAGAACTAACATACCGGATGCAAAATTAGGATGGTTATCAGAAGATAGGTTTACTAAGAGGAACAGATTCGAGAAGGTTTTATAAGAAGTGCGTGAAGAACTAACATACCGAATGCGAAAACAGGATGGTTATCTGAAGAAAGGTTTAATAGGAGGTACAGATTCGAGAAGGTGTTATAAGAAATGCGTGAAGAACTAACATACCGGATGCAAAATTAGGATGGTTATCAGAAGATAGGTTTACTAAGAGGAACAGATTCGAGAAGGTTTTATAAGAAGTGCGTAAAGAATAACATACCGGATGCAAATTTAGGATGATTATCAGAAGATAGGTTTACTAAGAGGAACAGATTGGAGAAGGTTTTATAAGAAGTGCGTGAAGAACTAACATACCGGATGCAAAATTAGGATGGTTATTAGAAGATAGGTTTACTAAGAGGAACAGATTTGAGAAGGTTTTATAAGAAGTGCGTAAATACCTAACATACCGGATGCAAAATTAGGATAGTTATCAGAAGATAGCTTTACTAAGAGGAACAGATTCGAGAAGGTTCTATAAGAAGTGCGTGAAGAACTAACATACCGGATGCAAAATTAGGTTGGTTATCAGAAGATAGGTTTACTAAGAGGAACAGATTCGAGAAGGTTTTATGAGAAGTGCGCGAAGAACTAACATACCGGATGCGAAAACAGGATGGTTATTAGAAGATAGGTTTACTAAGAGGAACAGATTCGAAAAGGTTTTACAAGAAGTGGGTGAAGAACTAACATATCGGATGCAAAATTAGGATAGTTATCAGAAGATAGGTTTACTAAGAGGTACAGATTCGAGAAGGTTTTATAAGAAGTGCGTGAAGAACTAACATACCGGTTGCAAAATTAGGATGGTTATCTGTAGATAGGTTTACTAAGAGGAACAGATTCGAGAAGGTTTTATAAGAAGTGCGTGAAGAACTAACATACCGGATGCAAATTTAGGATGGTTATCAGAAGATAGGTTTACTAAGAGGAACAGATTCGAGAAGGTTTTATAAGAAGTGCGTGAAGAACTAACATACCAGATGCGAAACAAGGATGGTTATCAGAAGATAGGTTTACTAAGAGGAACAGATTCGAGAAGGTTTTATAAGAAGTGCGTGAAGAACTAACATACCGGATGTGAAAACAAGATGGTTATCTAAAGAAAGGTTTAATAGGAGGTACAGATTCGAGAAGGTGTTATAAGAAGTGCGTGAAGAACTAACATACCGGATGCGAAAACAGGATGGTTATCTGAAAAAAGGTTTAATAGGAGGTACAGATTCGAGAAGGTGTTATAAGAAATGCGTGAAGAACTAACATACCGGATGCAAAATTAGGATAGTTATCAGAATATAGGTTTACTAAAAGGAACAGATTGGAGAAGGTTTTATAAGAAGTGCGTGAAGAACTAACATACCGGATGCAAAATTAGGATGGTTATCAGAAGATAGGTTTACTAAGAGGAACAGATTTGAGAAGGTTTTATAAGAAGTGCGTGAAGAATAACATACCGGATGCAAAATTAGGATGATTATCAGAAGATAGGTTTACTAAGAGGAACAGATTCGAGAAGGTTTTATAAGAAGTGCGTGAAGAATTAACATACCGGATGCGAAACCAGGATGGTTATCAGAAGATAGGTTTACTAAGAGGAACAGATTCGAGAAGGTTTTATAAGAAGTGCGTGAAGAACTAACATACCGGATGTGAAAACAAGATGGTTATCTAAAGAAAGGTTTAATAGGAGGTACAGATTCGAGAAGGTGTTATAAGAAGTGCGTGAAGAACTAACATACCGGATGCAAAATTAGGTTGGTTATCAGAAGATAGGTTTACTAAGAGGTACAGATTCGTGAAGGTTTTATAAGAAGTGCGTGAAGAATTAACATACCGGATGCAAAATTAGAATGGTTATCAGAAGATAGGTTTACTAAGAGGAACAGATTCGAGAAGGTTTTATAAGAAGTTCGTGAAGAACTAACATACCGGATGCAAATTTAGGATGGTTATCAGAAGATAGGTTTACTAAGAGGAACAGATTCGAGAAGGTTTTATAAGAAGTGCGTGAAGAATAACATACCGGATGCAAAATTAGGATGATTATTAGAAGATAGGTTTACTAAGAGGAACAGATTGGAGAAGGTTTTATAAGAAGTGCGTGAAGAACTAACATACCGGATACAAAATTAGGATAGTTATCAGAAGATAGGTTTACTAAGAGGAACAGATTCGAGAAGGTTTTATAAGAAGTGCGTGAAGAATTAACATACCGGGTGCAAAATTAGGATGGTTATCAGAAGATAGGTTTACTAAGAGGAACAGATTCGAGAAGGTTTTATAAGAAGTGCGTGAAGAACTAACATACCGGATGCAAATTTAGGATGGTTATCAGAAGATAGGTTTACTAAGAGGAACAGATTCGAGAAGGTTTTATAAGAAGTGCGTGAAGAATAACATACCGGATGCAAAATTAGGATGGTTATCAGAAGATAGGTTTACTAAGAGGAACAGATTGGAGAAGGTTTTATAAGAAGTGCGTGAAGAACTAACATACCGGATGCAAATTTAGGATGGTTATCAGAAGATAGGTTTACTAAGAGGAACAGATTCGAGAAGGTTTTATAAGAAGTGCGTGAAGAACTAACATACCAGATGCGAAACCAGGATGGTTATCAGAAGATAGGTTTACTAAGAGGAACAGATTCGAGAAGGTTTTATAAGAAGTGCGTGAAGAACTAACATACCAGATGCGAAACCAGGATGGTTATCAGAAGATAGGTTTACTAAGAGGAACAGATTGGAGAAGGTTTTATAAGAAGTGCGTGAAGAACTATCATACCGGATGCGAAAACAGGATGGTTATCTAAAGAAAGGTTTAATAGGAGGTACAGATTCGAGAAGGTGTTATAAGAAGTGCGTGAAGAACTAACATACCGGATGCAAAATTAGGATAGTTATCAGAAGATAGGTTTACTCAGAGGAACAGATTCGAGAAAGTGTTATAAGAAGTGCGTGAAGAACTAACATACCAGATGCAAAATTAGGATAGTTATCAGAAAAAAAGGTTTACTAAGAGGAACAGATTCGTGAAGGTTTTATAAGAAGTGCGTGAAGAACTAACATACCGGATGCAAAATTAGGATGGTTACCAGAAGATAGGTTTACTAAAAGGAACAGATTCGAGAAGGTTTTATAAGAAGTGCGTGAAGAACTAACATACCGGATGCAAAATTAGGATGGTTATCAGAAGATAGGTTTACTAAGAGGAACAGATTCGAGAAGGTTTTATAAGAAGTGCGTGAAGAACTAACATACCGGATGCAAAATTAGGATGGTTATCAGAAGATAGGTTTACCAAGAGGAACAGATTCGAGAAGGTTTTATGAGAAGTGCGTGAAGAACTAACATACCGGATGCGAAAACAGGATGGTTATCTAAAGAAAGGTTTAATAGGAGATACAGATTCGAAAAGGTTTTATAAGAAGTGCGTGAAGAACTAACATACCAGATGCAAAATTAGGATAGTTATCAGAAGATAGGTTTACACAGAGGAACAGATTCGAGAAGGTGTTATAAGAAGTGCGTGAAGAACTAACATACCGGATGCAAAATTAGGATGGTTATCAAAAGATAGGTTTACTAAGAGGAACAGATTCGAGAAGGTTTTATAAGAAGTGCGTAAAGAACTAACATACCGGATGCGAAAACAGGATGGTTATCTAAAGAAAGGTTTAATAGGAGGTACAGATTCGAGAAGGTGTTATAAGAAGTGCGTGAAGAACTAACATACCGGATGCAAAATTAGGATAGTTATCAGAAGATAGGTTTACTAAGAGGAACAGATTCAAGAAGGTTTTATAAGAAGTGCGTGAAGAACTAACATACCGGATGCAAAATTAGGATGGTTATCAGAAGATAGGTTTACTAAGAGGAACAGTTTCGAGAAGGTTTTATAAGTAGTGCGTGAAGAACTAACATAGCGGATGCAAAATTAGGATAGTTATCAGAAGATAGGTTTACTAAGAGGAACAGATTCGAGAAGGTTTTATAAGAAGTGCGTGAAGAACTAACATACCGGGTGCGAAAACAGGATGGTTATCTGAAGAAAGGTTTAATAGGAGGTACAGATTCGAGAAGGTGTTATAAGAAGTGCGTGAAGAACTAACATACCGGATGCAAAATTAGGATAGTTATCAGAAGATAGGTTTACTAAGAGGAACAGATTCGAGAAGGTTTTATAAGAAGTGCGTGAAGAACTAACATACCAGATGCGAAATTAGGATGGTTACCAGAAGATAGGTTTACAAAAAGGAACAGATTCGAGAAGGTTTTATAAGAAGTGCGTGAAGAACTAACATACCGGATGCAAAATTAGGATGGTTACCAGAAGATAGGTTTACTAAGAGGAACAGATTCGAGAAGGTTTTATAAGAAGAGTGTGAAGAACTAACATACCGGATGCGAAAACAGGATGGTTATCTGATGAAAGGTTTAATAGGAGGTACAGATTCGAGAAGGTGTTATAAGAAATGCGTGAAGAACTAACATACCGGATGTAAAATTAGGATGGTTATCAGAAGATAGGTTTACTAAGAGGAACAGATTCGAGAAGGTTTTATAAGAAGTGCGTGAAGAATAACATACCGGATGCAAAATTAGGATGATTATCAGAAGATAGGTTTACTAAGAGGAACAGATTGGAGAAGGTTTTATAAGAAGTGCGTGAAGAACTAACATACCGGATGAAAAATTAGGATAGTTATCAGAAGATAGGTTTACTAAGAGGAACAGATTCGAGAAGGTTTTATAAGAAGTGCGTAAAGAACTAACATACCGGATGCAAAATTAGGATCGTTATCAGAAGATAGGTTTACTAAGAGGAACAGATTTGAGAAGGTTTTATAAGAAGTGCGTGAAGACCTAACATACCGGATGCAAAATTAGGATAGTTATCAGAAGATAGGTTTACAAAGAGGAACAGATTCGAGAAGGTTTTGTAAGAAGTGCGTGAAGAACTAACATACCGGATTCAAAATTAGGATGGTTATCAGAAAATAGGTTTACTAAGAGAAACAGATTCGAGAAGGTTTTATGAGAAGTGCGTGAAGAACTAACATACCGGATGCGAAAACAGGATGGTTATCTAAAGAAAGGTTTAATAGGAGGTACAGATTTGAGAAGGTGTTATAAGAAGTGTGTGAAGAACTAACATACCGGATGCAAAATTAGGATAGTTATCAGAAGATAGGTTTACTAAGAGGAACAGATTCGAGAAGGTTTTATAAGAAGTGCGTGAAGAACTAACATACCGGATGCGAAAACAGGATGGTTATCTAAAGAAAGGTTTAATAGGAGGTACAGATTCGAGAAGGTGTTATAAGAAGTGCGTGAAGAACTAACATACCGGATGCGAAAACAGGATGGTTATCTGAAAAAAGGTTTAATAGGAGGTACAGATTCGAGAAGGTGTTATAAGAAATGCGTGAAGAACTAACATACCGGATGCAAAATTAGGATAGTTATCAGAATATAGGTTTACTAAAAGGAACAGATTCGAGAAGGTTTTATAAGAAGTGCGTGAAGAACTAACATACCGGATGCAAAATTAGGATGGTTATCAGAAGATAGGTTTACTAAGAGGAACAGATTTGAGAAGGTTTTATAAGAAGTGCGTGAAGAATAACATACCGGATGCAAAATTAGGATGATTATCAGAAGATAGGTTTACTAAGAGGAACAGATTGGAGAAGGTTTTATAAGAAGTGCGTGAAGAACTAACATACCGGATGCAAAATTAGGATAGTTATCAGAAGATAGGTTTACTAAGAGGAACAGATTCGAGAAGGTTTTTTAAGAAGGGCGTGAAGAATTAACATACCGTATGCAAAATTAGGATGGTTATCAGAAGATAGGTTTACTAAGAGGAACAGATTCGAGAAGGTTTTATAAGAAGTGCGTGAAGAACTAACATACCGGATGCAAATTTAGGATGGTTATCAGAAGATAGGTTTACTAAGAGGAACAGATTCGAGAAGGTTTTATAAGAAGTGCGTGAAGAACTAACATACCAGATGCGAAACCAGGATGGTTATCAGAAGATAGGTTTACTAAGAGGAACAGATTCGAGAAGGTTTTATAAGAAGTGCGTGAAGAACTAACATAGCGGATGCAAAATTAGGATAGTTATCAGAAGATAGGTTTACTAAGAGGTACAGATTCGAGAAGGTTTTATAAGAAGTGCGTGAAGAACTAACACTCCGGATGCGAAAACAGGATGGTTATCTGAAGAAAGGTTTAATAGGAGGTACAGATTCGTGAAGGTTTTATAAGAAGTGCGTGAAGAACTAACATACCGGATGCAAAATTAGGATGGTTACCAGAAGATAGGTTTACTAAAAGGAACAGATTCGAGAAGGTTTTATAAGAAGTGCGTGAAGAACTAACATACCGGATGCAAAATTAGGATGGTTATCAGAAGATAGGTTTACTAAGAGGAACAGATTCGAGAAGGTTTTATAAGAAGTGCGTGAAGAATAACATACCGGATGCAAAATTAGGATGATTATCAAAAGATAGGTTTACTAAGAGGAACAGATTGGAGAAGGTTTTATAAGAAGTGCGTGAAGAACTAACATACCGGATACAAAATTAGGATAGTTATCAGAAGATAGGTTTACTAAGAGGAACAGATTCGAGAAGGTTTTATAAGAAGTGCGTGAAGAATTAACATACCGGATGCAAAATTAGGATGGTTATCAGAAGATAGGTTTACTAAGAGGAACAGATTCGAGAAGGTTTTATAAGAAGTGCGTGAAGAACTAACATACCGGATGCAAATTTAGGATGGTTATCAGAAGATAGGTTTACTAAGAGGAACAGATTCGAGAAGGTTTTATAAGAAGTGCGTGAAGAATAACATACCGGATGCAAAATTAGGATGATTATCAGAAGATAGGTTTACTAAGAGGAACAGATTGGAGAAGGTTTTATAAGAAGTGCGTAAAGAACTAACATACCGGATGCAAAATTAGGATGGTTATCAGAAGATAGGTTTACTAAGAGGAACAGATTCGAGAAGGTTTTATAAGAAGTGCGTGAAGAATTAACATACCGGATGCAAAATTAGGATGGTTATCAGAAGATAGGTTTACTAAGAGGAACAGATTGGAGAAGGTTTTATAAGAAGTGCGTGAAGAATTAACATACCGGATGCAAAATTAGGATGGTTATCAGAAGATAGGTTTACTAAGAGGAACAGATTCGAGAAGGTTTTATAAGAAGTGCGTGAAGAACTAACATACCGGATGCAAATTTAGGATGGTTATCAGAAGATAGGTTTACTAAGAGGAACAGATTCGAGAAGGTGGTATAAGAAGTGCGTGAAGAACTAACATAGCGGATGCAAAATTAGGATAGTTATCAGAAGATAGGTTTACTAAGAGGAACAGATTCGAGAAGGTTTTATAAGAAGTGCGTGAAGAACTAACATACCAGATGCGAAAACAGGATGGTTATCAGAAGATAGGTTTACTAAGAGGAACAGATTCGAGAAGGTTTTATAAGAAGTGCGTGAAGAACTAACATACCGGATGCAAAATTAGGATAGTTATCAGAAGATAGGTTTACTAAGAGGAACAGATTCAAGAAGGTTTTATAAGAAGTGCGTGAAGAACTAACGTACCGGATGCAAAATTAGGATGGTTATCAGAAGATAGGTTTACTAAGAGGAACAGATTCGAGAAGGTTTTATAAGAAGTGCGTGAAGAACTAACATACCAGATGCGAAAACAGGATGGTTATCTAAAGAAAGGTTTAATAGGAGGTACAGATTCGAGAAGGTGTTATAAGAAGTGCGTGAAGAACTAACATACCTGTTGCAAAATTAGGATGGTTATCAGAAGATAGGTTTACTAAGAGGAACAGATTCGAGAAGATTTTATAAGAAGTGCGTGAAGAACTAACATACCGGGTGCGAAAACAGGATGGTTATCTGAAGAAAGGTTTAATAGGAGGTACAGATTCGAGAAGGTGTTATAAGAAGTGCGTGAAGAAATAACATACCGGATGCAAAATTAGGATGGTTATCAGAAGATAGGTTTACTAAGAGGAACAGATTCGAGAAGGTTTTATAAGAAGTGCGGGAAGAACTAACATACCGGATGCAAAATTAGGATGGTTATCAGAAGATAGGTTTACTATGAGGAACAGATTCGAGAAGGTTTTATAAGAAGTGCGTGAAGAACTAACATACCGGGTGCGAAAACAGGATGGTTATCTGAAGAAAGGTTTAATAGGAGGTACAGATTCGAGAAGGTGTTATAACAAGTGCGTGAAGAACTAACACAGCGGATGCAAAAACAGGATGGTCAATCTAAGAGTGGTAAGGTGGTCATCGAGAGCGAAACATAACCTCTAATGAGTCGAAGCACGTATAGCTATGCAATTTTTTTTTTCAAATAAACATCATATAATTATATTTGAGCGACATGTAGCTACATATTCATGTTTTGTGCAATTAAAAGTGGTAGCACTGAGCCTGGATTGTTAAGGATCTTGGCTGTTAATGACGTCACGAGACGTTATCGGTATTAATACGGATAGCGGCGCTGGAAGGCTAGACAACAGAAGAAAAAAGGGAAAATCAATGTAAAGTCGCTTGCTAATCTCTCTTCGCATAATATATTATTGTGTGTCACAATAAAGCAAGTTAACATGTTTAATATTTAAACGAAATACTAAATATAATAATATGTAATAACCAATGCTATATAAAATATTTTAGATACAAAATAAAAAATGTCAAACAAAAGTATTGCAAGTCTGTAATAAAATACTTTATTTTTTTTTGTATTTGAAATATTCAGTATTTTAAATAGTAAAATATGTAATACTATATTTCAAATACTATTAATTATTTCAAATATTATAAGTATTTCAAAAACTTTTTAGTGTTTTATATACTTAAATTACATATTTCCATACGATTTATTATATTTCAAACAATACAAGAATTAAAAAATTGTTATAATAGACATTTTCACGGAGTTTAATATATATTTAATGAAGTGTTTGTATACTAAAAGGGGATCTAGCTAAGTTATAATACAAAGAAACTAAATTTTTTATAACACAACTTACGCAATATAAACAAATATTAATATTTCAAATACTCATATGCATTTCAAGTATAAATGTGCTTTAATTACAAATATGTATTTCAAATACTATAAACATTTCAAATATTAATATGTATTTCAAATACTGGTATAAAGGTATTTCAAATACTAAAAATTTGTATTTTGAATTAGTAAACTATTTTAATGTATTAAAATATAAAATACTTTTGAAATGTATTTAAAATAAAAGCATAAATTTCAAGAATTTTATCAAAATACTTAGTCTATTTCAAATAATTATTTTTAATACTAATACAATACTGGTACCTACATAATTAATTATTTTAGTGATGTAATGGAGATGTGAAAATAAAATGGAAATTTAACTTGTTCTTACTGACTGTAGGTATGTGTAATTTAGTTATATACTAGTGTTGAATAATATTTGAAATAAATTTATTTGAAATAGACAAAGTATTTTTAAAAATTTTTGAAATGCTTTTTGAAAAAAGGTTTTTGTTGTTTTATTTCAAATACATTTCAAAAGTGTTTTATATTTTAATACATTAAAATAGTTTTATTAATTCAAAATAAAAAATTTTAATATTTGAAATAAATTTTGTATTTAAAATACCTTTATACAAGTATTTAAAATACATATTAGTATTTGAAATATTAATATTTTTTTATATTGCGTAAGTTGTGCACTAAAGAATTTAGTTTCTTTGTATTATAACTTAGCTAGATCCCTTTGTAGTATACAAAGACTTCATTGTAATTAAATCTATAATAAACTCCGTGAAAATCTTTATTATAACAATTTTTATTCCTTATATTGTTTGAAATATAATAAATCTGATGGAAATAATTAAAGTATTAAAATACTAAAAAGATTTTGAAATATTTCAAATACAAAAAATATAAAGTATTTTGTTATAGATTTGCAATACTTTTGTTTGGTATTTTTTTTTTTGATTCTTAAATATTTTTTCAAAATATTTTATATAACATTGGTAAGTACCCACACTTGATACTTATTTTCATTTCACTTAAATTTAAATTTCAATCGTCATTATGTCTACTCTTTATTGTTAATATATTGTTGTAGGTATTTTTGGAGAAATCATTGAAAAAATATGGCCCGAAATAATTGTAATGAAAAAATAATACAAGTCTTCTGAATATTCTCAATCTATTGACAATATGTTCGAAAACATTTTTTTATAAAAAATAAATTTAAATTTATTTTATTGAAAATGACCATTTTGGAAAAAATCAAAATAATGTATACACAAATCTTATTTGTATTATTTTATACAAATATACATTTATACCTTTCGAACATATTGTCAATGTACCAATACAAATTAGGTTCAATATTACACAAATATAAGCAAATAAATACAAAAATTCCTACCGTATCAGAAGCATTCTAGCCTCTCCGTCTCAACTAGACACCAGAAAGTTGTAACCAAAGGACAACTCGAAGCCTGAAGAACCATCCAACGAAATACAAGTAAACACAACTAACAACCTCCTGAAGAAAATTCTACCAAAATAGAGCACAACACAAAACACATCTGCTCTCTCTGAAATTCTCTACAAGACTGATTTTTTCCTTAGTAACAAGTTCTATTGTAGTCCATTATTGCCCAATTGCAACAAAGAAGTTGTTGTTGTAAATAAAAAAATGTTTTGCAATGTTGTCAAGTATTTTATTTTAATGTAATATACATGCAAATTATTATTTTTTTAATTATTTGCTAAATAAATATTCTAGTTCCATAGTGACTGAGTATATACAGATACACATATTTCTTGGTTAACACAATTCTTAACTATATATCTCTTGTTTTTTATTGACATGTCAATTTTATGCTCTTCCGATGTGTTGAAGGTCTTCGTTTCCATTTTATGTAACATTGTTGAACGTGGAATGTAACCTGCGAGAACGACTTGTAATCAAATGATCATACTTTGACATTGATGAAAAATGACAGATAAAAATAAAGATTGACAAATCTATTTTCAATACTGCCCAAAGGATATTTTATATTCTTGTTTTCTCAGAACTTAGCTAAAACACCAACATGTCACCAGCATTAGACCAATGTATAGTACGACAAGAGATCTCAAGTTGACGTTTAAATTGTTTTATGGTTGTGGTATCTATTCAAAGTTTTGCTCTAGGTACCCAGCTCAGCACTGGATTTGGAAATCCCAAAGTAATATTAGCATGAATAACTTAACATAGATGGATTACTGTACGACATGAAAATAACTAGACAAGGATGTATTTAAAATTTTAATACCGTTAATTTCTTAGCAAGAATCATTATCTTCGTGGAATTGCAAACAATTTTTGCATAAAAGCAAAACTGCTATAACATAATGTTCTTATTACAAAGAGTACATCAACGATACTACAACTTGTGACAATTATTAGAGTATTTTTCATAAAACATGCTATTAAAATTTTAAATACATCCATGTCTAGTTATTTCCAGGTTGTACAGGAATCCATATATATTAAGTAAGATATGCTAATGTTACTTTGGGATTTCCAAATCCAGTGCTTAGCTGGGTACCTGGAACGAACAGTGTATTCTAATGGATTTTGTACAATTCTATACCTCATAGCAGAATGCATAAAGGTCACATTTCTTTCAATTCTTTCACTCAGGGAAAAACTTTGAATAGATACCACAACCATAAAATAATTTAAACGTCAACTCGAGATCTCTTGTTAAACTATACTCGTACAACTATCCTAGGCTCATTTACTAAAAAATACTTATCGAATCTCACAGAGTGTCCAAAAAGTACCTATAAGTCTACACACACTATATTTCATTATAATAGAATGTTCACAATTCATCTTACCATTTGAATGCATACAATTATATTTCTATACTTTCTTTCATTACTCCTTACTATATTCAGTATATTTCTGTATATTCGTACGTAAACTCGTTGTATATTTTTTAAATATGTATAACTTTTAACAAGTATTGACAAGGCTGACGGCTGACGATGACATTTCTTTAAATTAAATTAAATATAACCTGAAATTGTTTTTCAAGTCATTGAAAGCATGATTTTTATCGAAATAATTTTAATTTAATAAAAATACATATTGGAAAAAGCTTATCAGGTAGTATCATACTCATTTAATTACTTTACAAATGTTTTTGTTTATTATATTAGACCCAAAAAGCTATTTGAAAATTGAATCGTTCGTAAACTAAGTCCATGATCGGCTATTCGCAAATTTCTTGTAAGCAAAATTATACACATTTTTTGCTGCACTCCATTTAAAATTATTTCGCTTTAAAATTAGGTTATTCCCCAACTAATCATCCTTCAATTTCTATTCGTTTCAAATCTTCCAACTTCCCTCCGAAATAGGTCATCTTTTGAAAATGTTATTATATTGTTTATCACTATTCCTTATTGCACTACACTTTTTTTTATCGCTCAAAACCTGCAACATAAAGTAAAAAGGTAGAATAGAGATCTAAGTACCGTGGAAATTAAATGCAACAAATGCGACTACAGCGCTGCAGTGTATTACCATTGCAACTGTTCTGCTTCAAGTTCTTGCGGCTATTTTGACTTTCATTTTAATGGTGCTGTTTTCTAAATCGAAGCAGTCATTGTCCAAAAGTGACACAAGTTTAAATCTGTCATTCTTCTGTGAATCTATTTCATGTAATAATTTAATATGTTCCCACTTGACAATTTTATTGGTTTGGAATATGATGTTGTATTTGTTTAAATTATTTCTAGTATTCTTTAATAAATAGAAAGGATCCAAAGCAAACATCAGGCCAAATCTTTCACAGGAAAAAGAAAAAATTGTTTATTACTTGGGTCAGGTTTATTTTGTATAATATTTATTCGGACATGAAGGTGCTTTGCATGAATATTTTACTTTTCTATCCACATTTATTTGAATAACACTAACATAAATATTCCACAACTGAAAAATATTTCAAAGCAAAAACTAAAAGAAAAACAATAAATATAATAGGATATAGTGGTACATACATAAATTTCGCTATAAAATACCTAGATAGTTAAACTTTAAAATTAATTGTAATAAAATCAGTAATTTGTAAACATATTATAAGTAAATGACATTCAAATTCAGGAGATTGATAAGATTGACATTGACAATTTGTCAATATTCAAAAAATTGATTAATTAAGGACTGCAACCTGCGAATTTGAAATGCGGGTTGTCACAAACTTGAAATGTAGTGCATGTTGCCGCTATAATGACACTAGCGCTGCGGTGTTGTGTGGCCAAACTATCGTCTTATCAGTTTTTACCATAGAACTTATAATACTTCGTAAATGGGAGGGGCTTAAAGAGAGACAGTCTGTGGTTAGCATAGTGCAACAAAGACAGAGAGAAAACCACGTGACTTGTGGCAAGAAACGTGTTATCTTCAGTCATTACGCTGACGAATTTTAAAATATTTTGCTTAATCTCTCTTAAATAGTTTATATCGACAGTTATTATTGTTAAGTATATTTAGCAACTTAGTTTATAAAAATTACCATTGACAAAATTTAGTTTGAGATTAAAACCTCTTCGAAAATTTATCTTGCCAAGGAAATCGTTCTCTAAACTATATTTAACAATTTATTAGTCCAACACAATTTCTCATAAATTGTTTATATAGAGAATTATTATTGTTGGGTATATTTAGCAACTTGATTTATAAAAATTACTATTGCCAAAATGTAGTTCCAGATTAAAACCTATTCGAAAATCTATCTTTCAATCTAAACCGTTCGCTAAACATTATTTGACCATTTATTACTCCAACACAATCTCTTCTAAATAGTTTATTTCTACAATCATTGTTGTTAGGTATAGTTGTCAACTTCATTTATTTTATTTTCGAAGCATTTTCACAAAGGAATATGTTCTTTCGCGTTCGTGCGCTAGCTTCGTTTGGAAATTTGGAAAAGTTGCATTTTCTCGTGAATGATAATGATAATTAATTTTTGCTTGAAAATTAATTAGTACTAAATAATAACATAAAAATTACTCTTTTTTTGGTGGTTTGCTAGCTTCACTGAGAAGCTGGCACAGCCACTATTTTTTTTTAAACGGCAAGGGTAATAATTTTATTTTTGCGGTAATTAATTAGTTATTAATTAGTACTAAATAATATAGGATAGTTTTTTTTTAATTGTGCCTATATGGCAATGGAAGACCAGTAGAAACAACATCCAAGTTCATTACTGGAGTAATTTATAAGTAATTAATTATCAATTTATTAGTAAATATGTAGTAATTAATTAGTAATAAATTTGTAATCAATGAATATTAAGGAATTTGTTATATTTACTTTTTTTTGGGTTGTGCTAGCTTAACGGTTAAGTTGGTACAACCCCATTTATTTTTTAAAAAATAACAGTAATAATTTTTTTTGTAATTAATTAGTAATTAATGAGTACTAAATATTCTCATATTTTTTTTTTGGTTGTGCTGCAATGGTTTTGCTGGCTTAACGTATTTGTCGAACAGCCTTAATGCTTTCTTGCCACAAGTCACGTGGTACAAAAGCATCTATCCCTCTCCCACCGCAAAACTTTTTATATAACTATCTCTCTCTTATGTTAGCCACACCATTCACTGTGTACAGCTATTCGTATAGCTCCATCCATGTATATTTATTAAATCAATGGTTTTTACATACAAGTTAAAGACTCCTATACTCTATGATTGACTGCTGCGCCATTTCATGAAGCCACATTTAACCAGACAAAATTTCAAGTTAACCTTCTCAAACGTAGTTGAAACGTCAAACTCTCAGTAGTTGTCAAATCACTTGCTGAATTTGCACGTGTTTCTTGTTTCATTTCTCTTTTTGTGATATTTTACGATTAAAACCAGTTGTTTTTAGAACTACTAGTATTTCATTAACGCTGTGGTGTAAATGTGACTTCGTCTAGTGCTGTCTATAGTTAAAAAATGGAGTACAGAATTAAAATAATTACAAGAATTTGAGTTAGATATTGCTAGTACACTGTAGAGGGCGGCAGCTACAATGACTCACAAAATCATTTTAAGAAAAAAAATCTGCGCAAATTATACACATTTTTTGCAGCACTTCATTTACACTTATTTCATTTGAATGTGAGATCATTCTGCGGCTATTCATTCTTCAACTTCCCTTCAAAATGGATCACGCTCAAAAACTTGTAAAGAAAGAAACATGGTTTTCATTTATTTCGTACATATTTCTCACGTAGTATATTCTGACAGTTGTCAATGTCAATTTAATATCCAATGGTGCCTACAAAAATTATTATTTTTATTAAGTTTCTGCAACAAGTAAACTGCCCTTTGAAAAGGCCAATTGGAACAAAATATGGAGGTGCATAACTAGATGTTATAGTAACTACATAAATAAAATTTCAACATTCTATGTCCGTATAGGAGAATAAAACATAATAGATAAAATATCAAAAAATATATATGTGTTTCATTTAAAAAAGGCAAACAATTCTCGCCAAGCTGTAATGCAACACCCTGTATATGTGAAAATAATTTTACGTTATGCTCCTTGAGTGGACGAATAAACTCTGTAAATAAATTTATGCTGTATTTCTATTTTAAGCAACCAATAAGGGAAGGTATAATAGAAGTTCAGGTATATGAAACTGACTTGTGCGGGTTCTTCAACCTTTTATGGAAGGGTAGGAAGCTTTGTGGTCAGGAGTTATAAAGTATCCCAACTCAAAGGTATCACTTGAAAAGTAACAACAGGTCCGTATTAAATAAATTCATACTGTACTTACTTTGTATAAATAAATAACTAATGATGAAGTTCTTAAAATATGTAACTGGAAATCCAAAGATCACTCAATGAAAAGAAAAATCGTAAGAATGAACAACTTGACTTAGTCAAATCTCCATTGTTCTTTCCGCTTTAATCCATTTTAGATATTCTTACCATTGAAAAGGTGGTTAATACTAAGTTTCTGTCTTTGTTCTTCTGTGTATAAATATTATAAATTTTCTGTGAAGTATATTTATTAGTATTTCCTGTTAATGGACTTAAAAGTCCTAATATAAATAAAAATAAAATTCATGTTTTTTAAACAACCAAGTATTTCTTATATTTATTTAATAATTGTTTCTATTTAAAATTTACGGTTGAATTCGTTTTAATAATTTAATCTCTTCTCAATTTACAAATTGAAATTAGAGGACGGCATTTAAAATGCATTATTATTAGAATATTTTACTCTAGATTTATATTATATATATTTCTGGTACGGCCCTTAACATCATACGACAGAAAAAACTATCTGCCTAAAAGTACCAATACCGCAAGTCCCATAAAACTTTATAAGGGCCAATCGGCTTATCCGAAAGTGAATTTCATATACCTAAACTTCTACTATACCCCCGTTGAGTTTTTTCCCAGTGATGTACTTAGTTCTTAGTTCATACTGGGAAATTCTATTCTATGAGACAAACAGAAGTAGCAACCAGTAAAAGAACTTACTGTCGTGGAAACAAACAATAAACGGGCAAAAAATAATCATCATGCATAAATATTAAAAGCAATGACCCGTATTCCGAGCTCACTTTTATAATAAAATCGCTTCTAGGGAGCCTGATTTTACATTATAATCTTATGAGGCCAAACTTCACTTTTAACAAAAGAACTTATAAAAGTGAGCTCGGAATACTGACCAATGCCTTTTAAGGATTTGATGATGTTCTTAGAAATAGAAAACATAACATCAGAATTGGTGAAAACAAATAACAACATTTTTAAGTCTGTAAATCTTTATTTATCTTCATCAATCACTTCAACTTACGGTAAGTTGTGACTTGAATTTGAATTACAAGTAATTGTGAAAAGAAACATTCATTTCTAATTTTATTAAATAACAATCAATTTAGAAAAATGACTGGGTATATTAAATTTCGTTCCTACATACAGGCTGTCTGTTTTAAAACTAACCATTGGGATCTCGAAAACCGGAAAAGATACAAAGTATTTATTTATTTATTTCCACGAAAAAATGCATGAGTCACTAGATACAAACAAAAAATTAATTTTGCCCAAATTACTTTTTGACTTAAAACTTTCTAGCTACAATTCGAAGTTCTAGTTTGCACATTCTATAGACTTTTTTTTACGAAGAATTGATAGCGGTCCTCAAAATTTTGTTGTCTTTAGTACTGTAAAATAGATTTTTTTCTCTTTCCAACGATATAAAATATCTGTACTTTAAAACAAAAATAAAGTAAGAAATTAGAAAATTATTGATTTTATTTATTTCGAATAAGTATGCTTTTGTTTCAAACACAATTTTGACTAATTAAATCAATTATTGGTTAACTTTGCACTTTACAGACAAAATTTTAAAAGAAAGTCAAGCAGGATATGTTAGGAGTTGAATATGCTACGCATCGAAATAAGCAGATTACTTTAGAAACGTATTTTCAGCGTTACCCACAAAAGCGATGTATTTACTTCTGTTTTGTTTTTGTTGTTTGAAACAAAAGATTTTTGATTTTATATCCAAAGCGCACTGAATAAAATCAATAATTCTCTAATTTCTTATGTGTTTTATATCATTGGAAAGAGACAAAAAATCTCTATTTAATAAGTACTAAAGTCAACTTTGAGCCCCACATGAAAATTGAATGTTATTATCAATTTCTCCAAAAACGTTCTGGCTACAAAAATTTCGATAACCGCTGTCAATTCTTTTTAAATAAGTGTCAATAGAACTAGAAACTTGTATGAATTGAAACAAAAAGAAAAAAATCAATTTGACCAAAATCAGTTTTTAATTCATATCTACACCAACTGCCCACAATTTAACCGATTGCGTATCTCTTACGGTTCTCGGGATCTCAATAGTTATTTTTTAAAAACGGACACCTGTATGTATAGAAAAGTTAATTTAATAAAATTTATAGATTCAGCTGTAGGCACTTGGTGAAACATTATTACAAAATAATAAAAGACACACTTGATGTAAGTTTCACAAATAAGTTTATTGATTACTTAATCGATTTCGGCTTCTTGGGCCTTCTTCAGAAGATGTATAGGATTACAATAAATACAAAAATTGTTACGTGTTCTTAAATACTATTTTTGTGCAACCGGACGCGAAATAAGCATTTTGCAACCGCAATACCGGCCGCGAAATTGGATTTCGCAGCCGTTGTCATGGTAGCGGCCGCGAAATTGGGTAACGATCATTTTGACACTTAACTAACTAAAAGTAGAAATTTATCGTTTATTATTTAGTTTCATCCGTTTAAAATCACAAGATCGCGATTTCGTTACAAGTGATGACTTAGTAATACTTTTGCCTCAGTATTTATGAGCGCAAGAAGACATGTGACATAACCTCGACATCAGCTGTCATTTCCATAGCTTCCTTGAAAGCCGACTTTCAATTTACAATAAAACTGTTTAAAATTGATAAAATTTGTAATTACATATTTATTACGGTTGCACAAAAAATATTGTGTACACCTTGTCCGCGAAATCCTTTAGCGTCCTCGAGATTGTCTTGCCTCGGCCGCAAGCAGCCTCGGCGACAATTTTTCTCGCGGAACGCGAAAGAGCGATTTCGCGGCCTTGGTATACAAATAACTATTAACATCTGTTGACAATAAAAAGATTAGCTGGAAAATTCTTTAATTATGGTTTGCCAGACATTGGAATGAACTAAATCTACCTGATCATTCAGAATATTGCCGCCGGTTTTGATAGCCTTTTGTATTTCGTATGCTTCTAGAAAATCCATCTTCGGACCTTTGTCGGCTATATGTAAAATTTTAAGATTTTTCTTTTCACAAGTATGATTCATTTCATTCAAATTTTTGGCCAAGTTGGAGTCTAATTTGTTATTTTTATAAGATCTCATATGATCATTAAATCTGATATTAAACGTCCTGTCTGTTTGACCTATATAAGAGGCTTTACAATCACTACATTTTATTTGATAAATTCCACTATGATCATATGGATCTGTAAAATTTAGTTTATTATTTACTAAAAGGTTTTTAATTGTATGTTTGTTATAATAAGCTGCGGTTGAATTACATTGTTTTAATTCATGACCTATTTTTAAACTGCTGTTTCCAATATAATTTAATCTACGATATTGTTTATTATCTCCGTTTTCTAATTTAGCATTATAAATTTTGCTGAAGATTAGTTTCTTACTTTTCTTATATATAAGTTTATCAATGATATCCGGGTCGTAAGCATTATTCGCGGCAATTTGTTTAATAATTTTTAATTCTAAGTTATAATTTTCTTTTGATAATGGAATATTTGACAATCTATGAACATGGCTGTTGAAGGCACCCATTTTTATGTGATCTGGATGATTTTAATGTGCTGGAATAACTGCATCAGAATAAGTGGGTTTTTGGTAAATTTTATATTCAAAGGAAGATGTTGTTTTATTTTTTGTAATTGTTAGATCAAGAAAATTTAATTGATGTTCTACTTCTTTTTCTATAGTAAACTGAATGGTTGGGTTAACGTTATTGAGTAGATTTAGTAATTGGTCTAATTGTCTCTCAGACCCTGTGAATAAACATATGATATCGTCTACATATCTATACCAAAAGTTGATATGTTTAATTAGGTGGTTGTCCGAGTAAAAAAATGTGTTTTCCAGATTATCCATAAAATTTTTGCTAATAACGGGCTTAAAGGAGACCACATGGGAATATCTTGGTTTTGTTTATAGTAGCGGTTGTTGAATTTAAAATAATTTTGTTCTGGGCATATATCCAATAGATTAAGAATTTCTGATTGTAAGACTATGTTTACATTGTTACTAATTAATTGGTCTTTTATGATCTCTTTTAGTTCTATAATTGGTATTGAAGTAAATAGACTAGTGACATTGAAGGAGACTAATTTGGCATTATTTGGTATCGGAGTATTTTTAATTTTATTTATGAGGTCTTGGTTATTTTTCATACTTTTGGAAGATTTGAAATCTAAAATTTCTGGTGAAATGTTATTTAAGAGTATGATGCACCCCCTTGGAAATATGCAAAAAAGTGATTTTGTAATCCAGTCATATCTTTGCTATCGTTAAACTTTTGGTAAATAAATAAATTGTAATTTATAGAGTAAGAACAAATATAGGCCGAAACGGTATTATTTTTTTAATTTGTTGCTTTCTTTAATTAATAATTAATTATTAAACATGGTAAAAAAAGCGCCACTTTTCTGAGCAAAATTTTCAAAAAACTATTAGCATTTAGGCATAAATTGATCTTTAATTAACACAAATTATGTATTATTTTTCTTGTTTATCATGTGATTAATGGAATATAAACGGATTCCCGAAACACTTATTCGCTAACAAATGCTGTTAAAATGAGTCATGCAATGCTGCCATCTACCATCATCTTTCAAAACTTTCACATCTAGTGATGATGAGATTTTCGGGATTTTTAGCCGAGTAGACAGAGATAGAGCTATACAAGCCCTGCTCAAGCGACTATGTAATCCGTGTATTCGTAGCCGCCAAAACAAGAAAAATTTCTTTTCTTTAAAATTCATAAAAGTGACATTTTTTGTGCCTTGATTCAAAAGGTAGAAATTAATTTCACATTTATGACGTTTGAAAATATCATTATTATAACGTCAAGTATTAAATTATTTTTTAAAATATTTATCCAACACTCTGTATTACAATGTAATGATGTTTTTAGATAAAGAAAATACGTCATAAGTCACTAATGGGTTTATTATTCAGAAATTCGTTTTTAAATGGTTAATTTCTCAAACTGTTTTCGATAAAAAATCTTTATAGAATATTATATAATTTTAAAGATTTACAATAAAAAACAGTTATCACAGTAAAAAGAAAAATTTCAAAGTGATGATAAAATGGTAAAACTTATATAAGAGAATTAAATAATATTATTGAGTTACGAAAAAAAAATAACTATTTGATAACAACATTTGTCGGATATAATGATTTTATATAGTGCAAAACGTGTATTTCATTATGTAAAATTAGTCCTACAAACATTCCAACAATAACAACATTGAGAGATATTTTAAATGATATTATTCCATAATTAAAAACCGTATTCTTTATTCACGGCAAAATATTAACTTCATCTTAACAATATATATCTTAAATTAACAACAATAAAATCAATATTATTTACTAGATTTTTTTTCAAAACGATTAATTTTAATACTTACGTAAAATTGCACAAATCTGCACTTATTTGAGGAAAACAAACATTAAGACAATGTTTAGAATAATTAATTAGACAAGAAAATGATGTACCCAATTTTCTCCTGTAAGTTCTAATAATAAATTATATCATTTCATCGTCTTTTAGTAGGTATGAAAAAAATAACAAACAGTAACTAATAAAAAGTGAATAAGTGAACTGTTTAATTTCAACAGATTTATTTAATCATAATAAAAATAATAAAAAATTAAAATTATCAAAAAAAAACAAATTAAGATTAAAAATTTATATTAGGATATAAAAAACATAATTGTTGGCTTAATTTCACATAACTACAAATATACATGTGCATAGTTAAACAGCACAGGGTATTTAAAATTTTGATGCAAGAGTAATTTTTAACAAATATTGTTTTCCGAAACCGTAATGTTATTAAAATTATCTATATTTCTGAAAACTGTATTAGTTAAAAGTATTTAAAATATTATTTAAATTTTAACACTTTATATACGCAGTAATCGTGCAATTGTATATATCCTACAGAATACAGGGTGGCCCAGTGAAAATTATCAGCGCAATTTTTGGCCACTTAACATTAATTTTGCAAAAAAAACGCTCGAACACGTCAATTTTAATATAAAGGGGGACACCTAAATGGCTTAGTACCAATGGCGTAACTTCAACCCTAAAATGGGTGTGGACTGCACCTCAAAAATTTTAAATGGAAAAGGGTGTCAAATATGACACAGTTCAAAGGCTTCTCAATTCTCTTTTTAACATTTTTTTTATTTTTCAAATCCGATCATTAGTTCTAGAGAAATATCATTTAAAACAAATTTTATCAGGTGTGAAAAACTGCAATCAAGTAGGCTTAAACAAATGGAAAATTTCCTATAAGAACATGTAAAAATTATTTGTACCGGAAAACGTCCGGGGTACAGCGCACGATACGGAGGCTTAGATTTCCGACTAGTAAGTTACGGACATCTGTTCTGAAACTTTTGTATGAATGCGAAACATGTACCCATTGACTACCTGGCGTTTCTAGTGTTTCAACGGAAAATAACGAAAAGTACCGAACTACTGCACTCTTAGTATGAAAGCGAAATTTTATTACCCCAGGTACTCAACCCGTCTTCACCCGACCCCGCACTGCAGCACTAGCAGTAAGGGTGCATTCATATACCTATTATTAGGTATATGGGTGCATTACACCCTTAACCAGCGTGCACTGGGTTCCCATGGCAACAGAGAAGCGTGTGGTGTAATGCCTCAAAATACAACCTACGTTCAAAAAGTCAGGTCTCACCATCCCTTCTACGGAAACGCATAACTCACTTGTGACATCAGTGTGGCTCGAAGTTAATTATAAATAATTGGCAACATAATTTTAACTTTCAATTACATTTTAAGTTATAATTATTCGTATACTTACGACTAAAAGATTTCCCCCATTGAAAGAAGAAAGTTAAAAAGTAAATTGGCCGAAATCAGTTATTGTTATATCTAGTGACCTACACATATTTTCGGGAAAACAAATACAGGATTAAAATAGGCAACTAATGCGGCAACTGTGCCCAAATTTAACCGACTTCGTATCTGTTACGATTCTCCGAATCACAATGGTTAGCCTCTTAAAACGGACTCCTGTATACTAGCTTAGGATTCCAATATATACAAATCTGGTCAATTAAATCAGTGAAAATTATAAATCACTGGAAAACCGAGAAAAGTTAGGGAAATTTATATGGGAAAAGCCAACCTGTAACTGTGGTATCCGAGAGAGCCACTTCCTAGAGATGGCAGCATTGTATTTTACATAAGTGCTAGTGTGATTTTCATACCTTGTTTTGAGGATATTTTGTTATTTTTAATTCGACTCAAATTTTTTAGTTTATCGCAATGTCAGATTTATACATTTATTTAAATGCTGTGCGGCCTATGGTCGAAGTAGAAGCATATTATAAACGGAAAATAAGATTCACTATTGCGGTTATCTGCTTGTTAACTACTTATTTAATTATTTTTAGGTGGACATATTATTTTATACGATTGTAAGGCATATTAACGGAATAATATAGAAATAATTGGGCTGTCTTCAAATATCTAATTTGAATAAATCTTAATGACATTAAATACAACTGACACTTCGGAGAAATGTGTATGCATCTGTAAAGCATATAGAGAGTAGTACAAGCGATCGTTGATTTGTTATTATATTTATTTATTTTTTATATAAATACACCATAAAAAATTTAAATATATATATATATATATATCATAATACCTATAAGTTCCTTATTTTTTATTCGATAGGTACATAAATATAAACATGTACAAATAAGGGTAAAATATTACTGGAATTCAGTCAGTTGAAAATGGTTTTATTTCTACTCCAACTGGTTTCAACCCCACATGGGTCTTCTTCAGGGAGTGAAAGTCAGATTATAAATATAAAACATGTGTTGTATCGGAGATACATATATAACAATATAGTTACAAAATATCATGGTTTTTAGTAAAAACAGGTCAGTGTAAAACAATTTGAAAAAATACAGTGAAAATATATAAAAAAATATTTTAAACAAAAACGTGTTTAAAATATATATTAGAATCTGCATATGCACCGTGTAGGTACAGGCTCAGCGCCTTGCAGTCTGTCCCTTTCAAGTGGTTTGGCATCTGGCTTTAGCGCCAGGACGTGTAGTCCATGGGCGTGCGGACGATCTCTTTAGAAATCTTCTACATTTCAAAATATCTAACAAAGCATAATATTCTTTGCCATATTACATATTTATTAAAATTAACAACACCATCTTTTCTAGCGTTCTGTGGGTAAATTTAGTTTTATTAAAGTATATTATTTTATCTACTATCACACTATGGTGAACTCATTAATTTGCAAGTTATTGTATGTGATGTGTGTCATTAATGAAATCGTATGTTAAACAAACCAAATCGTGTGTAAAAGAACAATGTAAATTAAATGGCACTATCATTATTAAACGATTTCTGTTAACAAATGAAAAATATGGTTTGTCACAACGGTCATATACAACACACGTTAGTACAACCAACGATACAGTATCGTAGAAAAATATACTACAAATTATCATACATTTAGATTTTGTACAATATATTTTAAATGTGAGAAATTTGTACGATAGTTTTATTTCTTAAATTGGTAATATTCTATCGTTGTCAGCACTGAGGAATACTGAACGCAACCCAGTATATTGTTTGCCTATGTTGCTGTGTGCGTTGGGTATTTTTTCAATCATCTATAAAAAAATGAATTACGTACTATATTGCAGATATTTTATAATTTAGGTTTCGTTATTTTAAACAGAATTGATTTTATAATGGATGATGAAAAAATTTGTTTCACCTCCTGAAATTTGCTCCCTATTTACATTTTTATATTTCTATTTATTTTTTTCTAATTAGTACGTAGATAAAATATTGTATGACACTCATGTGTGAAGGACTTTTATGTACTCATTACGATTAAGACACTCGATTTCGCTCGTGCCTTAAACTACGTAATTCATCCACAAAATTGGAGTATATTGGGCGTATTTTTTTTATTAAAGTATATCATTTTATTTATATTGGGCGTATTTTACTACAGAATATTATAAATGATATGTGTTGTAAGTTGTAATAACACTATGCTTTAGAGATTTTTACGAATGACTTTAATACATATACAATTTTTAACTGTATGTTGTTAAAGTTACCTGTACTTACATGATAACTGAAAGGACATGGTTTTTACCAATGAGATATTGAAATTGATATTTATGTTATTTAAAATACTTGATTGGTACATCCGAACATATTTAAATAACGATATAATTTTATATAATAATCTAAAGAAGTATGAATACCGTATAGAAATTTTTGAAGTCTACGCCTATGCCCCAAATACATATAGTGGGATGCATACAATATTTCCGTATGTGGCAAGTGTTTTCTGACCTGGCCTGCTAAATGTAAACAAATCCAACCCTCGACTAGTTTAAAAATAAAAACAGATGTTCATAAAATAATTATTCACAAAAATATTTTATCGTAATAAAGATTATTTCTAATATTATTAATAACAAAATTATAAATGCTGGCAGTACTGCTTCAATACATACTACAATCATGAAATATTGCACACTTAAATAACACAGTACATTGTATTATTTTACTTTACAATTTATAATTTTGATATTTTTTTTTTTGTTCAACTTTTTTTACAATTATCAAAACTTATCTTACGATTCAAATATCTCAGTCTAATGTAGGTTTTTGTTCTCAATAAACAAGAAGAACTTCAAATGGAATAGAATTATTGGGCAGCTTGTGCAACGTTTTTTTAGAGTGACCATTCGTACTGATTTTGTCAGTACAGTACTGATTTTTAGATCCTTGTACTGATAAACAAATTGTAACATATTTTGTACTGATTTTTTACATACTGTACTGAATGTACTGATTTTTTTTTTAAATTGTAACATATTTTTTATAATTATTTTTGGTAGATGTTTAAACATTTTCATATAATTTAAGTATTAACTAAAATTTCTATCTCTCGACATGGTTTGATTTTATTAGTAAGTGACTTGGTTAAAAGGTTTGATTTTGAGAGGAACAGTAAACTTTAGTAATAGCTATAAAATTATAGCAGAAATATCGCTATAATTTTTCGACTTGTTTTCAAAGCTAATGTAGAAAAAGCAAACACAATAATAATATAATAATTTTAAAGAAACTAAAACAGTATTTGCTAAAACACTGTTTAAACACAATAATAGTTATTTGTCAAACTAGAGAGGAAAGCGTATCTGTATCTGTATCTCGAGCTCGTGTGTGACTCACGAGCGCAGCAAGTGAGGCATTCGAGTGAGAGTGGAAAAAGTGCTTTCCTTTCGTGTTAGACACAACATTTTTTTCACGACATATTTTAAAAATCCATTTATTTGAATGAATAGGCGCAGCAATATGATAAGTTAAGTTATAACTGTACTTTAAACTTTGACGTTTACCGATGCAGTTGTTTATTTCCAATATGTCAATTTAAGTTGTTTAATTGCGAAATAATATAATTGACATAATATCATTATTAAATAAAAAAAATTAATATAACTATGAATTTTTCCAATATTACGTACTATACTATTGGTAACACTGTACATTTTCCTCTCTAGAGAGGAAAAAATAACTTTCCTCTCTATATCGCGAGAAGAAAGTAGAGCTTTCTATGCATGTCGTGAAAAAAAGAATTTTTAAACACTAATCATCGCATACAATCAAATTTCATTTTACATTTTAATGTAATATTGTCAATAAGTAATCTAAATATATAGAACATTGGTTTTGTACTGATTTCATTAAAAAAATAAAGGGTCACTCTAGTTTTTTCAGACTTATTATTAAATTCAGTCTCTAGGATTGTAGTGGTTTGTAAAATATTTTCATTTTGATATAATAGATTTTCTCTTGAAATAAAGTTAGCCGATTTATTAACTTCTATATTTTATGTTTCTAAACCTAAATCATATTTGTCACTAAATTTATTAGCCAAATAGAATTACTTTTTAAAATCTGCTTTAAAAAAATTTATACATGATAATAAAATTTTAATATCCTATTAGGAGATTTTTTTTTTAATAAAAAATTATTTACACATTTATTGTAAATGAAAATAATTGATTAATTCTAATTACATATGTCAAAAAAATAATATTAAAAAAAATTAATACTACACAAATTTTTTTCGAACTGTGTCATGTTTGACACCCTTTTCCATTTAAAATTTTTGAGGTGCAGTCCACACCCATTTTAGGGTTGAAGTGATGCCATTGGTACTAATCTATTTAGATGTCCCCCTTTATATTAAAATTGACGTGTTCGAGCGTTTTTTGCAAAATTAATGTTAAGTAGCCAAAAATTGCGCTGATAATTTTCACTGGGCCACCCTGTATGTGAAAAATAACGAAAAATTAAAAAATGATTTATGTATATAAAAAAATAATTCATTCGTAACTTTATTTAAGAAATAGTAATATTTATAAAACATAATTATATTAAAAGCAGCAATAATAAAAATGATAACATTTAAAATCTGAATGTACAGTACATTTAAATATAATGAAAAATAAAATTGTTATGCTACGAATAAAAATAATACATATTTGTTGTTAAATAATAAAAACAGTGTAAAATAATAACTACACATGTTAAAATTATAATACGAAATAATTTTTTAAATTAAAATATGAAACAAATAGAAAGTATATATACCAGAAATAAAACTTTAATAAATACATAAACAACAACTTATAGAAGCTCTGACATATCAAACACCGTAAATATATAATTCAATAACATTCAAAACTAACTACTGTTCACTATGAAGTACAAAGAATAATTTTAAAAAGACTGAGATTGCATAGAAACATCTTTCAAAGTTCAAATAGTTGATGGCGGCATACAACTTTAGCCAACCGTTTTGCTGAAATTAGGCATGCGCATAACTTGAAGGAGCCAGAAAGAAGCGAGAGAAAAATATATTCTGTCTCCCTTCCTAGTGGTCGCTAAATCTTCTTCATATAGTTATTAGGTATGTGCGTGAGACCAACGAGATTATTGTGGCACTTGTTGTGTGACTACGTTCTTGTAACCACTCGTGTGCAGACAGAACAATTCGAAATAGATTCTCGTGTTGACATGTGTTTATCAGGTACAAATTAGTGAAAACTAGAAATCATAGTGTTAGTAGTATTACAGAATTTTAAATCCAGTTGATAAGATTTTGCCAAATATGCATATTATGATGAATTTGTGTTTTTTGTGTACGAGAGACTACAACTGTGTGTTTGTGGATGACAAAATAGCGTCCCAAGTGGAGTCTCTTCTCCCTGAAATTGTAAGTAAATTTAAATAATATTCTTATGAAACTGGAACTGTTATACATATACCTGAATTCTGTCCTTTATGTATAAAATGTGGACTGTGCTTGTTTAACACATACTGGGTAGAATGCGAAATTGGAAACACCTTTTTTCTCGGAAGTTATTATAGATACCAAAAAATTGTTTGAATAAAGTTTTTAGTACTTTTAATAAGCTAACGAAATATGTATAAATTTTGTGAAAAAGATTAATTTTGCCATATTTGTACTTTTTTTAATGGAATACTATGTATATTATTGCACTAATTAATAGAAAATAATTTTTCCTTTAAAAAAGTTGTAAGGGTTGTAACCTTCTAAACTTGATAAATTTCGAGATATTAATAATAGTATATTATTGAACAAGCATAATATGTAGGCTATATTACACGATGATGTAATTAAAAATACGAGCGGTAGCGAGTATTTTTAATCATCTGAGTGTAATGTAGCCATATTATGCGAGTCAAATACTATACTTTATCTACAACTATCAGGCATATAACAAATCTGATATTATTTGTTAAATATTCAGTTAGTTGTGGGTAGTTCATATATAGCTTAACAGATGGCGCCACAGTAGCACTTAAATGTCAAAATCACTTTTCAAATTGTATTTATTATACTTTTATAAGCATATATATTGATATTTATAATAAAAAATATGTTATTAATAAATTAACAGTTTAATACAATATTATGTGTTAAATTATATGCCCTATTTATTACAGAAAAGTGTAGCGTGTATCATGACATTTCATATTACACTTGTGTAATATGAGTAGTATATTATATGTAGTATCACACGTATAATGTACCTATATTTCAATAGTTGTAGATAAAAATATTTAAATGTTTCTTCTCAAATTAAAGTGTGCGTTGAATTTTTTTTAGCGCAAATACAATAAAAAATGACTAAACTGTCAACATGTTTTGTTCAACGCACACTTAATTTTGAGAAAAACAATTAAATATTTTCATAAATATCTCAAAATATATAAGTTTAGAAAGTAACAACCCTTAAACTTTTTTAAAGGAAATAGCTATTTATGTATTAAGGGCGAAATGATATAGATTTTGGCCCGCGGTGCAAAATTGAAGCCCGACGCGCAGCGGAGGGTTACAATGCACCTAGGGCCAAAATATATTTCGCTCGTAATACATACAATATTTTTTGCACATCCGAAGTAGTATTACTTCATCACCGCGATCAAAGTAAAACGATGTTCAAATCAAATTCAGATCATAGTAGTCTATTTGACATATGTACGTTGTCATGGATAACAATGAAAACAAGCATGAAAAATTGGGCACGAAAAGCTCTAGGGCGAAAATGACTACTTTTTCGCCCTCGGGCGAAAAAGAGTGTCATTTCGCCCTTAAAACAATGTTATTTGTCCGACTTTTACGCCCGGATGTGCAAAAAATTATTTTCTAAGAATTAGTGCAATAGTATATAGAGTATTCCATTTAAAAAAAGTACAAATATGGCAATATCTACGAAAATTAAACTTGTTTTTTAACCAAACTTATACAAATTTAGTTAGCTTATTAAAAGCACTAAAAAAATTATTGAAACAATTTTTTGGTATCTATAATAACTTCCGAGAAAAAAGTGTTTCCAATTTCGCGTTCCACTCTGTATATTTGAAAATGAGCGATGTGTACAATGCTATGTCTACATCTTGACTTTTACTATAGGTATACATAAATACTCTTAACTTGCGGGGGTGATAAGCATAAAACAAAAAATGTGAAGTGGTTTGGGGCACGAAATACTTATGACAGGGTTAGTGTGATTTTCCTAGAATTGTCACATCTGGAATATAACACACAACACGACCAGATATTCGCGCGGAATATGAACTCGTAGCCACCTAGCGACAAAATTTGGAAACCAGCAAATCAGGGTTGAGAGATTTAAATCAGATTGATTTAAATCATGATTTAAATCAAGTGAATTTTTTAAAAAATCTTTGATTTAAATCAAGATAAATTAAACTTAATATTTTAAACGAAAAATGAATAATTTTTGT
This sequence comes from Stenolophus ochropezus, assembly GCA_035578165.1. Lineage (NCBI taxonomy): Eukaryota > Metazoa > Arthropoda > Insecta > Coleoptera > Carabidae > Stenolophus > Stenolophus ochropezus. The sequence continues at coordinate 11,566,644 of JAQOWZ010000012.1, read as the reverse complement.
TATTATCCTTATAAATGTATTTATTGAATTAAAAATATAAACAATTTACAAAAAAAAAATATTATAAAAACAAATCACAATTCAATTAACAAAAAAAGAAACTTTTGTTCATTTAATGGCACATTGTTATTGTAATATTTAAATTATAACACCAGTTTTCCAGCCTTTTCAGTTCCTAATCTGTTTCGCAATTTGGAATGTACGAGTCCAAACGCTGAAAAAAAATGTACGTCGACGCAAGCACGGCGCACAAATAAGGATAAATATGAATAACCAGGATTAGGACTGTTATATATTTTTGAATAATTACATTGGAAAATTTATAATACTTAAAAATTTAATATAAACTACCTATTTTTACACACTTTACAAAAATAAAAAAAAAATTAAATAAAAAATCTTATTTAAATAAAAAAAATCATGATTTTATCCACTGATAGCCGCATGGTCGCATAGAGTTTTTATCGCTTTGTATATCGTACTCTTCGTCTTCATAATTATTGTCCAAAATAGAAATGGACCTGTCAATCATTCTCGCGCATATAATGCAATAAACAAGTTGAAGGAGACGGCAACATAAATATAGTTTTTTTCTAATGGTGTTCAATGTGCCGCACAGTACATACTATAGGCATCGTAGACCCATGCCTGGCCTACCGGTGGCCCTGTGCAATACTGGGTTATAGGCGAAAAAAATCAAAGTGGCTGACCTCTGGTGGCAAACTGCGGAACTAGAGGAACAGGGAAAACATTTCTTCTTGTATTGAAGTTTGTATAGAACAGTTTGATCTTTTTTCGTTATTATAATTGTTTAACCTTAATATTTGTTGTTTAATAAAAATATATGCGTGGATATAGTTTACACACATCATTTTAAAACTTTGGGTATGTTATTAAGTATTTTGTTGTTTGTAATATGAATTATAATATCGTTTCGATGATTCGTTTGCAGCTACTATTGTATGTTATTATGGCAAGTAAAAGTAAACGATACTGCTCAGTGCCGCAATGTAATAATTATAAATCTGATAACATAAGTATTCACGCATTTCCAAAAGATCCAGTTCTCTTAAAAAAATGGGCAACCGTACTTCGATTTGGTAAACGAATTACAAAAGGGATGTCTGTTTGTTCTGACCATTTTGTGCCTTCTGATTTTCATCCACGTAAGTTAAAATTACGAATTTGTTTTATGAATGATTGAAATAATATTATGTGATTACAGTTCGTGCCTACTCTACTAAACGATATTTAAAAATTGGAGTTACATGTACATTTCGCTTGCCATTGTTGTACGTCTACCCCAGGTTTCACAACAATCTCGATTAAAAGGGGTCCCCATTTAAATTGCTTGTTTGTAAACAAGACCCAATAATTGTACAAATATCAGCATGATCAGCATCTTCTTTCAAGCCACACAATGTAACATGTTCAGCTTTAAATACTGCTTCGCCTTCTTTTATTGGACACGAAGTAGAAATATATTCGAAAATATCACTTAATTCAATATTAAGCTTATCCATTTTGCAAAATATCAATCTGATGTTTAAAGTAAAACGAGTAAAACTGTAATGGCACACATACACAATCATTTTACTTTCCCTGTTCCTCCGCCATTTTCATACTGATAGCAGCGCCTCTATATTTCGATTTTTTCGCCTATAGTAGCTATATCTACCCCATATCAACGATTTACAAAACTGCACTGATCCAATAAACTAGGGGCGTAAACCATATATGGGAAAGCAATCTACCAGTGGCGTGGGATTATTTCAATAACAAATGGAATTTTTGTAAATATTTATATTTTAAAATGCGTAACGTTTATGAATAACAAAAAAATATCATATTTATGAACATCATAAAAAAATTCTAATTAAGTGGAAGCGAATGGATTTCATCGGTTTGATCATTGACAATATTTTTCTTTGAAATAACAGCATCTTTAATATCTAGATTAAAATGTAGAGAAAAATGGATTATATTGGCTTGGTCATTGCCCAAATTTTTATTTGAAATAACAGCTTTTTTAATCTCTAGATTTTCATGGCAAATTATTATTAATCCTTTTTTGTGCTACATATAAGATTACGAATCACCCTTTCCATAAATTATTATTACCTGCTAATATAATCGTCAGCAAATCCTGTGCTTTTTTTTGTTTATTGCAGTTACATGTTCTTTAAATATAGTAGTAGTTTCCCCATATGAACTAGGAACTAAGTACGCCACTGGTAAAAACGCAATGGGGAGAACCTTCTCCCATTGGTTGCTCAAAATATGTACGAAAATGCGTCTTTCGTGCAGGTTCGTTTCTATATTGGACTATCAACATTTTTCCATTATTCCTTTCTTTCTGGATTTTATTCACATTTTTACAAAAATTCTTACCTAAACCTTATCTAAAAATCAGTCTTTTTGGACTACTTACAGAATTTTTCTATAATTTTCTCTTCCTGGGGTGGTATTCTAACAACTACTTTTGTTAAAATATCAGTTACAAACGTCAAATGTCACCATGGCAGAAATTAAAATTTACAATGAATTTAAGACATTTACACATGTTGAAGAATATATAGTGTTCTTTGTAAGTGTAGGGGTACGTGTCAACCATAAATAACAATTATTTTTATAGAATAGCAAGTAAAAATTGTAGTTAACATTTGCAATTGAAATTATAACAAGCCCAAATGATAGCTACTGAACTTATGGAATCCCACCCCAGAATTGTTACCCTTTTGTGACGAGCAAAGTAAAAGTAAAGTATCAAAACAGAAATTGCTGTATATGGCTACCACTCTAAAGACAGCAAAAAGTTGATATTCAGTTTCCATTTTTTTTCAAAAAAAAAAATGAAAGTTCCGCTTGTGCAATAAATTCGATGAAACGGAACTAGTTGATAAACGAAAGACATGAATTAAACTTACTTGAAAATTACAGATTATAAAAGCACAAATGTATATGTATATTCTTATCCTAAAATATGTAAAATAATATTATAATAACATGATTTTTATTCGTATTTACTTGAAAAAGATAGATTATAAAGGTAAAAAGTACACAAAACTTTGAAATGAAACTAAATTACACGTTCACAAGGCAGCTAAAGTCAGCAAAGTACTACAATGGTCCTCTATTTTGTAATTAATATTAGCGCCGCCAACGGCAATGTTCATCGCGAATACTGCATGCTATTACGTTCTATTAAATATACAGGATGGTGCCACGAACACCCGAACATAGGGATTTAATATGTAAAATCATGTTTTCCTAATTTCCTTATTATGTTAGGTAAAACACGAGGTAAAAAAGCTTCAAATAACAGTCGTAGAGCATAAAATTTTGCCTCTAATCACAGAGCAAAAATAATTTTGCGCGCCTTGTAAGGTCAGAAATAAGGTATAGAAACGACTCAAATCACCCCAAAAATAGCGATAGCCATGGAATTGAAACAAAAATGAACAAATGTTTAACGATTTATCTGGCAAGTTAACTGCGTTAATTTTTTTTTATTATTATTTGAAATTATTGTTGAATAAACCAAAAATGGTATTTCTAGGAGAAAAATATAAAATGGTGCCATGTACAGGCCTGCGCACGATTGCTACCCCCTAATATATTACTAATAATTAAAAGTTTATAAATGTTAAAATCAGGCCATGTATCCGAAAAAAATACTGGTTGACGGTTAGCCTTTATAGAGAATGTTATAATAATAACGGTTTTAGTTCGAAAACTGTTTTTTGAAAGTTAGAAACTAGTTTAAACCGGTTAATATATCGGTTAAAAAATTAATTAAAAAAATAATAATTTAAAAAATTTAATTAAAAAAAATATTAATTAAAAAAAATTACTATCTAAAAAACATAACAAATAAAAAAATGCAATTTAATTAATGAATATTTGCAAAAATTCCAGTAATACCTTCAGAAAAACGCAGGTCACATTTCAATTGTAAACTTGCCTATGCTGACAAAGAGACTACCTCTAAAGAGTACCTACTTTTATGACTTTCCAATAAAATGGAAATTGTAAAAACTGTCATTACTCATATTCAAATACAAATGATAACACTGAAATAAAAAAATTAAACATTTTTCATGCTGAAAATAAAGGTTAATGTTTGCTAAAACAGGTTTATTTTTTTTTTTGATTAAAGGCCCATTCACAAATCACGTTTTAGTTTTATGGCCGTTTGCACCAACATAACTTAAATTTTAAGCTTGCCTTAAATAGACAATATCGAATCGAAATAAAATGTTAAATGAATGATTTAATATTGCTGTCAAAAATTCGATTAGATTTTTTTTGTTTAAGTTTGGCTTAAAATTTAAGCCTTGTTGGTGCAAACGGGCATTAGTGACCTTGTAGCATTGGTTTCTGATACAAGCATTCACAAATCAGTATTTAGTTTTGGTTTTAGCATAGAACATTGCAAACTCCAAACTTGGTTTTAGTTTTATGTTTCATATTTAAGAACGAACCAATAGGAAGGCTCGTAGAAAGAAATAGCGATATATGGTTGTTCTTGTCTATAACTGTCAAGTTTTGTCTGCAATATTATGAATAATAAAAAATATTAAGTGCAGTTTTATTATTAAAACTGTATAATGATAAAAAGAAAAAAAATAGAAGATGGTGGGTACGCCCAATAAATCGTATTGGGATCATGAATCACGTCATCGAAATGTGTCCTGGCTTCCTGTTTTACCGATTTCTTTAATCTGTGTCTTTATTTGCCAATAGGTGTCACTACCTACTAAAACCACGACTAAAACATGATTTGTGAATGCTACTGCAGATTGCCGTAAAACATAAAACGTAAAACTAACACTAATTTTGATTTGTGAATGGGCCTTAACGGTTACCGGTTTTTTCAGCCTTAAAAATATCATTAAAAATTTCAGTTAAAGTTCTCAATTTTCGTTAAAAATATCGGTTTCCGGTTTTTATTAACCGGTTTTTTACCGGTTACATGCCCTGCTTAAAATGAAGTACTTACTTACATACATAAATTTTGCGGGCGAGGACAAAGCAAACATATTTATTATTCTGTCATTATTCATTGAATTAAACCAAAAATTGTGTTGACAAACACGAAATATCCCAAAAATACTCATTTTTGTGCCCAAAATTTTGATTTTAGGAAATAGTATACATTGATAAATCTCGTTGCGCTGATTTCAAATTTTTAAACGGAATTTAATTATATCTTTTCGTTCCTACGATGTTTGCTGTCAAAGTTGCACTTCAAAGAAATGTGTTTTTCGGCTATATCTCTAAAATGGGTATAGATACAATCTCAACGATTACACCACTCGATTCTACGGGAAAAGATACATAAAGAAATGTTTTTTCCGCATATACGTTTTTTTGGAACGATTAGGTGAAAATGAGAAAATCGACAAAAACCTAAATTTCTAAATTTCGCCGAGCAATTTTTTTTCTCCAAAACATTTTCTAGACATAAGTAAATATCGATGCGCTGATTTTAAAATTTCAAACCGAATTTAATTATCTCTTACTGTTCTCGAGATAATCGTATTTAAAGTTGAGTTTTGGCAATACCTAAAAACACAGGTATTTTAGATATACCACTTTAAGGGTTAGCTTTACGACTTCGTTGACCTCACCAATAGATTCTACGGGCAAAATAACATAAGTATACCAATTTTTAGATTTTTATCTACCACATGCAACACAACTGACCATAATTATTACTATACAAGAATGCATGGTGAATATGCAAAGAAAGTTAAATAATTACGATACAGTTTAATTTTATTTTGATAGAGTGAAGAACGCGCTGCTAAATTGTAATTTAGTGCAAGCACATGCAACTTATTTAAATGGTCAACAAGAAATGAGTCATATTTGGGTTTCAAAATGACGGCTTCCGTCACAGTTTTTCATCTAGCCACTAGATTGCAACCCTCCTTCCTCAGATTTTATATTCAAAGTTTGAATCTATAATACTGTAGCGATTGCAAGGTCACGTCGCGGGTATATCACAGACAGGTCGAGCCACATCAGTCACCCTTCTATTGTACTGACGCATCGAAGCAGCCAGAATATTTGAGAGTTTAATTGCTCGGGTATATAAAGCCAAGCGGAAAAGACCGCGGGGATAGTCTGATTTTAATTCAAGTTGTTAATATAAATGGTTGGTGTCATAAATATTGTGTAAGTAAATAGTGCGTAGTATTAAGTGTTTAAATACATATTTTTATCTACTATCACAGTATAATGAACTCATTAAAATGCAAGTTATTGTATGTGCTGTGTGTCATTAATGAAATCGTATGTTAAACAAACCAAATCGTGTGTAAAATAACAATGTAAATTAAATAGCACTTTCATTATTAAACAATTTCTGTTAACAAATGAAATCCATGTTTTAACTGAATGGTCATGTACAACACCCGTTAATACAACCAACGATACAGTATCATAAGTAATATAATAAGAGCCAAGAATTTATTGGAAAAAAATACGAATAGTTGTTGCGTAGTAACAGACAAACGAGTGTCAAAAATCACATGTAAGAGTCATTTTTGACCCGAGTTGTTACTTCGCAGGAATTACGAGTAAATTTTACCAATTAAATTCTTAGCTCAAATTATATTTGATTGATTATTTCACGAATGACAAAAAATACAAGTAAATAAACACATTCTTGTTCTTTTTATATTCTCTGGAACACTTTGATCAATGTTGATATTAATTTCATCGATAAAAATGTCTCCGAATCTCATCCTCAATCAATTTCATCACGTATCACTGTATTTTTTGACGTTCCAAACGTAAAAATTTTCATATCAATAAAATATAACCATGACGACGCTAGTGTGATTTTATCAAATTTCTTCACTAAAATACGGCCTACCCCCATCAAATGAAGCATTCTGATTCTGATTGGGTAGAAATGACATGTGTGAAATAATGATAGAAAAATATACTACAGATTATCGTACATTTAGATTTTCTACAATATATTTTAAATATGAGAAATTTGTATGATAGTTTTATTTTTCAAATTGGAAATATTGTATCGTTGTCAGCACTGAGGTATACTGAACGGAACCCAGTATATTATTATGTTTTCAATCATCGGTAAAAAAATAAATTACATACTTTATTGTAAAATTAAAAATATTTTATTATTTAGGTTTCGTTGTTTTACACAGAATTGATTTTTAATAGATGTAGAAGAAATTTGTTCACCTCCCAGAAGTAGCTCATACAGCAAACAATATAACCTCAAATTTGCTGCCTTTTTACATTTTTACATTTCAATTTATTTTTTCTAATTGGTACGTAGATAATAGCTATTTATGTAACCAGTTAGAAAATGCCTTATTTTGTGTAACGGTGGGAAATCGCGCAAGTTACACAAAATTGCATTTTCTAACGTATTACATACAAGATTTTTTCTAATTTTGATAATATTATTGCAATTTTACTATTTTGAAATTATTTATTTTTATAAATTAATAAAAAATTAAATACGTGGGTGCGCTTTATTTCGATTGTTAATGTTGTTTTAAGTTTGATATTTCTGTAAAAATACTGAAATTCTTGGTTCTTTGCTAATATAACCAACCTCGTAGCTCTTATAGTTCTCAAGATAGCAATGGTGGCACACTCAAATGGAACACCTGTTTATGGTATTCCATTTAAAAAAAAGTACAAATATGGTAATATCTGCAAAATTTAAACTTTATTTTACCAAATTTATACAGATTTTGTTAGCTTATTAAAAGTACTCAAAACTTGATTTAAACAATTTTTCTGTACCTATCTATAATAGCTTCCGAGAAAAAAGGTGTTTCCAATTTCGTATTCCACCCTGTATAGTCCATATTAGTCTCTAATTTTCTACCAATCGACCGACATCTAAATAATCCAAAATGACTTGCCAGTTAAGTAAATTTTTCGGTATTAGCGGGCAAGTTTTTCATTGTTGCGACTTGCGTGATGTCAGAGGAGCGAGAGAGACAGACAACAACCTGCGCATTGACATACCTGGTCTCCGTGTATCGTGCCTTAAACCCATGTACAGTAGTAGTTTAGGTATATGAAATTCACATTCGGATAAGTCGATTGGCCCTTATAAAGTGTTATGGGACTTGCGGTAATGGTACTTTTAGTATAAATTTTCTTTCAAAATGTTTCCTAATTATATACTTTTAAATTTAGAGTAAAATATTCAAATAATAATGCATTTTAAATGCCGTCTTCTAATTTCAATTTGTACATTGAGAAGAGATTAAATTATTAAAATAAATTCAACCGTATATTTTAAACACAAACAGTTATTAAATAAAAATTAGAAATACTTGGTTGTTTAAAAAAATTTAATTTAATTTTTATTCATATTTCAACTTGTAAGGCCATTAACAGGAAATACTAATAAATATACTTCACAGATAATTTTCAGTATTTATACATAGAAGAACAAAAACAGAAACTAAGTATTAACAACCTTTTCAATGGTAAGAATATCTAAAAAGGATTAAAGCAGAGAGACCAATGGAGATTTGACTAAGTCAAGTTGTTCATTCATAAGATTTTTCTTTTCCTTAAGTGATCTTTGGATTTCCAATTACATATTCTAAGAACTCCATTATTAGTTATTTATTTATGCAAAGTAAGTACAGTATGAATTTATTTATTACGGACCTGTTCTTACTTTTCAAGTGATACCTTTGAGTTGGGATAATTTATAACTGCTGACCACAAAGCTTCCCAGCCTTCCATAAAAGGTTGTAAAACCCGCATAAGTCAGTTTCATATATCTAAACTTCTACTATAGCAAGTTGCTACAGCGCGGATTTTCCGTTGACCAGCCGCTTTGGCTTGGGTCCCGTCACAAATACGCTGCGTGCACCCACGTGCTGTCCAGATGTTTTCCCTGGACACGGCTGGCGTGGATACAGGAGAGCAGTTATGACTCGGGATTCGTGCGTTCACACTCAATGTAAATGTTTTATAGTAGACGCCAGTGGCGGATCTAGCTTTTTGGGGGCCTGAGGCTACATTTTTTTAGGGGCCCCGTAAAAGAACACCAATTAGAAAAATTATTATAGATAAAACTCAAATTTAGATGTATAGTATTTTAAATAAAATATTTCTGTGAACTGAAATAAATTTATTTTAATTAAAAATGTACACAAACTTAAAATAAAAATATGAAACGTAGGTAAATAAATAAGTGTATAGAAACAGAATTAAATTATATTATATACGTATAAACATATGTAAGTACCTATACTATCATGTGTAATCTATTCCTCCTGTTCTACACAATATCTTGCTTTCGACACTTTATCATGGCATATTCGTTTATTGTGTCGTCATAGTCTATCGATTGTGTAATGTCATTTTCTATTGACAAATAGAAATATAATTTAATCGACTTTCAAGCATTGTCGATCAATATTTATTTTTTATTATAGATAATTTAGAAAAATTTCTTTCTGCCTCGCAACTTGTAATGGGTAAAGTATTGAATATATTTAATATAGTAGTAAAATTTGGAAAAATTTCACTTGAAGTTTTTTTCGTGGATTAATTGCAATATTTTAGAGTATTTTAAATTTTCCATGGCAGTAGAAACTAATAAATAATCTTTGATGGTATTCACTAATTAGTTTTTCGTCTATCTCCTCATTATCATAAGCTATTATTGCTTGAAGATTTCAATTCTCCCACCCTATACTCTGTACCTGGCCAATACAATGTATAAAATGTACATTATATGAAAGAAAAAATCAATTTAAAATTAATTTAGTAGGAAACTAAATATAAATATCGACATAAGAATTTATTTTATTAATAAATACCTTATTTTTTTACGAATAATATATTATAAAAATATACAAACTAATACGATGATTGTTTGTAGTACATGCTTGCATCTTGTTTAATGCAAATAAATTCCGAAAACTATGGTTTCAAATATAATTTCATAAATGAAAAATGGTAATGGTAACGTGGAGATATTTTTACATACCACAGTGTAGGATCTACAAAACCAACAAATTAGTTTACACTATTTTTGAGAACAACCTCACTTACGAAGCTATAACAAATAGCTCTTGAAATCTGGGAACAAAATAAATAAATATATGGCTGTCTGCTTATATTTTAAAGAAAGTGATACTATGTAGTCATAAAATGAACGTAACATAGCAAAAGCACCATCAAATCTTCTCTTGTATCTACATACTAGCGTAGACTACAGAAGCAATATATATTGCTAAATGTTTGATTTTAATTTTCTATTAAAATATTTTGATTTTTTTACTCTCGTAATATACTCACAAAATTTTAATTTTATAACACATACAACATGTGTTTATCTCTATTTAGCAGAAAATTTAAACTGTACAAGATCAGTAATAACCTTATATATGAACTAACATGCCGTATATAAATACACAGAATCAATATGAGGTCATATTCTAGTTGTCCAGCTTGAAAATTTATTCTCACATGGTGTATATTCTTTAAAATATCAAAAATATATAAAAACAGTGATTCCAATTGGTGTCTAATGAGAAACTCCCACTGCTGGGTATCCATGGCAAATAAGTAATTTTGATAGTATGAATGTAGGGAGCTTATTATTTAAACCCGATGTTTTTATCATGTAATCCTGCATAGTATGTAAGTGTGTACTATCCCACACCGAAGGACGTGCTCAACCAAACATGTAGCCTCTCTTTCCCCTACCTGTCTCAACCTATTTCCAATGTACCTAAAAATATCTCCCAAATTTACAGTCATTTCGAAAACCTAATAACAAAACTTATTGAACTAAAGTTTAACAAAAATAAAAATAATATAATACTGCCAAAACATATAAAAATAAGTGAATAAAACAAAATGAAGTACTGTATGGCGTAAGAACAAAATATGAAATGTATAATCTATCACCATTCTAACCACCATTTTGAATAATTCGGCGAGACTTCTGGTGAACTCGCTCGTTAACATTGTTTTGTAGCAAATTATATTGAATTTGAATATGCGGGAGGAGCTTATTATATACTTTCTTAATCTTAGTGCAACCCACTCAGTGTGCAATTTAAATGAAACTGAAACAACATTTCTATTGTATCTGCTCACTCTATAACATGTATACGAGTAGAACATCTTTCTCCTCTAATGCGTAAATAGTTATTTTTGTACTCACTACCTATAAACTAATGTTTCCCGCAGCCATTTCACAATCAGAAAGGCCATATTTCCACTATTGTTTTACTTTCACGCACTAGTGTCTCAACGGAAACTACTTTGATTGAGTAGCTTAAGTGTTATTATATTTTTTTTTTGCACATTACAACAAATTTAATATAAGAACAAGATAATTGAGGACAAGCAGTTAAAAGAATGAAAATTCTAAATTAAATTAGAAATTTAATTGCTAGTTTTAACATTTTAATACTACTAGCGCTATCTATTAGCAACATAAACAAACAATAAAAAATGTGAACAATGGCATACAGTCTAAAGCAACGAATGTTTATTCGTTTTATTGACGATTAAATGACAGTTTTACATTTTTATTAATTACGTTTTATAGTTAATTCGTTCGTTACAAAAAAATCTTGTACAATACTTATGCGGAAATACCTTCCGTGCATTCGCCTAAATGAAATACTTGCTCTCGTTGCTCGCTCGTACTTCAAACTAAACCTCATGCACGGAAGTTCATGTTACCGCATTTGTATTGCAAATAATTATTACATTTAATTTTGACAACTTTTACCGATAAACAAAAGCGGGTCAGCATGAACCATTTCTTTCAAATTTGCATGACAGCTCGCATCGAGACCTTTCATTTTATACCAAACACAAGATACTTCTAACAACTTTTAAAAAAACAAAAGCCGATCAACATGAAACATTTTTGTTAATTCTGCTCATCAGCCCTCAACGACACCTTTCATTTGAGACTAAACACGATATATTTCTGAGAACTTTTTACAAAAAAAAAACCATCAACATGGATTAATTTTGTAAATTCCGCATTCCAGCCCTAATCGAAACCTTTCATTAATTACTAAACACGAGATACTTCTGACAATTTCTTTTTGCAAAAAACAAAAGCTGATCGACATTGAACACTTTCGTCAGTTCTGCAGGCGAGCCCTCAACGAGATCTTTCATTTGAGACCAAATACGACATATTTCTGACAACTTTTTGCAAAAAACAAATTCTAATCGACGTAGAAAATTTTTGTCATTCGTGCACACCAGTCCACATTGTGTCGTTTCATTAACACCCAAGGACGACCTACTGCTAACAAATTTTTGTGAAAAACAAATGCAGATCGATATGTCACTTTTTTGTCATTTCAAAATCGGCCCTTATGGTTTTCTCTCTTTTGATATCAAATAAAGCAAAGTGTTTACTTTATTTTATTTAGGAATATTTGATTTTTATTTATTTACTTCATAATTTGAACACACTGTTTGTATTAGAATATTGTAGTTAATTTTAAAATTTATAAATTACTGTCGGTAACTCTAATATAATAGATTCTATCTTCAGTTTAGTTGGCATTCACTTGAAATTTTCCATTGCTTGCTTGAGCTATTGTTTCATAACACCAATTTCACAAAGTTTAATTTTTTTACACGAGAACCACACACAGTAAAAATGTAAAAACTATGTAGGAAATTAACTTGAATCAAGCCCTATAATATGGTGCAAAAATCATTAAAATCGGATAATCAGTTTATGCTGTAGCCCGTTGCAAAATTCTGGCGATCGTCTGATGAAAATATATATAGGAAAAAATGTCTAAGCCTTTTAGTATATAGGACTAGCGAATGCTCAGCTACGCTGAGCGTTCCTTAGGCCTCCGGCGTCAGTACAAAGTACAATATTAAGATTTGATAGCTAACTTCATTTCTGCAAGACAGCTCATCTCGAATGCTTTCATTTAATATCATCCATGGTGAACTTGACAATTTTTTGTCTAGTCTGTACATCAGCTTTCAACAAGATTTGATACCAAACGTGACATACTTCTGACAACTTTTTCCAAAAAACAAAAGCGGGTCAACATGAACCATTTCTGTCAATTTTACATGTCAGCTCACATCGAGACCTTTCATTTTATACCAAACACGATATACTTCTGACAACTTTTTGCAAAAAACAAAAGCCGATCGACATAGATCATTTTTGTTAATTCTGCTCGCCAGTCTTCATCGAGAAATTCTGACAATTTTCTGCAATAACAAAAGCCGATCGACATGGAACATTTTTGTCAATTTTGCATGTCAGCTCACAACGAGACCGTTCATTAGATACCAAACACGACATACGTCTATTTACTTTTTGCATAAAACAAAAGATGATCAACAACCATTTTCTTTTTTGCACACCAGCCCTCACCGAGACTTTTCATTCGATACCAAACACAACATATTTCTGACAACATTTTGCAAAAAACAAATTCTAATTGACGTAGAATATTTTTGTCATTCGTGCACACCAGTCCACATTGTGTCGTTTCATTAAAACCCAAGGACGACTTACTTCTTACAACTTTTTGCGCAAAACAATTGCAGATCGACATGACACATTTTTTATTTTGTTATTTCAAAACCGGCCCTTATGGTTTTCTTTCTTTTGATATCAAACACAGCAAAGTGTTCAATTTATTTTATTTAGGAATATTTGATGTCAAAATTAATAATGAAGTTTTTAATTTAATTAATGTAATTTTTATTCTTTTTTTCTATAGCAGATGTTAAAGTGTAATTTTATCAACTTAAAATAGTGGATAAAATAGCACTTCAACCGCAAGGATAGATAAAGTAACACTTTAACAGCAAGGGTAGATAAAGTACTGTAACCTTTCTTTATTAGAATTATATTTCCATAACAACGCACACTACTGACATTTTAAAATTGTTCTTACATATTAATTTAATTTTTCTAATTCTTTCCTCTTCAAAACCTGCTATAGAAAAAAATAGAATTTTATACACGACGATAAAATTAAATTATGGATTATATCGCTCGTAAATTAACACTTTCCGCTTGTCGATAAAATATTATTTTATCGTCTTGTATAAAAAATAACAATTAACTAATTGTCCTTAATTATCTTGTTCTTATATTAAATTTGTTGTAATGTGCAGAAAAATTAAAAATATAATAACATTTTTAAGCTACTCGATCAAAGTAGTTTCCATTGAGACACTAGTACGTAAAAGTTAAACAATAGCGACAATATGGCCTTTTTGATTGTGAGTTAACTGCAGGAAACATTAGTTTCTAGGTAGTGAGTACGAAAAAGGTATTATCAAATCAAAGTATGTTTCTCTGTTTACGAGTTTAGATAAGAATTCAATTAATAAAACTTGTTATTATACTATTATTTTACTAATGATCAGAAGTTTATGCTTGAATGTCTAAATTGTTTAGTCTTATTGATTAATCTCCTTGTAATCTGCATTATTCACATGAATGTTTACCTCTCGCCTATGTGTGTGTGTGTGTATGTGGGTGTGAGTGCGCGTGCGCGTGTGCGTGTGCGTGTGCGATGCAATTATCTACAAAAATTGTTCTTTTACTTATTTTCCTACTAATCACCATTCCTGAGATATCGCGATTCTAAAATTTGAAGTGAGGCAGTGTACTTGGCGCACTTTTGTAACGTGGTTGGCAGACTCTATTCTCGTATACTTCCTTAAGGACGTAAAGGAAATAGGAAAACCGGGGACAATAATAATTAAAATTTCATTCCAATCAGTATTGCCAAATGAGTTCATGTATGGATTCACTACAAATCGATAGGGTCTTGTTATTTTGAATAGATTCATCAAAAATAGTCGTGCTTGGTATCAAATGAAAGCATCCGACTAGAGCTGGCTTGCATTCATCATGTGCAACGAGTAACATTTGTAAAGGCCTGCAGCCTGAACCATGCAAGTGATTGTTATAATTTTTTTTTAATATGTGGGGGCTAATGAGATCTGGTGCCTTTTGGGTGTCTCATATTTTTACTGTTAGTAGTTTTCGTGTAAAAAAATAAAACTGTGCACAAATGCTGCCTGAAAACAATGGTTCCCAAAGGTTATGTCTAAATTTAAAAAGAATCACGCCGTCATCCGTCACTTTTGACAATCTGTCTATGAACTTTAAATGATTATATCTTTTGATAGAACATTGATATCAAAGATTTGAAAACAGTATCATGAATAATAATCCTGAGCAAAGGTTTTACCAATATTTTAAGTTTGTAACATAACAAATTTAATTATTTTTAATTTTGACGTTTCGAATTACATAAGTCAATGTTGCCAAATGTGTGACGAAATTACTAAACAAAAAACAAATATTCCTAAATGAACTTCACTGAAGACAGTAGTTGATATTTTAGGATTGCCGGTGGTAATTTATAAATTTAAAAATTAAATACAATATTTTAATACAAACAGAGTTGCCAAATTATGAAGTAACTAAATAAATATCAAATGTTCCTAAATAAATTTGTGCTGTTTGCTCTGTTTGATATCAAAAGAAAGAAAATCATAAGGTTTTGAAATGACAAAAAAAATGTGTCATGTCGATCTGCATTTGTTTTTCGCAAAAAGTTGTTAGAAGTAGGTCGTTTTTATTACATTAGAATTTGTTTTTTGCAAAATGTTGTCAGAAAAATATCATGTTTGGGTATTTTCGAATTCGAAGTCAATGTTGCCAAATGTGTAATAAAGTAACTAAACAAAGAACAAATATTCCCAAATTAACTTTACTGAAGACAGTGGATGTTATATTAGCAGGGTGACCGATTTCTGGAAAAATCAGGGAAACAGGGAAAATACAGGGAATTTGAATCTCCAAAAATATACAGGGAAAACACAGGAAATAAAATTCTCGTCGAAAAAAATTGATGTAAAATTTAACCTCTCCTATCAGCGAATAATAATTATAGAAATATTATAAAAAATATTTTTAATATATATTTCTTAAATTTATATATAAAATGCCATTATTACTATACTATATACTATTATAAAATACTTTCGTTACGTTCGTTATAGTGTCTACATTTTATTCAAAGTCATAAGAAACACAAATTTATTTGCACTACAAACATTCTCAAATTATTGTATTTGAAAATTCGCGCTGAACCATCATTGGTGTATTGGGCATCAGGCATCCGTACTCTAACGCTGACTTGTATGTAAGTGTTACGTATATATGTATAAAAAAAATGTATTGAATGTGTAAATACCACCTACCCTGGTGTATTGTAACAGTCAAAACAGGAATACTGCTGAGAAATAAAACACAATAATTTAGGATTTTGGAGCATTAGCGACTTCAGTGACATCTATTAAACAGTATTGAAATAAATAATAAAGGGAATTTCTTTAGCTTTAATTAGCCAAGTAACAAAAAGTACAATATCAAGCGTCTAGATAACCTAGAACTAACTATAATAATGGATAAAACGAAATTTCCTTGAAATTCTGCAATTGTCGCTGGCTCGAAAACGTTTCAACCTGCGAAAGGGCTATTAAGATTCTACCATACCTGAAAATATATTTTATGAGCAAGAGTGTAAAGTTGCCAGATACATATTCAGTGAAGAAATCTGCAGAGATTTTTTTTCAAGACCGACTTTTGCTTCCTAAGCTACATTTCTTCCTGACGATTGCTTCTGCATTTGAACCTTTCTTGAAAGAGTTCCAGATACCAAAGCCAATGTTCCCGTTCCTGCATTCTGCTGTAGAAAATCTTACTCGAGAATTATTCCAAAGATTCATTACACCCACTGTTTTGGAAAACGCAAATACTTCATACAAGCTCGCAAACATAGATATAGACAATATTGGCAACTGCTTGAAACTTCGACAAGTTAAAATTGGACCTGCTGCCAAGCTTACTCTTGAAGAAGCTGATGTTAAGGAGTTGGACATGACTCAGTTTTATCTGGAGGCGAAAAATTATCTCACAAAGATAGTCGGAAAACTTGTCGAGAGGAGCCCCTTAAAAAACAAATTTGCTAAAGCATCTACTTGTATTGATCCCAAAAAGATTTTGACTAAAACAGGACGTTGCAAGACTGACTTTGAAATATGTGTTAGAATGCTTTTAGCGAACCATCATGTGACTCCGCTTCTATCAGATCGAGCTATCCTCCAATTTGGTCGCTTTGTTTCTCAAGTTAACAAGACTGAGCTTTCAAAATTTGAACGGAGGGAATGTCGTCTTGACCATTTTTATGCCAATCACTTGAATGGCTTAGAGGAATACAAAGATGTATGGCAAGTTGTTAAAATTATCCTCTTATTTTCCCATGGCAATGCCTTTATCGAAAGGGGTTTTTCCATTAACAAGGATATGTTAGTAGAAGAGGAGACTCTCGTAGTCGTCGATCGTGAAATGCTTCGTTATGCTCATGGAGAATATTATCAGAATATGATTTTGATTTCAGACAATGATGAAGTTGGGAGTTCCTCTGCGCATCTGTTCCCTGTGCGAGGGGACCCTCAGCGCCTTCAGCAGATTCAAACAGTTCTACGTGGAGCGCCTGGAGGCCTGGGTCCCAGACAGGCTTGCAGCTGTTCCTCCGGGACCCGAGCCTCAGGAACACGGGCACCTGCAGCTGCACTCTCACTCCACCCAGGGGAGTCCACACACACCTACACCAACAGCTCCAGCACAAGATAGGCACAGTCAGGTAGAGGAGGAACAATGTCAAACGATTGGTACAAACGATGGCACGAGCTGCGAAACAAATGTGACGTTTTCTCCACAATCTGACATGATACAAGAAACTGTTATTCATAAAGAACACCCGGAGAAACAACCTGCTTTAAGTAAAGATGGTAAAAATAATCAAACGGTAAATAAGACGCAAGATGAAAATACATTAGACACCAGAGCTGTCCAGTTACAAAATGACTCCTACACTGACGAAACTTTTAGTAATAAAAAACTGCGGAAGATACAATCTACTTTGGTTGAAGATGGTAAAGATAACTCATCAAAAAGTGACACATTAGACACAACAACTACAGAGTTGCAAAGACATAGTGCAGTATTACCTGACTCCAACAATTCTGAAGAAATTTTTATTAAGGAAGAGCAATTAGCATCACCTCAAGACATGGAAATGTACAACAAAATGTTGCAAAGTATATTGATGGAAGACACTACAGATAATAAACCAGAACGAGACGCAGATAACGACAATACAGCAAGAAACACAAGACAGGAAATATGGAATGACAGTTCCTCTGACTGGGAAGAAGAAAGTGTTGGAATTGACGGCAATTGTAGTAAAAATATTGATTCAGACACAAAGAAGAAAAGGGAACATCCATGTAAAATTTGTAGTGAAGTATTTTCATATAACGCTCTTTTGATGCAACATATGAAAAAAAATCATTGGCGAATAAAAAATTTACCGTGTGATATCTGCAAAAAACGATTTATTTATAAATATGATCTAAACAGACATATGGAATTACATAACGGAATAAAGAATTTTCAGTGCTCAGTTTGCAAAAAAAAATATTCAAGTTCATATAATTTAAAAAAACACTTAAAAGTTCATAATAAACAAATATATTTTCTTTGCGAAATATGCAATAAAATATTTACATCAGAAACTTACTTCAAAAGTCATATGAAAAATCATTCCAAAACTCGGGTACAAAATTCCTGGTCGTGTACGATATGTAATAAGTTATTTCAATGTAAAAGCGCTTTGGATCGACACATGAAATGTCATTCTGATGCAAGAGATTTCGAGTGTGATATCTGTAGTAAATCGTTCAAGTTTCAATCGAAATTAGATCGTCACGTGACTACTCATAAAACTGAAAACGGTTTTAAGTGCCATGTCTGTGGAAAAACGTTCATTCAAAAGCGTTATTTAATTATTCATGTGAAAACTCACTCTGAGGATAAAGATTATCGCTGTAACTTATGTGGTGAATCATTCATGCTTAAATCCAGTTTAAGTTCTCACATGAAAATTCATTGTGATACAAAAAGATTAAAGTGTAATGTATGTAATAAATCGTTTAAACATTATTTAATTTTATATTCTCACATGAAACTGCATTGTGATATAAAAGAGTCACAGTGTCACATCTGTCATAAGCAGTTCTCATGTAAAAGTAAATTAAAAGTCCACATGAAAAGTCATTTAGGAATAAAAGATGTTCGGTGTACCATCTGCAGTAAAACATTTACGCAAAAAGGTGGTTTAGATTACCACATGAAAAGCCATTTTGGTATAAAGGATTTTAATTGTTATTTGTGTAATAAAGGATTCGTGAAAAAGGTTGGTTTAGAGCGTCACATAAAACATCATTTAGGAATAAAAGATTATAGGTGCGATTTGTGTAGAGAAGCATTTGTGACTAAAATTGAATTAGTACGTCACAAGAAAAAATACTGTGAATATGATTAATAATTCATTCACATAGTAGTATACTTATTATAATTTTAAAAAACTTCTTCTATTATACAGGTGTTCATTTTAATTGTTACACTATTGCTATTTCGAAAACAGTAGATTAAATTAGCAAACAATTACTATTTGACGAGACTATTTCAGTGAACATTTTTTTTTAATAGTACTTTGGAACAGGGTTGAGAAAAACCCGGGTCTTATTAGGTTTTATTAGACAACGTCAAAATTCATGAATTAGGTATATTGATTTTAAAATATTTTAGATATCAATAGAGCACATTAATTTCTGATAATTAATTATATAATTATTTTAACACGAAATATGAGTATTAATACTGTCATATTTTTTTCTGCTTTTTTTTTAGAACGTACATCGATTGACTCGTATAGTCTTGGCTGAAGTTAGTTTTATGTATATTGTACTAGTTGTATCTTATAATTATAGTTTATTTATGTTTATGTAATTTTTGTACCTACCAAATAAAATTATTTTCAAAAACTATGAACTTTTTAAGGATTTTTTTCAGTTTTTTAATTTTTTTAATCCGTGAGTAGAAATTGCAACAACCCTGGTTTTGAAACTATAAAGGTGCATTCACATAAGTATTTAGTTTTAAGGTTTACATTTGCGTTTAAGATTAAGAAAGTTTGACGCCATGTATCAAAATGAAAACATTCACACTGCGCATTGTAGTGCAAGCGTTAAACGTAAAGTATGCAAACTGCAAACTTACGTTTATGTTTAGGAATGGACCAATAGAAAAGCAGGTAGTATGCAATAGCGTCATGTAGTTTTCACTCTTTGTAAGCCGTCACTTCAAATATAACCACAAATTTTACTATTGACTTGAAATGAATCGCAAAGAACAATTAGATTTGGCAACTACCTTAAATGTTTACATAGTATTTTGACAATATAATATTATCAAAGTAATCGATATTATTAATTCATTTAATTTTTGCAAAATTACGTGCCTAATGAAAATCTTATTATGTGAACGATATGCTGTGTGGCTATTTCTTAACTTAAAACATAATTGTAAACCTTAAAACCAAATGCTTATCTGAATTAGGGATCGACCGATACCGGTATCGGTATCGGTATATTGGCTATATCGGTCTTTTTGGCTGATATCGGTATCGGCTGATATGTAAAACCATGATATATGCCTATATCGGTATCGGCTGATATGTAAATACGATATCGGCCTATAACGGTATCGGCCTAAAAAAATATAAATTGCTTAATATTTCAGTTGCTAAGGATTTTTTAAAGGAAATTAAAACAGAAATACTAGATAAAAAATCTGATGTGTCCAACATAATACCTCCCGCCACTGTAGTAATACATATATTCTACATAAGTTATTCAATACATTTAATTTGTAGTTTTAAAATTAGTTTGGTATTGCAGTTCAGAATATATTTAATTCATTTCATACCTAAAATTTCCTTCATAAAATTTGTATGACCAAAATGACAGCTATTTTTGACTTTACTAAAATTGGAACCGAACTTACTTTGATACACGCATGCAAATACATAATACATTCCTAATATATTTCTTCCATCTTTTTAAATTTTACAATAAAAGTACTTCATTTTTACTTATTTTAAATTTGACATCATATGTCAAATTTTGTGAACGTATGAATAATTCATCTGTTTTATCGAAATTCCTCAGCCTAAACCTCGGCCTGAACGATATGTAAAATTATTATAATTTATATATTTTTTTTTCTATCTAGCTAGAAGTTATATATAAACGTAATTATGCAGATCGGTAGAAAATTAAAAAATCTTTATATTTAATAATAACGTAATTTGCGAAAAAATGGTATTTAGAGGTATTTTTGAGGAAAAACTGTTTAAAGCTTCAAGTAAAGTACTACTTCCGGTTAAACAATTGTAGTCAAAATCTAATCAGTTCATCATATTTGAATGTAAGTCTTAAATACCAAATATTATATTTTTTACATGTATCGTGTTGGAGTTATCGTGGACTAAAAATCGTCACAGACACACAAACACACACACACACAGACACACACACACACACATACGGACATACAGACATCACGCTAAAAATAGTAAAATCATATTCTAGAGACCCTAATTCGTGCTCATATGTTGAAAACTGACACTCGAGAAATCTGACCAAAAACAATACCTCCCTTATTTATATATTGATAGGCGGGAGGTAAAAACAAATCAAGTTCATTCTTATTCAAAATTTAACAAAAAAGTCATTAAAATGTATAGATAAAGTTAAACAAATTAATATTTAAAAAAAATTAAGCTTTCTGCTCTTTCCGGAGTTAGACGATTTCTTGCGCTTTCATAAACATTTCCAGGTGACAAATAGCTGTTCACTAGCAACACTACTTGGCGGCGGTGCTAAATATATTATTGCAACTTTGTACATCAATGGTAAAATGTCTTTTTTTGCGCCTACTAAGTCAAAGGATCTTCATTTCTTGATATTTTTTTCTAATTTCTTATACAATTCAATATCATCATCAATTTTTGGTAAAGGAGCATCATCGTCGCTCTCTTCAGATTCTCCGGAATTATATTCCAGAAAGTCTTTTTTTAGTGAATTATTTATGGTTAATGCATGTAACGGTAACAATATATCATTATAAATCACTTTTACCTCATTTATACAGCAAAAAAAATATGACAAAATTGTATGGCCGATATATTGGTATCGGCCGATATCGGATTTGAGTATAACGGTACCGGACGATATCGGATATGAGTATATCGGTATCGGCCACAAAAAATCATATCGGTCGATCCCTAATCTGAATCCACCCGAAGGATCAAATTAGTTTTTTGAAATATACCATATATTTTTTATTTGCTTACCCGATAAGAAAAATTATTTTGTATTCACTAAAATAATCTTTGCGTACCCCTGGATATGAATTTTTTGAGAAGAATGCATGTTAATATATTTACAGGGTGTCCGTTTTAAGAGGCTAACCATTGGGGTCTCGAGAACTGAGAGATATGAAGTAGGTTAATTTGGGGCAAAGTTGCCGCTTTAGTTGCCCATTAATCATATATTTGTTTTCCTGAAAAAAATCATAGCTTACTACATACGAGAAAAAAATTGATTTTGGCTAATTTACTTTTTGACTTATAATTTTCTTGTTTCAATTCATACAAGATTGAAGTTTCTAATTTGCACATTCTACAGACACTTTTTTTATGAGGAATTGACAGCGGTTCTTAAAATTTTTGAAGCTCTTACAATTTTCGAGAAATTCATGCAAACTCTCTATTTTCATATGGGACTCAAAGTTCTCATTAGTACTGTTAAATAGAGATTTTTTTCTCTTTCCAACGATATAAAACACATGTACATTAAAATTAAAATATACTAAGAATTTAGAAAACTATTCAAAATGGAGGTTAGAATGGTGATTGATTATACATACGCCATGCTACACTTAATTTTGTTATATTTACTTTTTTTCATATATATTTGCAGTATTTTATTATTTTTATTTTTGTACATTGGAAATAGGTTAAGACGGGTAGGGGAAATAGAAGCTACATGTTTGGTTGAGCACGTCCTTCGGTGCGGGCTAGTACACACTAACATACTATCCAGGAAAAATGCAAAAATAAACAAGCAACTTACAAAGAGGCAGGTATGTGAGCATTGTGACGAACACTTCGTCACACCCTCCCCTCACTCCGCTTAAAGAAAATCAGAAAAAAAGAAACAAGTTTCTTTCTACAGCGGTACGGTAGATTTTCGTCCCCTCCTCTTGCCACGCTTCCTGCGACGTACTGGGGGACACGCTTTGAACTGCGTGACCCACTGCACACCACCTCCTGGACGGGCCTCCAGGACTCGGTGTCGGTGACGGATCGGTGTCGGCAGGTCGCTGGGCGTGACGGCCTCGGTCGGCAACTGTGGCAGTGTGATCCCCCCAGGTGTGCCCGGTGCCGGACTCCCGGAACGGAACGGTAACAGCGGTGGAGTCGGCAGCGGCGTCACGTAGTCTGGGGCGGACCACGTCGGCGGACGGCGGGCCGGCCGAGGTTCGACCAGCGGAGGATCCACGCGGCTGCAGTCGACGGTGGCGTAATCAACACCACCGCCTTCCACGGGCCGCAGCACGTAGTGGACGGTGCTGACTACTGGCTGGATCAGCCGGGGCGGTGTTGGCGGCAGCGGTGACAGAGCGGCTGGAATAATTACCTCCCGCTTGATGGTCTACGACGATCTTGGCCGGCTGTTCGGAGTTTACTTCGTGCGGCATGGTGTCTATGGCTCTGTGCTAACAGAAAAGATAAACAAAAGAAAAAGTCCCTGTTCGGGCGCCAATTTGCGACGTGTCCCTGATCGGGCCGCCAATTTGTGACGTGTCCCTGTTCGGGCCGCCAATTTGTCACGCGTCCCTGCTCGTGGGCGCCAATTTGTGAGGATCACTTGGGCCGCTGAGGGATGTTGTTGGTCCGCGATGTCGTGGGTTCTCTTGCAGGATGTCGGGTTGTTCTCGGGCGCCAATCTGCAAATCCTGCGAGGAAAGTGACGTATGCCACGGGAGCTCTAGGTCGGTCGGGCCAAGGTTTAGCACAGACAGACAAAAGTAAGTTTAATATTTTATTGTACTAAAATTACTACACCTACTTTTTTACTGAGCCGTAGGAAGCGAAACAGTGACAAACTAATCGCGGTTCTACTCAGCCGTCGATGGAGTTCGCGGTGAGGAGCCACCAACGGGTCTTCTCCGATAACTACGGAACGAAAAGGAGTGAGAAAAAAAACTACTAAGTTAACACGCGGATCTGCCCGACAGCCGTAGAAGTACGCGGTGGTAACCACCTACGGAGCTTCCCCTTAGGCGTGGAATGCAGCGAACTGAAGGCTCTGAGGAACGGCGGTAGAAACTAACAAACCTGTATCCTCTGATAGCAGCGGAATTCAAGAAAAATGCAAAAATAAACAAGCAACTTACAAAGAGACTCGATTCGGAACGGAACGGTGCGGAAACGGACTGGTACTCTTCTCGGCTGACTGTTAGACGTTATAGTCGTCGTAGACTGAAGAAATACGTCCCCGGCGGTCGTATTTATACCCGAAAATTAATTAATCCTGTAGCTACTGATTTTAAAGTGAGACGGATTGATTTTATGTATTGTTATTTTCGTTTAATAAATTGATTTTTATTTTAAAAATTCGCAAAATCACTTCCCTTGGCTTTACAGAGTTTTGTATTGTATTTGATCTGATTTACATATTTTATAAAAATGTATCATGGGAATTCGGTCTTCCGAAGCGTTTTGTGTTTGAAGTTGGCAGTTCTGCGGCCGTGCGTACGCGCTGGCGCGGCGAACAGGTGTTTCGTGAAAATTTGGAAACTGCGAAAATAACAAGAAAAGATAAGGAAAAGTAACAGCGGTAAGTGTTAAAATGTGTTTATTATTGTTTCCTCAAGTGCTGTAGTTGTAGGTTAAACATTGGTGCAAGTTTAGACCCACGTGGTCTTGAGGTTATTTCTCCGGCCATGTGGTTTCTACAAAAGTGTTTCCCGGCGACTATTCGGGAATCCGGCAGACTGTTGGAGATGTCGCACCGCCTCCTGAAGGTGTTTACCGCGGTTAGCGGCGACTGGTTTCGACGGCGGGTTCGCTTGACCTGGTGTGCGGTCCGGACCTCGTGAAGTCGGTGTTGTGACCTGGTGGAGCGACGAGGAAGGCAGGTATGTGAGCATTGTGACGAACACTTCGTCACACTAGCTAATAACAAACACTTAATAATATATAATGCTTCTATAATCTAAGACAATATACATGAGAAAAAATTAATTTAGTTAGTGATTTTGCTATGTTATGTTCATTTTATAACTACATGATATCACCACAGTATAAAGAATTTAGAGTAGCGAATACGTATGTTATAATTCTCCTGTTAAATGAACTATTATGATTAAATTAGTTTAATATCATTTAAATATATCTTCTGAACAATATATAGTCAGGTTTATAATATGTTGTCAGTTGTAACAACATCTTTATTACTCTTTAGGAAATGTCATTTATTTCTAATAATGTAAAGGATATCAATATTATAATGTTTTTAATATTTGTATATTCTAAATAATTAGAAGTAAATAACATATAATCGTATGAGTTTGATTTCTTAAAGAGTAATTTTCAATAAGTTATTATTTATTTGAAATTATTAAATTAATCACAACATAAACTTTAAAGATGAACAAAATAAACACAAAGTAATTATTTCATGCAATGAATAGTTCATTTGTTATAATATTTATAATATTTATTTAACAATTATTCAGTTTTTTACATCTTTATGGCATTTATTCTTACTTAAAATTTAGGTTATTTACACTTATGTTATTGTTAACAATAGTTTCTTTTGTTGTTAATTAAAATATTCATAAGGGTTGTTTGATAAAGTTTTGTTTTTTATATCTTCGTTATATTTATTGTTTTGAATTTTATTTTATATAATAAGTTGATTAATATATTGCTACATGATTATTTTAATATTTTGTTATTGCAATAATGTTGTATTTTATTTTGATATTCACGCCATGCAGCTTGGAAAGAAATACGCCATACAAACTAGCCGAGTGACGCTACTGTATAGAGCACGAGAACAGCACCATCGACTTTGCCCAATCCTCTCATCTCATTTCACACCATTTTTTTACAATTTAAATAAAAGTGAAAATATACTCTTCTAGCGAAAACAAGTTGTATTTATACATTGAAAGCCAGATTTAATGGTCACTGACATTGTTATAATATTTTACGTTTAATAAATCATTTAAAACTTACTAATAATTTTTTTTTTCGAATGTCCATCTTATCTCATTCTCATCTTATCTCATAACCTTGTCTATCTAATTAATCGCCAATCGCCAAATTGAAAATTTTGTCGCCGAATGCTATAAAATATCGTCCAAATGGTGACAAGTCGCCAAATCTGCCAACACATGAGGCGGCGGTCGCAGATGTTGAAGATGAAGTGTTAGACTTGGTGCATGCTGACCCGAAAATTAGCAGAGGAACATCTCGTGTTGGCGGAGAAATATCTCATACGGAAGTTTTGAACCTTTTACACAGCAATGATTATCATCCATTCCATTTGCAACGTGTTCAAGGGTTAATGCCTGCTGATCACCAGCTACAACGATATTTTGTCAGTGGATTCAGCAACAACCTGCTGCTAATTTTACTTATAATATTTAGTGACGAAGCAATTTTCACACGTGACAGTGTCCATAATTTCCACAACATGTATTATTGGGCTCAAGAAAATCCACATGTTGTAGTAAGAAAGTAGTTTACAACATAGTTTTTCATTAAATGTTTGGGCTAGTATCTTCAATAGGAATTTGCTTGGACCATACATACTGCTCAATAGATTAAAGGCCGGTTTTTCCATCTCTGGTTAAAGTGCCAGTTACATTAACCATCGCATTGAAAATCTAATGTAAATTGTCAAAAATATACGTAGTTTACTATTTTGATGCGATATTTTTCTATTCACCGATGGTTAAGGTAACCGATACTTTAACCGGAGGTGGAAAAACCCCCTGAAACTGTAGAAGAATTGAGGGCGCGGATTGAAAACTGTGCTGAAATTATTAAGGACAATCCTGACCATACTATATCATACCTATATTTTGTGGGAAGAATCGGGTGTAATGGAAATGAGCAGTAGTCGGAGTTTATTTATGACATTGAACCCTGTGTACGATCCGAACTGCAATTCATTCCAATATTTTATAAATTTAGTAAGATAACTTATGTGTCAGTATTCATATTTTTTAAATTTTATAATATATTCATTTTCCGTTTACACCTATAATCTACTATTTTGCAATTTATGTAAAAATGAATTAAATTTTCTTGCTTTTTGTCACCCAAAAAGCGTCCTCTTGTTTTTTTCATCTTCTCTGGTCATTGGATTACACTATCCCATAGAGCTAATACGCACAAAGTAACTGTTTTGTTTTGCAAAATTCACTTAACTTTGAGGATAATAAAGGCGCTTATATTCTATTACTGTAATAACATTTGATCTATCTGGAAATTTTTAATATTACCTGTAAGATAAGCACGGGCCTATTGTACAAATTACAAATCTCAGTTCATTTGGGGTGGTTTACCTTTGCAATAGTTTACCATTTGAAACAAAGACTCTTTATTTTGCAAATATTTTGTACAAAATTAACAAATTTCTAATAAAAAACAATGTATTGAATCTTATGTTCATAATTGTTTTAAACATAGTTCCTATTAACAATTAAAACAATATGTATGTTGGACCCGGGATATTCATCAAGAAGTCAACAATTTAATTTTCTTTCTATAAAATTGATTCTAGGTATTGTTACTTAATTCCTTCTATAAACTATATTTCTAATATTATTTTCTTTGCTAATCTTCCGGTAGAGAAACTAAGAAGACCGACAAGAACAGAAGAAGAATTCGACATTCTTCTTCTTTGCAAATCTTAACAGGGAACATAATATTATTCATAAATTGGTTAGGTATAGGTTTCTTATTAAAATTAAAGTCTTTATTATTACGATTGTGCAATTATTAGATCTAAATAAATTATGTTTTTCATTTAATTATGTTTACTGAAACTAATTTGTTACTATTTCATAACTTGAATAATAATTGTTTGATTACATATTTTATGCTTTTGTGGGATGATTTCCATACGAGATTTGGAAAGTCCATATAATACAGACACAAACGATTAACGGGATTTTATTCTAGTACCAGAATGTGTCCCTTTCTGTTACATTGTTTAATTTAGTCACAGAATGTACTAAGAGAGTTTCATCCTCTTTGCTATTTGGCGGCGCTAGCTACTTACAGCATTTTATACTAAAAAAGTTTTGGTTGGGGCCACGAAATTCACGTTATTTACGATTATTTTCAAACATTTTTTTCTGTATCTTTAGGTAAAGGTCCATGCCAGGTTCGTCCGGTATTAGTTTTTTGATTATCGTATCTGTTTATTTTTTATTTAAAACTAAATATACCTTAAGTTTGGAGTCCTATAAAAATTATTAAAAGAAAAAAAATCAAAAAGTGACACAATACAGACCTAGAATTATCCTTTCGCTACAAATAATAAGAAAGTTTATGCAAATCGGGTCAAAAATAGAGCCAATTTTGTGGCCCCAACGAAAACATGTTAAATTTGTTAATTTTGTACAAAATATTTGCAAAATCAAAGAGTCTTTGTTTCAAACAGTAAACTATCGCAAAGGTAAACCACCCTAAGTGAACTGAGATTTGTAATTTGTACCATAAGACCGTGCTTATCTTATAGCTTGTTCATAGATATAAGAAAACTATTCCCATTAGACCCCTGGAGTGAGTAAACCCTAAGTGGATTAAAGAAGATTTATGGTTGCAAAAATGTCAAAATTTCCAGAGATGGATTTAGAATAATTTTTTTTCTTCTGCTGCAAAATGTACAATTTTCCATACAGTGCTACATGGCACATCGGTTGCTTCAGCTGTTGTTTTAAGTACTGAATTACAATTTTTGTCTTTATTAAAATAAAGATAAACATTCCGAATAATTTCTTTCGCGTCGCTCGATAAATGTTTGCGATGCTGCGCTTCGTCGACAACGTCCTCTTGTTCATCACATGGTCTCCACATTTTGACTTCTTTTAATTTATATCAAGTAGTTGTTTCAAAATCAAATTCAATTCAATTGAACTCATATTTTTCACTTACCCTTTATAAAGGAATAATTTAGAAAAGGGATTATCTATGTAGCTGTATGATTCTAAACAAAACCTATGGTTGGTTAAACAGTAATATGATTTATGTTAATGTTAGAATTACGTTAAGTATAGAAATTTTTAATTTTAATTGCATTACGAGAAATAACAGTAAAGTTCATTTTTCCCGTAATCCGGCCCCTTCAATCGGTGCTTGGACCGCATGCTGCTGGCGGTTTGCCACTGTCATTAGTGACCCAGGTAGATTTTCTTATATCTATGAACAAGTTATACAGGTATAGTGCTGAACAACATAATTGAGAATTGGATTACCTCGCCCCCTACTAGCATACCGTAAACATGGGATTATCCCCAAATTTATGGTCCAGAAATGCAGAGACTAATTTCAAATTTTTAAATAAATGTTTTATTTACCTATACGTACTAAAACGGTAAATTTGAAAGTAAATGAAAACTAATCCAGCCTAATGAGAAATGGTTAATTTTCTTTCCATTTTTGATCCTCATTACAGTTATAAGAATATGACATTTTTTTTAATGCCGCCCTAACATATTCACGACTCATCACCCGTTGTGAGGGTTAACCGCATCCATTACCTAGCTTAACGGATTAACCAAATATCTTGTCCTAGTTTGACAAGAGATCTCAAGTTGACGTTTAAATTGTTTTATGGTTGTGGTAACTATTCACAGTTTTTCCTGAGTGAAAGAACTGAAAGAAAAGTGACCTTTATGCATTCTGCTATGAGGTATAGAATTGTACGAAATCCATTACAATACACTGTTTGTTCCAGGTACCCAGCTAAGCACTGGATTTGGAAATCCCAAAGTAACATTAGCATACCTTACTTAATACAAATGAATTACTGTACAACATGGAAATAACTAGACAGGGAAGTATTTAAAATTTTAATACCGTGTTTTATGAAAAATACTCTAATAATTGTCACAAGTTGTGGTAACGTTGATGTACACTTGGTAATAAGAACATTATGTTATAGCAGTTTCGCTTTTATGCAAAAATCTTTGGCAATTCCACGAAGATAATGAATATTGCTAAGAAATTAACGGTATTAAAATTTTAAATACATTGCTGTCTATTTATTTCCTTGTCGTACAGTAATCCATCTGTATTAAGTTAGGCATGCTAATGTTACTTTGTGATTTCCAAATCCAGTGCTTAGCTGGGTACCAGGAGCAAAACTTTGAATAGATACCACAACCATAAAATAATTTAAACGTCAACTTGAGATCTTTTGTCGTACTATACTATAATATTAAAAATTTCCAGATAGATCAAATGTTAATACAGTAATAGAATGTAAGTGCCTTTATAATCCTCAAAGTTAAGTGAATTTGGCAAAACAAAACAGTTACTTTGTGCGTATTAGCTCTATGGGATTCTGTATTCTAATGAACAGAAGATGAAAATAACAAGAGGACGCTTTTTGGGTGACAATATGCAAGAAAAAATAATTAATTTTCACATAAATTGCAAAATAGTAGATTATAGGTGTAAACGGAAAATGAATATATTATAAAATTAGAAAAATATGAATATGGAAAAATAAGTTATCTTATAAAATTTTTAAAAAATATACAAAGTGGAACAAAATTAGTATCAACTTCATGGCTACAGCGAAAATAATATGTCATAAAAAAGAATTAGATTTATTATATTCTACCCTTGCTATATGAAACTCAATGTTTTATTATAAAATTATCTTATACATTGGTATAAACAATAAATATTGTGCAATTTATTACTACGCTAAATACAATAGTATTGAATTAAGTTTATGCAAATCGGGTCAAAAATGGAGCCAATTTTGTGGCCCCAACGAAAACATGTATTTGCCAAATTGAATAAGGGGTATGGATTCCTCTTAATCTTTGACAGTGTCGCATTTACGTTACCGAAGGCCCGAGGCGCAACATCTATATGAGGCCCATATATACAGGGTGTTCTTTTTAAATGGGCCACCATTGCTATCTCGAGAACTATAAGAGCTACGAGGTCGGTTAAATTAGCAAACAATTTCTATTTTACAACACTATTAATATGAAACAAACAAAATTTTTATTAAACCAGTGGTTCTCAAAATACGGGTCCCAACTTTTTAATTTTAAATGTGAACCTATATTTTTTATTTGCTTATTCAATAGAGAATTTTATTCTGAATTCAATGATATAATATTATCATACCCTAACATAACGATTTTTTTGAGAAAAAAAAAAAATATATATATATATATATATATATATATATATATATATATACATTTCTTTATCCATATCATCCATATTTGATTGTTTAAAAGCAGGGCATGTAACCGAACGGTTAACCCTTATAGAGAACGTTATAATAATAACGGTTTTAATTCGAAAACCGGTTTTTGAAAATTGGAAACCGGTTTAAACCGGTTAATATATCGGTTAAAAAATAATTAAAATTGATTATAAAAATTTGATTAAAAAAAATTACGGAATAATTAATTAAAAAAAATTATAAAAAATTACCATCTGAAAAAAATATAACAATTAAAAAAAAGCAATTTAATTAATGAAGATTCACAAAAATTTCCGTAATATCTTCAGAAAAACGCAGGTCACTTTTCAATTTTAAACTTGCCTGTGTTTACAAAGGCCGTATTTATTTGGGACTTTTTAAGTAAGCTTAACGGCCAAAGAGACCTACATTTATGACTCTCCAATAAAATGTAAATTGTAAAAACTGTCATGACACATGTTCAAATACAAATAGAAAACACAGATATACTTATACAAAAAGAATATTAATTTTTTTTTTCGCTAAATGATATTAAAATAAAGGTTAATGTTCGCTAAAACCGGTTTATTTTTTTTTTGGTTAACGGTTACAGGTATTTTCGGCCTGAAAAATATCGGTTAAAATTACGGTTAAAGTTCGCAATTTTCGTTAAAAATATCGGTTACCGGTTTTTATTAACCGGTTTTTTTAACCGGTTACATGCCCTGTTTAAAAGACATTGATGTTGAAGCTTCATTTACAGTCTCAGTAGGTTTAGCAGAAATATTTTCGTCGTTACATTTTTGAAAAGATTTTAAAATATTTAAGAGAGCTTCTCGTTAACTTTCTAACTGCTTTTCTTTTTCTTTTTGTCGTTTTCTTTTACTAGCACCAGATTCAAATTTCCTTGGCATTTTATTTAGAAAAATTATATGAATATACAGCAAGAATAGGAATCATTCAGAGGAGTGGTAAAAAATTCTTCGTCAAATGTGACACGTTGTCTTCAGGCTGCTTTTTTTTAAAAAATAGATTACTGAAAAACCTGAAAGTTTTTTGTCGCCATTTGAAGGAGTTGTTATTTTTGAAAGTAGTTATTTCATTTTTTGCTTTGAAAATTTACAGCACTAATATTATAATTAAATTCATGTAGGTAGATAACCTTATATTTGAGTAGAGGTAGGTTTTGAGGCCCCTGACGAAAAATGTTAAGAGCCTTGTCCCTAAATAAAGTATTTTCGTTTTCTAATTTAACGATCTAACCATAATAAATGATTACCAAATAGGGATTAAAATCGATATTTTTGTCACATTTCTCGAAATACAATATATTAGAAATTTTTCTTCTGGAAGGTATAATAAAGAATATTCGTTATTAATTATTACAAAACAAAACACGCTAAATATAATAAAATATTCAAAATTTTTTGAAAATATATATATGAATTGTAGAGTTCAAAAACTAAATTGAATAACTCCTTAAAATGGAAAATTTTGGATACCGAAATATATGTTTTTAATTTTATCAATTTTACTCCAATAATTTAAAAAGTATTTAGTTCTATATTTCACAATAGAATTTATTTCTTTTGTATTAGTTTTATAAAAAATATTAAATAACAATCTGTACTCACCTAGTATATGAATGGAAGTAACATTAAGAAAAATCAACTTTCTCGTACAAAAACCGAAAAAACTAAAAATACTGTAATAAGTACTTAAATATTTTCGTCACAGAAATAAAGAACGCATGCGACTTGTCGCATTATACAAAGAATAGAACAATAAGAAACATTTACTATAGTTATAGTAACGGATTACCATCATCAGGAAATACAGTGAGTATAGTATGAGTATATATACGTAGAATGAAATAGACGGAAACAGACTGTATAATTGTAGGAAAAATTAAAGGGATTAAAGCGAAGGAAAAAATCAACGGAGGTTCGACGAAATCAAGTTGTTCGTTCGTAGAAATTTTTTTCATTAATTTCTTTGGATTTAATATGATTCTAATAGATCCACCTTTAATCTATCTTTGTCCAAATGGTTTATATTTAAATTATTAATATCAACAGAATTGGTATGAACAATAGTTAAACAGTTTAGCCACGTTAAATTGATATTTATATTTAAACCCAGAGGCTCGTGTGTTCTTTAAATATAAATAAAAGCTACGACCTGTTTTGTCCGACATATGAATGGCTTCGCAATCGGAACATTTAATTTAATAAATTTCACTTTTATCGAAATTGAAATTATTTTTCTGTTTTAGTTTATTATTTATAGTACACTGCACATATATGAGTTATAAATTATTCCAACTTCAAGAGTAAGAAATCGGCCATATTAAAGAAATTAATTTTCAATAACTTTTCGTATTTAAAATTTACTAATGAATTTATATTTATCTCTATAATAATACATATAATCTCTTTTCTAGTTACAAATTTAAATTAGAAAAAGTACTTTTAAAATGCATTATTTGAATAATTTAATCTAGATTTAAAAGTACATAGTTAGGAAACAACTTGAAAGCAAGTTTCTGGTACGGTCTATAATATTATATGACAGAAGAAACTACCTGCATAAAGGAACCTTTAACGCTAGACCCGAAAAACTTTATAACGGGGACAGCCAGATTATTCTGTAATGAGATTCAAATATTTGTGCGGCCTAGGGCCTACTATATAAGCGTGTATTTAATAAAAACAAACTATTTTTAACGTATAAAATAGTTGAATGTTTATAGGATGGGGCAATATTTTTTTTCTATTATTTTCTTTGTAGTCAAGGGTGGAGGCTGGAGGTCCCCCACAAAGCGAGGCTCCCAGCACGCGCCTCATGCGCCTAATGGTAAATGCGACCCTGATCTTTGATTTGGTTCATTGAACTTTCAAAATAAAATACGTTAAAAATAATTCAGATTTGATTATACAGAAATAATATGTAAATTAATTTCAAGTAATAAAGGTATGTTTTTATTTATAGAAGAATGTAAATGCGTTGTCAGTGGTCCAGTGGTACCAAAAATATTAGTTTAATGAAAACTACCTTTAAAAAATTCTTTCACTTTCGTAATCTACACATGTCATACTACTCACCCTTAAATTTATGAAATTAAGTTCATTTCCACCCTGCCAGCTCTTGTCGAATGATTTCATTTTATACCAAACATGACTTACTTCTGACAACTTTTAGCAAAAAACAAAAGCCGACGCCTTGTTGAGTGTTTTCATTTCATATTAAACAGGGCATATGTTTGATAGCATTTTACCAAAAACCAAAGTCATTTATCCCTTTCAATAATAATAAAATTAAATTGGTTGTTGTGATTCATTTCTATGTAGTTATATTTTAATTTACATATAATAAGAGTATTTATTAAATTTTAAAAAACTTCAGTTAAGATTGAGTAGAAATATTTAATTTTATCTAGTTATTTATTAAACATTTGACAATACTGTTCCTAGGTACATTTTAAATTTTAAAATTATAATATATATATATATATATATAGTGGCTTAACACCCCCATGGGGTTGCGCCGCTTCCTTCGAAGCTTTCTAGATCCAATTTTATTGGAGTGGATCAATCTCCGATTCCTGTTTCTTAGATGTTCTTTATAATATTCCTCCACAACTCCCTATCTCTTGTTTTATTCTTCCAGTTGCTAATTCCAGCTGCTTTCAGATCTTCTTCCACTTCTCTCAGCCATGTTGACCTGGGCCTGCCTCGTCTTCTTCTTCCGCCTGGGCTCCACTCGACTATTGATCTTATTGTATCCCTTTCTTCTGCTCTCCATACATGGCCAAGCCATCTCATTCTTTGTTGTTTAATTTTTTTCACTATATTATCTCCTTCTAATTCTTGTTCTATTTCATGGTTCATTCTTATTCTGTATTCATTTTCTGATACCTTGATTGGTCCTAGAATTGTTCGTATTATTTTGCGTTCCATTATTTTTAGATCTTCTTCTTCTTTTTTTGTCATTGTGATTGTTTCAGCTGCGTATAATGCTATTGGTCTTATTATTGATTTGTATATTCTGATTTTGGTATTTTTTGTTAATAGTTTGCTTTTTAATATCTTTTTATTTGCGTAAAAAGCTCTACTTGTTGCTATAATCTTTTCCTTAATTTCTGTTTCTCTTTCTCCTTTACTTGATAACATAATTCCTAGATATTTAAACGTATCTACTTGTTCAAATGTGTGTTCTCCGATTTTTATTCCTTTGTTTTCAGCATTCTTTCCTAGCAGCATTATTTTGGTTTTTGCTTCGTTGATTTTTAATCCTATCTTATCTCCTTCGATCATTATTTCTTGCAGCATTTCTATCATTATATTCCTGTTCTTCGTTGCAATAACTATGTCGTCGGCATATGCTATTATTTGTCCTCCTCGTGTTCTAAGCGTTCCTTTATTTATTTTTCTAAGTATATATTCTAAAGCTAGGTTGAACAATGTTGCCGACAGCGCATCTCCTTGTCTGACCCCTTTATTTATCTCGATCTCTTCTGTCTCCCCTTTTTGTGTTATAATGCTTATTTTATTTTTCCTCATTGTCATCGAGATTAGTCTTCTTAATTTTGCTGGTATATTTAGCTCCTCAAGTGCTGTCATAAGCTTTTTTCTTTTAATGGAGTCAAAGGCTTGCTGGAAATCAATAAATAGCATTTCTATATTCAGATTGTATTCAACTGATTTTTCAATTATTTGTTTGACTGTATGTATGGCGTCTGTTGTTGATCTGCCTTTACTGAATCCACATTGATATTGTCCAATTATGTTATTTTCTGCATTTACTAATCTTCTTTGTATTAATGTGGATAGTATTTTATATACCGTATTCAACATAGTAATACCTCTGTAGTTTTTACATACTTGCTGGTCACCTTTTTTATGAATTGTCACTATTTGTCCAGATTCCCATTCTTTTGGCATCTTTTCATCTCTCCATATTTTCTTTATGAGTTCGTATATTTGTTGTTGCAGGACTACCCCTCCATATTTTATTAATTCAATATTTATTCCATCTTTACCTGGTGTTTTTCCATTGTGACATTTTTTTATTATTTCTTGTACTTCTTTTAGCGTTGGCTCTTCTACTATTCTATCTTGTTCATTGTTTTGGGTTTCAAACTCATTTTCATCTTGTGTATCTGTTAATAAATCTTTAAAGTGGTTAATCCAAATTTGTTTATATTCTTGTTCGTTTTCTGCTATTCTACCATTTATATTTTTTATGCCATGTACTTTGATTTTCTGTATTTTATTTTGTGTTTGAATTTGTTTGTAAAATCTTTTTGTATTTCTTTTCGGCCTTTCTTCTTCTATTTCTTTAATCTGATTCTCTGTCCATTCTCTCTTGTTTTTTCTTATAGTTTTGTTGCATTCGTTTCTTATTTTTTCATATATTTGTTTGTCTTCATTTTTTTTTTGTTTGTAGCCATTTTATTCTTGCATTTTTCTTTTTATCTGCCATTTTCTTACATTCGTCATTATACCAGCATTTTCTTTTATCTTGTTTTGCTTTTCCTACCCATTTTTGACTTGCTTCCTGTATACATGTCTTTATACCATTCCATTTTGTTTCTATGTCATCTTCATAATTTATTACTTCTTTTAGATTTTTATCTAGTTCTTGTATATATTTCTCTCTTATACTTTCATTATTCAGATTTTCTGTATTCCATTTTATTTTTTTACTACTATTTTTTGAGGTTCTTTTCACTTTTTGTCTTAGGGTTGCTGCTACCATAAAGTGGTCCGAATCTGCGCATGCTCCTCTGTAGGTTCTTATATCCGTTACTGATGATTGTTTTCTTCTTGTTATAAGTATATGGTCTATTTGTGTCTGCGTTTGTTGATCTGGTGATATCCATGTTATTTTATGTTCTCTCCGGTGTTTAAATTTTGTGCTGCTTATTATCAGATTTGTTCTTGTTGCTAGTCTGCATAGTCTTTGTCCGTTATCATTTGTATTGTCATGTATTGTGTGTCTTCCTGCTACTTGCTGTATATAGTCTTCCTTCCCTATTTGGGCATTAAAGTCTCCTAATACAATTATTGTATCTTCTTTTGGCATTTTTTCAATTTCTTCTTCTAACACTTCATAGAACGTTTCTTTTTCTTCCGATTTCGCATTCTCTGTTGGAGCATATATATTTAAGATTGATATTTTGAAAGGTGTCGTATCTATTCTACAGTAGGCCATTCTTTCGTTTATTGGTTTAAAATCTATTATATTGTTTTTCAATTCATTTAAAATAATAAATGCCACTCCGTACTGACCTTGTTTTATATCCCCTGAATATTTTACAATATAATTGTCTTTTACAATTTCTCCTGCTCCACTCCATCTAGTTTCTTGTATTGCAGCAATATTTATTTTATACCTCAGCATTTCTGCAGCTATTTCTTGCGTTTTTCCTGGTTGTAGCATAGTTCTGACATTCCAGGTACTAATTCTAATCTTATTATTATTTTTTGTTTTTTTACCTTTCTTTCTATTTATTTTCTTTCTTTGACTTGGAATTGCGGGTGTGTGTGTTGGTGCCATTTCATTGTACTTATTTTCTAATTCCTTTGTATTAGCCATTTTCGTTACCAGTTTTCCTGTTACTTTATTTATGTTTGGTTGCTATATTTGTTTTGATAAATTATTTCTTATTGGTCTTTCATCGTAGCTATTTGTTCTAGGTCTACTTGTGAACTGAGGTCTGACACTTGAAGTTGTTGGCATATCTGCTTTATTGGGTTGTTGTTTTTGTCTCTTTGCATCTTGTTCTTTTTTGTTTTTGTCGTTATCTTCATATGTTTTTGGACTTTTCTTTTGTTCCTTTTCTTCAGAATGCATTCGTTTTTTGTCGTTTTTTTCTTTTATTAATATTGTTGCTTCATTGTTATCTATTTTTATTCCATCAACATATAAATGATTGTATTTCAAAACTGCATGTTTACCCTCTTTTCTTATGTCTTTCATCAGTGGTATCATCTGCAATGTCTTTTGGATAATCTTCTGATATTATTATTCTTGTTCCTTTTAAAAACTTTCGGTTTGCCAAAATTTCTATTAATTTCCTTCTTGTTGTTAATTTTATTAGAACCGGTCTTGTTTTATTTGTCTTTTTTCCTAGTCTATATATATTATCAATATCTCTGTTATTTATATCTATTTTTATTGTGTTTTTTATTAGATCT
The DNA here is from genome assembly GCA_035578165.1 of Stenolophus ochropezus. Taxonomy (NCBI): domain Eukaryota; kingdom Metazoa; phylum Arthropoda; class Insecta; order Coleoptera; family Carabidae; genus Stenolophus; species Stenolophus ochropezus. Next base: position 11,527,939 of record JAQOWZ010000012.1, on the reverse strand, counting down.
ATGCAAGCATTTTCTAGTTGATATTTATTTCTTTCTTCTTCTATTAGGCCAAAAATTAAAAGATTTTTTTCTCTATTTATTTTTTCCTGTTCTTTCCAATTTTTTTCTATTTTCACTATTTTACTGGTAAGGTATTCTAAATTATCTGCTGTGATATTGAATTTAGTATTTATCTCTTTTTGTATGTTTGCTAATTCCTTTTTCAAATCGGCTATTGCATCTAGGATTATTTGAGCATCCATTTTATTAACTGAAGGTATGCAATTCTCTTTACTTGCTAGTGTTGCTTGCTAGTTTTGCTTGGTGGTGTTCTATGCGTCGTCAGTTCAGTTTGTGTTATCACCTTACTTGATTCGGGCGGTAACCTGATATCTGCCGCTGGCTCAAAACACTACTTTGCAAAATGTAATTCTTGATTATGCTTTGCTGGCAATGTAGCTCTCTTGAAAGATTATGTGTATAACCTACAAACGGCTAATAATTTTTATTTGCTTTTTAATCTTTTATCTGACGATACTTATCTTTTCCTTTATATCTTCCTTTGGGGTCTCTTCTTAGTAACTTGCTTTATTTTTAATAGCTCTCTATATCCTTGTATTTCATATATTTTTTAAATTCTTTACGGAGCACAAACTCATACGTGTTGACACCACGACACACACACTACTATCGACCAAAGTCATTTATCCCTTTCAATAATAATAAAATTAAATTGGTTGTTGTGATTCATTTCTATGTAGTTATATTTTAATTTACATATAATAAGAGTATTTATTAAATTTTAAAAAACTTCAGTTAAGATTGAGTAGAAATATTTAATTTTATCTAGTTATTTATTAAACATTTGACAATACTGTTCCTAGGTACATTTTAAATTTTAAAATTATAATAGGGAACCTGCAAATAATTGCATGTACTTCATTTTACTTTATTTAGGAATATTTGTTGTTATTTAGTTACTTTACGACACATTTGGCAACACTTATTGTATTGACATGGAAAACATCTAAAATTAAAACTTTAAATCGCCACGTAAAATACTACAATCCTTATTGATTAATTTGCTCACTTTTAATGTGTATTACAATGATTTTAGATATGTGATTTATGATTAAAGCTTATACACTGACTTTTCAAACATGACAGATGTCAGCGTGATTCTTCGTAATGTAGAAATGTGCATTTCTATCCTTTATTTTAAGGTACCCATTTTACACGCTTTATATTTTTTTTCGTACTCACTACCTAGAAACTAATGTTTCCCGCAGCCAACTCACAATCAAAAAGGCCATATTCCTACTATTGTTTTACTTCACGCACTAGTGTCTCAACGGAAACTACATTCATCTAGTAGCTTAAAAGTGTTATTATGTTTTTTTTTTTGCACATTACAACAAATTTAATGTAAGAAAAAGATAATAGAGGACAATTAGTCAAAAGAATAAAAATTACCTAAATAAAATTAGAAATTTCATTGCTAATTTTGACATTTTAATACTGCTAGCGCTATCTATTAGCAACACAAACAAACAATAACAACGGTGAACAATGGCAAACAGTCCAGAGCAACGAATGTTTATTCGCTTTATTGACTATTAAATAACAGTTTCACATTTTTATTAATTACGTTTTATAATTAATTCGTTCGTTACAAAAAATCTTGTACAATATTTATGCGGATATACCTTCCGTGCATTCGCCTAAATGAAATACTTGCCCGCGTTGCTCGCTCGTACTTCAAACAAAAGCTTATGTACGGAAGTTTATGTTTCCGCATTTGCATTGTAGATAACTATAACATAAATTTCAAAAATGATAAAAATGGAACCCATCTAGTATTGTTGAATCAAACTAGATGTGCTTGGCAGAAATATCGGCGATCGTCATTGATTAAAGAAACTATAGAAGATTTAATCTTTAATACATAAGACATTAACAGTTGTTAAGATGCATATAACGCACGAAGTGGAAAAGTTACACAAGAGTTTGTTATTCCACAAGTGTGTAATTGCATTACAACGCGAATTATTTATTATACTCTTTCTACGATCACCATTTGACTGTTTTTCGGTCACATGACGATTACACAATACTCTGAAAGAATGGACACATCACTAGTAAATAGTGCCAACTACAGAACATAAAACAACTACGTCAACTGTCAACTTCTAAACAATGAATTTATACTATTTACAACCCAATAAAATAGTACGATGTAGAATATTTCTTGTTTATTTCTTCATTAGTCGTAATGTTTTAAATTAATTTTACCTTATTTACACGGCTAACATAATTTTGATAATTAAAAATTCCCTAACTGTGCGATGGCGTACTTAAAACACGGCCTTCCGTAATATGACACTTACATAATCTATAAAAAGTACTTACATTAGTAGTAGTAAAAAAAGAAATAATATTAAAAATAAAACTTATTTATGTAAAGATACTAGAGCTTATGTATCACAAAAAACAATAAAAAGAAATAATAATAGGTGCAGATCATACAATAAAAATTAAAATTAATCAAAGAAATAACATCTTTTAAATATATTTCATAATTAAAATAGATAATTATACAATATTCACTTCTGGACAAGACTGTACGACATGAGGCTTTGGGGATAATACGCATGCGCAGAAGTGTTAGACATCTATCTTTCTTAGGCTTGTTACTCGCTTGCATAAAAGTCTACAAGTTAGCGTTTCAATATTACTGTATTCCAGTGACATGTTGACGAGTAGTTCACTTTATTCGCCTATTCTAGTAGTTCTGTGTTGACACATCAGACTATATTTTCTTGTTGGTGGTATTACATCACGCTACTAATTTTATTACAAAGTTTTAAATTATAGTTTGGACAAATAGTAAATATAAATAGTGTAATGGATTTGTGTTTTATGTGTACAAAGGACTACCACTGCGTCCCTGTGGACGACAGAATAGTGTCCGAAGTGGAGTATCTTATTCCTGAAATTGTAAGTTTAATTATACATATCTAACATACATTTTGTATATTTCTTCTTAAATGCAACGACAAAATATAACTATACAAAACTTCACGTGGTTTGTTGTTTTAGACAAGTTACGCAGAGAAAATAGAGATAGACATATTATGTCTACTAGTATTGTTTAAATATTGCTCATTAGAGGCGACCGTGCTCTTAAAGTTAACATTAGAATTGGAAGTTTTAAATTTATATGTTTCAAATATAATCAAACGCGTCACTGGCAAAACAAAAACGTAAATAATGATAAATAACAGATAATAATGAATGACAACTACACTGGTGCCTTTTGCGAGCGATGCTCGAACAAAACTTTCATTTTTTCTTTCTGGCTTACCGAAGACAAAACATTCATTACGGAAAGATTGGGAATGCTTTGTCGATTTACATTTTGTCGTTGATTAAATGGTGCAAAAGTGAGGTTAGGTTACGGGAGAACATGACCATGTTCTACAATCGACAAGTCGTTTGATCGACTATATTTTTACCATACAGGGGATTTGAATCTCTGATATATACAGGGAAAACACAGGAAGAAAAATGATGTAGAATTGGACTTACCCTATTAGTGAATAATAATTATTGAACTATTATAAAAAAAAATATATTTATATTTTGATTTAAAAAAGTGACCAATGACACTGTTTAAGCATGGGGATTTGGAGAACTATAACAGATCTAAAGCCGGTTAAGTTAGACAAAAGTTGCCTCATTTGGATGTCATTTTCTTCTTGTTTTTGATTTTCCCAAAAAATGCATAGGTGACTAGATTTTAAATTTTTAATTTTCGTTTTTTGCTTATAACTTTTTTATTTTTAATTTAATTTTTGTATATTTATTTCTCATACCGTTTTCCAGAAATTGATACAAACTTTCATTTATGCACAACAATGTTGGCTATGTAACAGTTAAAGAAGTAAAAAATTGGCAGTTTACTCTATACTCATTTGGCTATCACTTTCCCAAATATGAGAATAAAATTAACTTCTTGCTACATTTCATTAGTTTATTATGAGATTTTACATTTCAGACAATTATCAAGTTGGGTTTTCCACTGCGCATCTGTTCCTTGTGTGAAGGGGCCCTCGACGCTTTCAGCAAATTCAAACATTCCAGTGTGGAGAGCAGCCGGCGCCTAGAAAGCAGCATCAGAGCCCGCGGGGCCCCGGGGCCCTCGCTACACACAGGCAAGGCCCCCGTTGTGGGCCACAATGACACATCTGATACCCAACCCGAAGAGATAGAAGCAGTTTATATTAAGGAAGAATCTATAGAGGAAACATGGCCGGAGTGTCACCCGCACATAAACAGCGCATCCCTAAACCCTGCCTTGCGGGTAGACAGGACATCCCCACGCGTGCAGCTGTGAGCATTGCACACAGATATCTCCATTAAGGAAGATCAACTGGAAGAAACGGCACAAGACTGGGAATTTTATAATAATATCAAGAAAAATACACGCAATACAGAGTACGCTGAAAGTAATAAAATGGGTGATAATAAAGATACTAAAAGAGAACATAAGACAGATGCAAAAGAGTATCAGTGTGTCGTCTGTAGTAAATTATTCTTCAAGAAATCTTATTTAAACTTACATATAAAAAAACATTCAGCTACAAGAAAGTATCAGTGCAACGTCTGTAGTAAATCATTTACGCGGAAGTGTAATTTCAATGCTCACATGAGAATCCATTTGGGAATGAAAGAACATAAATGCAATGTCTGTTTTAAATCATTTACGCAGAAGGGGAATTTATATGCTCACATGAAAGTTCATTCCGCTATAAAAGACCACCATTGTAATGTCTGTAATAAATCGTTCACACAGAAAATTGATTTACATCGTCACATGAAAATTCATTCCGATATAAAAGACCAACATTGTGATGTCTGTAATAAATCGTTTAGACAGAAATATCAGTTACAACGTCACTTGAAAATTCATTCCGATATAAGAGAGCACCATTGTAATGTCTGTAATAAATCGTTCACACAGAAAACTAATTTAAAACGTCACATGAAAATTCATTCTAAAGAAAAGTAAATCATACAAATATAAGTCTCGATTAATTGCTCACATGAAAACTCATTTTAAAACTGAATATGTTACAAAATATAATGTTCAACATAAAAGTCTTGTGGTTAATGTTAAACCAGAGAAGCACCCAGAAAGAAACAAGGTTGCCCGCAAACATCATTTACGGCTTCACATGAAAATTCATTCCGAAATAAAAGACTATCATTGTGATGTCTGTAGTAACTCGTTCAGACAGAAACCTCATTAAAAACGTCACATGAAAATTCTATCTAAAAAAATGTAAATCATACAAATATAAGTCTCGATTAATTGCTCACATGAAAACTCATTTTAAAACTAAGTATGTTACAAAATTTAATGTTTAACAGAAAAGTCTTGTGGTTAATGATCAAGAAAACACACCCAGAAATGAACCAGGCTTACTGGTTACAGCACCGGGAATCAAACTCTTGTGCAAATCAATATTAGTAACGGGTACATTTATTATTTAACAATATTCATATTAATTATTATTTTCTTTGCCCTTTCCTCGCTGAATAATCATTTCGACCTTCTTTGGCATTAAACATTTTAGTATTTTACATGTAATTAATATTAGGAATGATCAAACCATATTTTTATAATTTTATGTAGCATTAAATTTTTATTCTAATGAGAATCCTGTTGAGAATTTGTAGGCCATAATAAGAAAGACTAAAGCTGGTATCAGACAGATGCACATGTCTAACTGGTTTACAGCCTCTTCTCTAACATGCAACATATGTTATCAGACGTCCGTAAGTTTAGTAAATTTTTAATTTTAAATTTGATTTAACTTACTTTACAGTCCTAAATTGTTATATAGAAATGGTATTTGTATTTTATCGAAGATGCACAAAAAAATTATAGCTGCTACAACATTTATCAAAGGCATACGGAGGGTACTTCAGTTGTATTTTTTTATTTTGCATGTAACAAAGATGTATATTATTTAACATTATTAGCAAGATAAAAGGAATTGAGTAGCTAGCCTGTCACTTGCAAATGAAAATATATTTCTCAAATTTTATAAACTTATGAATATATTTTTTTAATTCCACAACCTTATAGTTTTAAAAACTACTTACTTTATCCTGGCGTTCTTATCCTAAATTGTATCCTGCTTTTTGTATCTGTTGCTACTTTTCTTGTGCCTTCCTAGTTTTCTTCTCGACTTCTTGCTTCCAGGTTTACTGGGTTGTCCTCTTTTTTTCCGATTTCTTTTTCTTCAAACTCCATGGGCCGGGGCGAACTTTGGCTTTGGCTAAATAGGCAATAGCCTAAGGCCCAAAAGTTTTAGAACCCGAATTCGAACTTTTATATTTTATATAATATTTAAGGTGAGTCATCGAAATGCTTGTCTTCGGTATCTCCGTTGTCATTAGAAATACAGCATAAATTTATTAACAGAATTTATTTGTTCACTCAAGGAGCATAACGTAAAATTATTTTAACATATACAGGGTGTTCCATTACGGCACGGCAAAAATTGTTTGCTTTTTTTTTAAATAGGGCACCCTATATATTTTTACTTTCTTTTAATTGTATTTTATTCTCCTATAGGGACATTTGAATTTTGTTTTAGTTTTCCGCGGTGTTGCGAAGTTAAAAGTTAAAAATACGTATTGCTTTATAGATCAACCGTAACTATACTCTATGTTCTCACATTTTTTAATGAAATTGTACAGGCTGTTCAATAAAGCGAATCAAATTTACTCAACTCGTCATTTTGCAATGGGACACTCTATATTTTACAATTCAGTTGGGTGTGTTTTTGTATTATCTTCATATGTTATTAAGGGTATCCTATGCCTAAAACCAATATTTTCGTAGATTTTCACCAATTTTTTTTGAAATGATTTACTCAAAATACAAATTAAATCTATTATACCAAAGATATTACCCAAAGATTGTAATTCCAATATGATGGTTCACCAGCTCACTACAGTCTTCGGGTTAGGAATTATTTAAATGAAGAATTTCCTAATAGATGGATCGGAAGTGATAGTCCAAGAAAGTGGCCCGCTAGATCTCCGGATCTTACAAAATTAGATTAGAATTCGTAACTATTTTGAAATTGTCGACGCAAATATGTGCAAAAAGTTTCATTAAAAATCTATAATAATTTAATTTCTAGAAATAAATTTAAAATGGTAAAATACTCCGAACTTATTGGTTTTAGGCATAGGATACCTTCAATAACATATGAAGATAATACCAAAAGCACACAACTGAATTACAAAATATAGAGTGTTCCAATTGAAAATGAGGAGTTATAGTCATTTGAAATTGAGTAAATTTGATTCGCTACACCTGTATAATTATAATATATATATATATATATATATATATATATATATATATATATAAGTGTGTGCAGCGAAATACGGAACATAGGACTTTAACATGCGATTTAAAAAAATTGCGGATACAACAAAGTTGTTTGAAATTAAATTCTACATCAGATAAGTTTATAATTGATGCAATAGCACATCTGCAGTACGAGATTTATTAAATATAAAATGTAATATTTTCGTTGAAAATCAGACAGCCATGGAAATAAAAGAGAATATCTATGTGTCAGTTGTGAGAGTTAGTAACCTTACTTTATATTCATAATTTTTTTTAAGTTATATTTATAATATTTTTGTAATATTGGTACATTGTTAATGAAAAATAATATAAATTCAACTTAAATAATACTAAAATACAGACAATAAGTACTATAATCAATAATACTTCTCTAAACTGACAGATGGATACTTTCTATTATTTCCATGGCTGCCTGATTTTTAACGAAAATATTACATTTTTGAAATCCCATGTTAAAGTCCTATGTTCCGCGTTTCGTTGCACACACTATATATATATATATATATATATATATATATATATATATATATATATATATATTTGCGAACATAGATTATAGTCAGTTGTACAGAAAAGAAATTCTTAATTTTTTAATTAACAATTAACCAATTTTTTATATCTTTATGTCATTTTTTCTTACCTAAAATTTATGTTATTTACATTTATATTATTGTTAACAAAAGTTTCTTTTGTTGGTAATTGAAATATTCATAAGGGTTGTTCGATAAAATTTTGTTTTTTATATCTGCGTGATATTTATTGTTTCGAATTTTATTTTATATAATAAGATTATTAATATATTGCTACAAGATTATTTTAATATTTTGTTATTGCAAAAATGTTGTATTTTATTTTGATGTACCATGCCATGCAGCTTGAAAAAAAATATGCCAAACAAACCGGCCAAGTGACGCTACTGTACAGGGTACAAGAGCAGCATCTTCGACTTTGCCCAATCCTCTCATTTTATTTCACACCATTCCAGTGGCGGAAATTTAAATAAAAGTCAAAATGTAATCTTCAAGCGAAATAAGTTGTATTTATACATTGAAAGCCAGATTTAATGCTCACTGACAATATTATAATATTTTACGTTTAATAAATAATTTGTTTTCGAATGTCGATCTTGTCCATCTTATCTCATTTCACACCATTCTATAATTATCTCGTTTCACACCATTCCATGATTAAGGCAATCCTGGAATGGTGTGAAACGAGATAATTATAGATTATTCTTTTACTACGCGCATCGACCTTATACCGTAGTGTATAAGGTCGATGAATATGCGACAGCTACAATGTTTTATCTACTATTTTTTTCCACCAGATGTCAGCTACTTTGTTGGCGACTCCAAATACCATATACCTATTAGTAATATACCGCTGATCTCGTATCTCCCCAATGTACTGGAAACACGTTCAACAAAGCGTAATAGAGATATATCTTGCATCGCACACAACCGTTACAGGGCACTTGGTGCGCATGCTCATCACGCAAGAAAATAGTGTTTCAAAGTCACATTTAATATTTAAAATAAAATAAATAAATATAGAAATTTAAAGAAAGTAATGAATTATTGTATATAATACTGTAATAATCATTTAATATTGTTTATTGATAATTACCAATCTTTTTTTTCGAAATAATTTCAAAATAATGGTGAATGGGCCTACACAATAACAAAAAAATATGAAATGTGCACTTAACAGAATGTGTTATTAAATAACGATTAAGATA